>JARHVA010001401.1:1850000-2022500 GCA_037957365.1 Torreya grandis | reverse complement strand
TTAGATAGATAAAAGGCTAAAATACATTACAAATTTTACATCAACCAACTTAAAAATAATTAAGTATAAATATATGAAATCATTGCAACATTAAGAGTGACTTAAGAAAGTAAAAATATAAGGAAAAAACCCAAAATCCACCGCATCAAGATTCAATAGTGTGCCATCCTACACATTAAAAGGCAACTCCAAGTATGTAAAAAATTGCTCTAAAATTAGCCAAAGGAAGGTTCTTAACCACCCATCCTATGGGCATCATCACATAGGATCATCACCGAGTGAGGTCCATGCATAACCTCCCCCAATCTAAAGGGAAAGTGGCAAGCCACAACTTCATATGCACAAGGTATAAATATTGAAAAGGCCAAAGATAAAGTGCCAATAAATAAGTGAAGAAATAAATGACATAATAAATATAATTAAACCCCAAAAAATCATTAATTACAAGGAAGTCTTAAAGTCTTCTCTATATAGAAGAGTATAGGGCAACTTACTTTCATAATAATAATTGACAAAAAATTAATCAATGGGCTTCTAAAGATAGATGATAATTTTATTAAATAATAAAAATCTATGCCTTGTACCTCCAAAAATCCTTATTATACATCCCAAATAAAATCATGCCTCTTTAGACCTCTCAAAATCCTTCTTAAACCACCCATAATATCATATGGAGAGTGGCTTTTCAAACTTTATATAAGGTTCCACATCTCAAAGCTAGAACTACATCCAAGGCAAGAGAGGGATTTTCCAATAAGACAAGAGAAATTGTTCAACTCTCTCTTCCCACACACATGCACATATTCCAATCCCAAAGTGACAACATATGGGTGATCATGAAAAACAAATATAACCAAATCAAATCAATAACCAAAAGATCAGTAAAAAGGAAAAGGAATAATGAATGGATAAAATATCATCAAGATAAAAAAATTTAAATTTTCTTCAAGTACAAAACCATATTACACAAATCAAAAATCAACCAAAAGATCAATTTAATATAAATAATAACATCAAACAAAATAAATGAACAACAAAGTCATTTCCCAAAACAAACTTTTGAAGGAAAACCCCATAATTTTCAATAAGAAAATTAAATTAAATTACATAATCCATTAAACAATATTTAACAAGAAGAATAAAGAGATCTATAAATTTAATAACCAAGGTAAATTAACTTACATAATAAATTTAAACAAGATCTAACAAAGTAATAAAAACTAAAATTAGGGAACAAGGGAATTCCACCTCCTTTCCAAGATTTTCTTTTAATCATCTTCCAAAGTCTTCCTCCTAAGCACAAGCTCTACCCCAATCATCCAAAATTTCCAAAAAATTCATAACCAAAATGAATAAATAAAATCCAAAAAATATAAGTCATTCATAGTCAATGACAAATGGGAGAGTTCTATGTGACTATCCTCGACCCAATGATAAACCCCACCTTACATCATGGATTACAAAAATTAAATACTTTCAACCCCACCAACATGGGTGTGCAAGTGCAATAGTGAGATACAACTCAATTTGCACCCATAATATAGTGAGAAGGGAAGGAAGGAATATAGGCATAATTATGGTCATTATATATGGTTAAAAGTGGTCAAAACATCATAATTACCCACCGAATCAATGGTATTGTGTATGGGACCAAAATCATATGTGAAATCATGTTTTTATTTCATTTTCAATTCCTAAGAAGTGATCCAATGGTCAAATCCAAAAATTTACACTAGGGTTGAGTTTGTGGGTTAACCCAACCCAACACAAGTTAAGGGACCTCAAATAATATTAAAATAAGTTTATGTTAATTAATTTAGTAATTTTTTTTAAGTTAAAAATATCCAAATTATAAAATTAGTAAATGAAAGAAGAGAATAATAAATTGCACAAATATAATGTACAAAAAAAAACACAAGAGCACAATATCTATGTTTTTAAGGGTTGAAGAGGGTACTTAGAGTGAATATGAAGTGTGAGACACATCTAATTTCCTCATAGTCCCACCTTTGCCCCTTTATAACCTACACACTCATTGAAAATAATAAATATCCTAACCTAGAAGCTAAAGATACAAAATATAAACACAACAATATTCCAATCCACACAACATATTCAAGTCATCACATCATAATTGAAAGAAATTAATTACACTCATTTAAACATATGAATAATACAAATACATCTTAAAGGATAATATCTGCAATCATATGAAAATAGTACACAAGATAATGAACATTTAAATAGTGCAAGTAAACTCATATCATTATGTATAAAATCATTATCTAATCTATGCATATAATTTTTATTGAAAAATAAAAACATAACATATCACAACATAAATAATATTTATCTTAGTTACAAAGAAGAAAAAACATCTTTAGTCATAATAATACATAGGGCACATCTCAACAGAATGTGAGTAACACACCACGAGTATAAATGAGATCACTATGCAAATGAGGGCATTAAATATTCTTCTTCTTCACTTTCACAAATTATATTTGGATCAACCTCTAATTTATGAACCTTTCCATCCACCATTTCTCTTGTGAGAGTCATATATCCCAACTTTAACTATTGAAAATTATTTCTCACTTCAATTTTCTCTTGATGAAGTCCTTGTCTCATAAAATTCCCATTCTTTATTGCCTTCATGTTTTATTGAAGACAATACTATACTATTATTTTATACTTACCAACCATTTCTTAAAGTTCTTCTAAAATAGTAATATCCTTTTGTACCACCTCTTCTCTTTGTTTCTTATGCATATGATCATGCTAGATTGAACCAAATGTTTTCATCTCCTTTGTCATCTTCTATATTATTGGACCTGTACATTGATAAAACACATTGAAGGAACCAATATTTCCCACAAAAACTTATTTAACCTCTTCATCATGCCTCATAGACATGTTTTCCAACTCTTCACTATTTCTTGCATTATCCTCATTATTCAACTTATTTTATACCTCCTCAATAAGTGTAATCACTTACACTTCATTAACCCTCATTGTTTCCTTTATGAAAGCTTTAAACTCTTTTCTATTTTCCATTCATTCACCTCTAGTTTTTACTTCATGTTAATATTTAACTTTCCTTGGTTATTGTCAACCTTAATTCCCTAAAAAAGATAAAATAATAAATGCCTTTCCATTCTTATCTAATGATATGTTTGCCTCTTTCCACTTATGAGATACCAATTTTTTTTCCATAATTCATGAATGGGTGTTCTTCTTTTAGTTAAATAAATTATCATGTACACATCCTTTTCCTAAGGATCTATTAGGAATGTTTACATACTTCATTTTCCTTTGTTTTATTTGAAAATAGACTTGGTTTTCTCACATGAAATCCTCACTCTTTTATTTCCTTTCAATTAAATACTCTTCTCTTCACTTTTATATTTATCCTTGATATTTTAAAAAATATACTTAAGTTTCTCAAATTGAATCTTCAGTCTTCTATTACCTTTCAAGGTAATCTTATTATCTTCACTCTCAAGCCTTAAGATTTGAAACTTCTTCAGCCACTCTTATTTCCTTCTTGGATATAGATCCTAACCCATCAACTTAGAAACCATATGTTACCAACTTCTCACCTTATCTTATCTTTCTCTTGTCTCCTCAATTATACAACATTTTAATAAAAATATACACTATCATAAAATATTTTTCTTGTAACCTATACCCTCTTAGGTTACTCAATAGACTTATCTCCAAAAAAAATATATAGCTTTACTATTTGTTTCATGATCTCCTCTAAGCTCTCTCCATCATAAAATAAAAGTATATTTCTATTGGTATTATATTATTATTTTACCATTATCTCTAATGGCCAATTTTATTTTCTTGCTTATCATCTCCCAAAAGAATCTAACTTTTATTCTAGGGATATCAACATATCCATAATTTCTTCATAATAATCCTCACTTATAGTTGTAAATAGTATTATACATTTTTTAGTCTCAATGATATCCAATCTCAATTATAAATCATTCAACATATCTACAAAACATTCTAATCTTGATGCTCTTCCTCATCTATGTGTCATATCTTCATCACAATGGACACTTCTCTTTCACAACCTATCAATGACTCAACAAGAGTATCTCATACCTAACCCAAAAAATAAAACCTTACTCTAATATAAAATTATGTATATGGGAAAGAGGGGAAAATTAAATTTCTTCCATATTCCCCATTGGGGACTTACACTCATTCTTAAATTTTTACACACAAAAGCACACAACTTAGACTTGAAACTCAACACACTCTTTAGTGATGCTCAAAATATTGTTACATAGATTTAGTTACATACTCATATACACTCTCACATCACTTTCCTTTAAATATTATTACATTATATTAAGAATAGTTAATGTCTCTCATTATCCATTCTAGACTTGATACATTCTCACTTTACTCTCTTCTTGGATAACTAAGGTCCTAAATAATATTTTAATAAAATAGATCCAATTCCAAATTATTATGCCTTCAATTTTACTATTTTACCCATTTAAAATTTTTGTTTGACTCCTTTAATTCATGGAGTGAATCTTCACCTTACTTAACATATTATAAACCCTCAATAATTTATGGTTCATCATATTGGTCCTTTATTTTCTTTTTGCATTTCATGCAGTCAAAAACATTATTTCATGCAATCCACTAGATTTGAATCTAGGATGATGGTTGAGAAAATAAAATTTAATGAATTATGGTGGTTTTTAACATATCATTTTGATTTTTTAATTTCCACTTAAAATTTAAAAACAACCATAATTATTTCTTCACTATTCAAATGTTATAACTTTTGGAAGCCATAACTTTTGCATACATACATGAAATGAGATGCTAATTTTTAAAAGTGCACAAATTTTGAAGGTGGATACAAATATACAATCACATTCCTATTTTGATATGTCCTTTCTTCCATTTTATCTTATAACACAAAAAATATTAGTTTTATCCCTTCAATGTACATAGCCACTTTAGGAATTATATTGATGGATGAAAAAATAATCTAACTCACTTGGATCATGCCACTTCTTAAAACTAATATTTTTTAAATGTATTTAAAGACATAAATATTTAGAGTACTTATGATTACCTTATCTTATATTCACCATTCCAAAATTATAAATAAATTGACAATACTCCATAAACCACAATTACTATTTTTGGTTGATGGAAGATTATGTATCCTTGAATGCTCATACATTACATAGAAGAATCAATATCACTATTTTTTGCCATGATAAAATTAATGGGCATAATAAATATTTAAATTTGAAAATTATATTTTAAAATATAGGATCAAACCATAGATAACCCCAAAATATATGTATGGTCAAGGAAAAAAATATGTTTGAAATTAATTATAAAGTTAGAATTAATATGAAAGTAAAACATGTGAATATAATCTAGAGTTCGATCAAATACATAATAATATATGTATATATTATAATTAAATTTAAAAAATAAAAATAAAATCCATAAAGCCTTGAGGAATCCCTAAAATTTATGTGTTTAAAGAATGGAGGGGTTCAATGTGTGTGTGTGTGTGTGTATAATTAAATTTAAAAAATAAAAATAAAATCCATAAAGCCTTGAAGAATCCCTAAAATTTTTGTGTTTAAAGAATGGAGGGGTTCAATGTGTGTGTGTGTATGGATTAGGTTTAATTAATTAATTAATAATTTAAAATATATATATATATATATATATATATATATATATATATATATATATATATATATATATATATATATATATACCATTTATAAATATGAAAACATGATTCAAATCTATCCTAGTGGCTGAAAATAATAAGCGTAGTTGAAATTTTTGAAAAAAAGAAATGGTCAATATGAAAACAAAAAGTGATAAAAAAATCACACTTCTTGATCAATTTGAAAATTTGGAAGTGTTTTTATATTATGTAGGTTTATATCAACCTTTATTAAAATATAAACTTCTAAGTGTGCAAAATAGAAATAGTGCCTATTGCCTCACCAAAAATTATGCATCGGGAATAATCAAAACTTTCTTTCTATGATGACTAACTGTGTCTACATGCACTAAAT
Organism: Torreya grandis; assembly: GCA_037957365.1. Lineage (NCBI taxonomy): Eukaryota > Viridiplantae > Streptophyta > Pinopsida > Cupressales > Taxaceae > Torreya > Torreya grandis. The sequence continues at coordinate 2,016,411 of JARHVA010001401.1, read as the reverse complement.
ATATATTGTGAAATGTTTCTATAGATGTAATTTTTGATGCATGTTTACCTTAGTATGATGTACAATTTTACGGTTACAACTCTTGATTAACATGGGAAAATATATGAAATAGAGTATCCTTTATTCTCTTTATCTAGATGCCCCAAAACTCTCAATAAAATAAGTTATGGGTTGGGAAACCTTGAGGAAGTTGAAGCTACATATCCCAAATGCTATAATTATACCTCACATAGTTCTTATGTTGTAAAACAAAATCTCAAGTGAGGGCCAAGACATCCTATCTCCTAGTTGGTGATGTAACTATATGCACATTTGCCTAAACCTTATTTTGGTAAAACATGGTGATGTCAAAAAAAGTTGAAGTATCAAAGTGGATAACTCCATTAAGTGTAGAATAAGATATAACCAATGAAACCAAAAATTAAAGTAGTAGATTCCTAAAGGCTTGAAGGATTCTTGATATTGGTACTTGATACTTATATAAATGGCTTGGTATGAATATAATGTTCTAGGACATGAAAAATATTAAGGATGACCCCATAAAATAAAAATTAGTAAAGATCAAGGCACAAGGAATATGATCAAAGGTAAAATATCCCACAAAAAATTAGTAGATGAAATAGTTAGGTCTAATGAATCTATCCAAGATAGAATCGATATAACCAACAATTCCATCCTATGGTGAAACAAATGCATGAGACATGAGAAGTAACATACATATGTATGAAATTTAGGCTCAAGGATAAACATTTATGATTTAGTGAAATATTTTAAATGTATTTTTAATTACCCTTTTATTTGAATGTAATAACATGATTTTTTATTTATATTTGACTAATGATAGTAAATATTCCCCCTTTCAACTAAACATAGCAAAGTGATTTAAGTTAAATGACAATAAAAGGTATATTATAATTTAAAGTTGTAGCTGAATGGGGATTGTAACTATTATGGTTTACTAATATCACTAAATGTGATACATTTGACTAATATAGCTAAATAATCTAATATTTTATAAGCTTTTTTATATCAATTAATAGTATCTAAGGTTTATTTAATTAATAAGCATAAATAAGTTTGGATGAGTACATGTGATTGGCTAGGAACCATTTCATATGCCCTCATATGATCTAATATATAAAAAGGTGTCCTTTGGTTAATTAAACATAGCTTGAGAGGCCACAATTGATCAAGAATGATATGATGTGTTTATGAGGAATATATTTATTAAGTGTAGTATGTGGTGCTAATAATAATTCTAATTAATGGCTATCACATGGTACTTAGTGGACCTTTATTTTTAAATGGATCAAACATTTTGTCCAATGTTACTTAAATAATGAGGTGTTATTATTGTTGTTTACAAGGTATGTTTCCTCATGTGATGCATGTTGTAGTCACATAAAATGTCATTTAATTCAATGAGTGTCACTTAAGACCACCTTATTATTAGCTTAGCACTAGACCTATCTTAGGTCCTCTTTTGATCCCTTTTAATCTTTTATGCACATCTAGACCATGCCCAAATATACCAAAATCCACATTGAGCCATCACCTAAGCATCCCCAATTATTTTTCACATATGCCATCCAACTAGACAATAACATGATCCCTTTAGTCTATAGCATAATGCATTACTAGAAAAGGGGGAAACACTATTGATATTTAGCTTCCTTTTCTGCCAATAGATATATTTACACTCAAAACATCTTAGGGTTGGCCTAGACTCATTTCATGTATAGGATAGCATCATAAAATTATATAAAGACCACTCTCATTAATTTATTCCTTATATGGAAATCCTCATGAACAAGATCAAAAATAATTGTGAAAATTAAGGTTATTGATCCCTATTTACCCCTATTTTTTCATACATACATATACAATAGCCCGAATCTCATTTTTACTCAGATTTCCAATTTTAAGTCAAACTCAAAGCATTCAAATTTGAATTCATACTAAATCATACTATCCTCACTCTCACTTTCACTAGCACTTACATTAGGATAACTACATTAGGCTTGATCTCCTTTTGAGTTATTGGTACGTAGGCAATGCTTAGCACATGTAGTGTTGAGGTCATGACTAGCCTACCCTACTAATGCCACTCTTTTTACACTTATGTTCATCAAATCCTTAGAAAGCATGGATACCTAGGGTTCCATATTGAAATCAACCAAAATGAAAAAAATATGATGATCCAAGTATTGGTAACAAAAACATAAGATTCCCATAATAGAGTGAAGGTCTAACCCAAATTTCACTAATTCATTAGCATAGGATTAATAACACTGCATAAAAGACTAATAGCACAGTGCACTATTAATAAAAAGGCCCATGCTACTATTTGAAGAGGATTCTAACACATGTTCTCTATATATGACAATCTATCCTAATTGTACATCACTTTATAACCTACCACTTGTCCATCTCAGTCACACTTTCTAGCTAAGTACACATTTTATAATTCATTTCTATTTAGAAGCTAATCAAACAAATCAATTGTTTGCACAAATTAGTGTTTGTTGACACTGTAATATTTTATTCCATGATTTACATACTTAGATTTTTTATCTACTTAGGGTTTTACATTAATTCCCAAAATAGTTAAATCATCTAGTGAACCCAACATGAACATGTCCTTCCATGTGGGTCTAAGACAAATTTGCATGCTCTTTTGTGTATGTAGACATTTAAACATGTCCTTATATGTGTTCCTTTTATCAGACTTAATGACATGTGCCCATGTCCCTTATATTGTATCCCCTTGGCCTACTTTCCATGCCTCTTATGTTTTTATGTATGATTTCATGTATGTGTCATGGACATGACACTTATATCACGACTGTTACTCTCAAATATATTTTGCAATGCCATGAGGACATCATGCATCTCCCTTACCTATTTGGGTGCCTTGATGGACATCATTCTCCACCCCCTTAAGTAGTTTATTTAGATTATATTTATATTTACTATTCATAGACATGCTTACATTGTTATATCTATCATGAGAACCTTGTGATTTCTAGATCTAACATACATCATACATTTCCAACTTATGCTCAAACTCTTTTAAATTTTGATGTCATGTATACACATTATATTGGTTTATCACATAGGTATCATATATTGTCAATCTAACACATATGATGCATAGATTTTATTTTAAGGATAGTTATTGTATAGGTTCAAAAACTCCCATAAAAGAGGGGACATTCATAGAGATTAAGCCATCATAGTGGACTCAAAACATAATTTTTAGTATGAATACATAGATTATAGAGCTCAGACATAGTGAAATAGTCACATATAGATTAGTCTCAATTTATCTCATAAGAAACACTTTTGGACAATAGTGCAATACACTACTAGAAGCATAGTGTGCCATAGTCCACCCACTACACTATACCCCATTAGCCTAAAAAATAGAAGATTACAATTTTTTTATAAAGGTAAAATAGGTAAAATTTAGATTTTCATAGTCTTAGTCACAAATTATCTGATATGATTAGTATATAATCTAGTTTGACAAAAAATTAGTTTGCTCAGATTGGGGGAATCCTGCATGACATGATCACTCCCATTTTAGATTTATATATTTACCAACATAGACTAATATGATATAGTTCTAGAATCCATATGCACAAATATCAAAATTGGGGACATGTATATGACAAATTATTTCCATATGTTTGATTTTTCACCAATTTTCTCAAATAGAATGGCAACTCCATGTCATTCTCCACATTGTATACTTTAGACACTATATGGACCAATTTTACACCAAGATTATACCATAATGATATTCATTCCATGTACAATAGTTTCCATTCCTGAGTAGCCTGGATCCATTTTACATTTAAAATTTTCTAGTGGCTTGGATCGATCTTATATAGTTTTGTGACATCACATAATTTTAGTTTAAGATTCATCTACTACACATGGGTAGGCAATGATGGAGTCAAAGCCTATTTGATTTATGGATCCATGTACATAAGAAGGTTGGATAACTCATTAGTCTAATCTAAGATATTCATAGATTATGATGTATTGAATAGGGGTAGTCAATGATGGAATCAAGGCCAACTTGAGTTATTAAGCCACCCACACATGAGGATTGGGAAAGCCATCAACTTAGACCAATTTTTTCACTAGCTATATATACACATGACTTGACTAGGCTTTTGCATTGGTTTGTATACCTAGTGAGGTGAATTCATTATTTTCCTCTCTTTCACATCTCTTTACTTAGTTTTTTCTTTGATTTTGATATTTATTAAGTATTAATTCATATATTTTTAATTTATATGACACATAATAAAGCACAATTCATAGACTCAAACCCACATTCATGGGCTTCACCTCATAGGTAAATCCAAGTACATTTATCTTTCTTTTATCCTAGTCATTTTACTTTGATGCATTTATAGAATAAAGGAGGGGAAATGTAGTCACATAAAATGTCATTTAATATAATGAGAGTCACATGATACCACCCTATCCTTAGCTTATCCCTAGAAATATCTTAGGTCCTCTTTTGATCCCTTTTTAGTTTTCATGTGCATCTAACCCATGCCTAGATATACCAAAAGCTACATGGAGCCATCACCTAGGCATACCCAATAATTTTTCACATGTCAACCACCTAAAAAATAATGTGGACCCTTTGCTCTATAGTGAACTGCACTATTGGCAAAGGGGAAACTATTATTTACCTTTAGTTTCATTTTCCCCCAATATATATATTTCCACTCCCCAAAGAATTCTAGGGTTAGCCTAGACTCATTTCATGTCTCAAATAGCATCATAAAACTATATAAAGACCAATCTCATTCATTTATTCCTTAAATGGAAATTTTCATGAACAAGCTCATAAAAAATGTGCAAATTAAGGTTATTGATCCTTATTTACCCCTATTTATGCATACATCCATTTGCACTAGCCTAAAGCTTAGTTTTACTTATATTTCCAATTTTAAGTCACACTCAAAGAATTCAAATTGGCATTCACACTCAATAATAATAACATCATTCTCACTTGCACCATCACTTAGACTGGGATAACTACATCAGGCTTGAACCCATTTCAAGGTATTGGTATGTAGGCAATGATCAGCACACAAGGTGTTGAGTTCACGTCCAGCCTACCCTACTAATGTGACTCTTCTTACACTTGTGTTCATCAAAACCTTAAAAATCATGGAGACCTAGGGTTCTATAGTGAAATCAGTCAAAATGAAGCATATGCAATGGTCTACATCTTGGTCATGTAAGCATAGTCTTCTTAGAACATAATGAAGGTCTACCCAAATTTCACTATTTCATTTGCATAGAGTTAATAACATTACACATATTGTCAATAATGTAGTACACTATTAGTAAGGAGGATCATTTTACTATTCAAAGAGGGTTTTGACACCTATTCTCTATCGATGACACTCTACCCTACTTCTACATCACTTTTTAGCCTACCACTTGTATATCTCAATCATATGTTTTATCTAAATACAACTATTGTAATTCATTACTATTTATAAGCTTAGAAAATAAATTAATTATTTGTACAAATGAATGGCTATTGATAGTGTATTATTTTATTCCCTGATTTACATAGTAAGATATTTTATCTACTTTAAGTTTTACATTAATTCCAAAAATAGTTAAATCACATGTATAATAAATATTCCTTCATTTGTTTTAGCATAGTATAATTTTTTTAATTTGATTAAGCCTAGTGGAGTTTTAGATTCATTGAAAATTATAGCCAAGATAGACTTATAAAACTTGTGTATAAGGAAGTACCTAAATGTTCTTTGAATTATAATAAGAGTGTGCTTGCCATTAGTTATGTATTATTATGTGTTATCAAATTTCAAATATGTTTGAGTGTGATTTCATTTATTAGTATGGAGATAAAAATTGTTATAAATCATAGTTTATTTTAATGATGTTTTCATTGGACTAAATGTAACCTTAAAATGCCTATGATACTTTTAGTTGGAAAGTATAGTAAAGTTGAACTATAAAGATCCTAATTAAAAAAGAAAGGAAAGTGGCTAGAATGGTTGATTTTTAATAAGGATCGAAATTTGGTTCTCCCATTTGATTTGGTACTTTGAATTTTTTGATTAATTTACTAAGTGTAATATGTTAATACTAAAATGTATACATTTGATAGAAAGTTTGAATGTTTATTTATACAGATTGATAGATTTGACAGAGAGTTCAAGTATATATTTTATATAAATGATTGATAATTGAATTTTTAAATTATAATCATTTGATAGTTATTTTAAATTTTTGGATAATGCAATTGATAGAGGGTTCAAACGTTGATTCATATCAATTTGATAAATAGTTAAAATGCATAAATGTCTTATTTGGAAAAAGGATCAAATGATATTATGATCATTTGAAAAGTGGATCAAGTGATTAAATGATCTCATCAAAGAGTAGATTTATATTTGGATTAAATTGAATAAACAATAAGACCACTAAGGGTGCTTAGCTAGTGGGTGGCTTGCTCTAAATTATTAGGGAGGGTAACTAGTCTTAGTTGTTAAGTGGGAAATATTGAATGAAATCTTGGGCATGTATAGGCCTTCATGCACATATGTTCTTGATAATTAGGATTTACCCTAGGATCCTTATGAACCTAGGTGTTTAATAGGGGATTCATGCTTGGGTAATTTAGTGGGCTCATGTTATTAGCTTTACAAATAGTTCAATTAATAGAGTTTGTATGGTAATAACTTGACAAGAAACCCAAAATGTTAGAGTAGGAATCAATTGATTAAAATGTTTTATAATCAAGATAACATAAGGCCTTGACAAGTGTTTTATCTGAATTTGGATTAATGCAATAATAAACCTTTAATTAAATAAAGTTAATTTTATATATATATATATATATATATATATATATATATATATATAATTTTAAATTACTATAAATAATCATAAAATATGATTTGACTATGATATTTTAGACAATAAAGTTTGATAGGTATAATGACAAATGTAAGAGGTAATATAAACATAGCTCATTTTTTATACTTCCCTAGTATGTTCAAGTTAAATAAATTAATTTAATTTTGTGTATGATGATTCATATTGATATTATATATATCTAGAGGTTTATGTTGAGTCTAGGTTATTAAAGTGAATAAGGTCAAAACCAATCTATCTTGACCCATTTTGTCGATCATGAGCTTTTCTAAAAATAATGTTCTAAAACTTTCCTATGTGATGCAGAGGCTTCAACAATGTTATTTTCCACTTATGCCAACACTTTTTATGTGTGCATGTACTTATAATATCAAATCCTAACTTCCTACACAAGAACTTAAAACATCAAATGGGGACATATGGTAATAGATTTGAGTTGGACTAACCTTGGTCAATCCCTAATGAAATATAAAGAACTTCACTACATTTTCAATGCCATGAAGAGGGCTCAATATCAAATGTAGTTTTCCCACCTATGTATGTGTGTTAAATGGTGATATGAATATCTATATGATTATTCTCCTAGATTACCCTCGGCAAAACCATGCAAATTTAATAATTTTAATATAAATCTCTAGTAATTTAGTATAAATAGTGCATAACTTTGAATAGCTATTGAAATGTGAGTGTGTTTATCTCAAATTCCTTCTAGAAACTTTGTTTATATAATAAAATATTATAATTTAAATTAAAAACTTAATGGTACATATAATGGACCCAAAATAACTTAAAGGGGACTCAAAAGCAATGGTTAAAAATGGGAAACATGTCAAAATAGAGATTAAAATAACAAGGTTCAAAACTATCAAGAAGGGGTTAGGATGTAGGTTAGGATATAGGATTTTTCTTAAAACCTGACCTAGACTCAACATAAAATTGAATTATCAAAAGGAATAGATATATCTCTTTTTAAATGTGCCATTTAAGTGTTTAATCCTTATCTTATATATATATATATATATATATATATATATATATATATATATATATATATATATATATATATATATATATATATATATATATATATATATATATATATATATATATATATATATATATATATATATATATATATATATATATATATATATATATATATATATATATTTAAAATAAGTAATGTGCCAAATGTGGGTGTCTATAGGAAGAGGGAGAGTAAATGATAATGGATTATGTCAAATATGAAAGTGAAATTATATGTAACTAATTCGAAATAATAATAAAATGGTTTTTCAATCCTTACAAGAGGGGTATGTTTCCCTATAGATTAGATGGTTTACTTTATTTAATCCTAATAATGATGTCATATGTATTATTGTCTCTTATTACTCATTATTTATTTTTTATTACTTATTTTCATTTGAAATATATATTTTTTAATATTATTTGAATGGTGTTTTCTTTTGGATATATGAATTGAGTTTTGCATATATATTGTATTTATTATCACAGTCTCTTTTATTCATTAGAATAGTAGATATTTATTATGAATTATCTAAATATTTTAGAATAATTTTTTTAGTTATGAACTGAAAATGAAAAAAAATACTAATTCATTTAGGTTAGAGATTGCTAGTTTTAGTTAACATTCCTCTCTTTCCAGGTGAATGGAGATGGTAAAAAATAATCCATCTTATTTTTAAATTAACATAAAGGGTTGTTATTAAAAATAATTTTTTACTATATTATATTTTTCTTAGGCCCTATTTTGGTATAACTATGTAAAAATATAAACCTTTAAATCAAAATTTTGTTACGCCCTTAACATATAACATCCATATGGATATATGTGGGTTGACCTATGGCTCAATATTCATTTATAATTGCATTAATTATTTATTTATTGATTTATGTTGACTTAATTAAGATCTAGGAGTGGGATGAATGGGTGTGACTCTACCTATTATTTCTATACATTGGGATGAGTCTGGCTCACTCAAACCATCATATTCATAAATTACATTCTTATTGTAAGGTTGCGAAGGTTTCCCCCATGAAGTGGATTATCATATGTTCATATATTATACTATATTTCAATTATATTTTGATCTATTTATTTAAATATGAAGTAATTTCATTATAAGTGGTATCATATCATTGATTTTGGAAAATAATTTTTTTTCTACTATATCTCACAAACCATTGTGATTTTTCCTACATTTTTTGATATATTTGTAGCATCATATAAAGCATACATAGTAAAAAAATTTATATTTTTGGATAAATTTTAAAGGAGTTATTATCTTTTTATTTTTTTTGATAAAATTGTTCTACAATCCAAAATTTAAGGTTATTTTCTAATTTTATTATTATTATCACATAGGTTTTGCACCAATCCTTGATGATGTAGCTCATTGTGCATATACCTAATGATATAATGCAGAAATGTAAAAATATATGGGACTTTGGTGAATTGAGGCTAATATCTAGAGAAGGCTAGCTTCCTTTCACTAAGTCTGATGTAATTGATAAAATATCAATTTTATAGAGATTTTGCTCCTTTAGTGTTTTTACTCTTAAACTAGGGTTTGACTTGGAAAAGAGTTTGTGAATAAAAATTAAAAAAACTTATAATAGTGATTGCAACGAATATTTTTAGTGAATTGTAATGATTTTTTTAATGAACATAACAAAATAGAAAATAAATTGAAATTTGTTTGAGCATGACTCATGAAAATAGTAATATTTTCTATTTTTCATAAAAGGGACAAGATTCATTTTTTTTAATCAAAAAAACATCCAAAAGGGTATAAAATACCATGAATGAATTTATTGTGACTAAAAGAAGAACTGTGATATCCATAAATATTAGAATAAGCTTGCATACATAAGGATTCCTCAGACAAGAGAGGTAAAATCTTCAATTTATTTCATTCTCAAGGTTACAAATTATAGATAGTACATTCAAAATGAATAAATATATTACCAAAAAAAATATAAATTGGGATATAGGGTATGCCCATATTTATAAAAAAATATCCCATAGATGATATGTAGTTACAAACTTCAAAGCCTATTAGAAAGAATAATGTAAATTTGAAACTTCATGCAAAAAGAGTCATGATCTCTTGTTTGTGGCATCCTTGGACTTTGGAAAATGGTTTGGAAAGTAGCATGAAAGATCCATCATAGTATTCAACTTGGTATGGCATGGATATAACTAAGAAAATCTTCATGTAATTCCTCTTCTTCTTTTCCATGTATCTACAAGTTACTCTTCATGAAAATGGCCAGTACCCAAAAAATGAAACTCAACATTTAGAAAAAAGATAAATTAGAATTAACTCAAGTCACTTTTTAAAAAACCCTAATTTGAAAATTACAAAGTGAGACTTTTATAACTTATAAGTCATGTCACTTTGTCAAAATAGAATTTGTAATTTTCAATATGTATTTTTACACTTTTAGCAATTATAATTATAAAAATGAAAAGTGTAATTTGTAATTGTTCTATTTATAGTTTCCAACTTGTCAACAAATATAAAGTGTAAAATACATATTTATCTTTCTCAGAAAGATCCATAAAATATTGTTCCAATTAGAAGATATGTAAATTCACAATGTTTTTGCAATAATGTAATCACAATTCATGAAAATGTTTTAATAGAGAGAAATTAATCAATTTGCAAAACCTGCTTTACTTCATTATCTTTCTCAGCCTGTAGCTTTTCAAAATATGTGTTAAAGGCCTTGAATATATAATGTATTCTATCTTCATCTAGTCAAAGTTAGTATAGTTGAATGACTTCATAATTTTATATTGTGTCAAAAAGTTTCCCATCTTAAGGCCTTAATTTCCTACATTTCTTTACCCATTTTATCCAATACATTTTGATACTTGATATATCAGTGGATAGAACTTAGGGTGAAGACTATATCATTTGAATATTCCTTCTCAATACTTCCTTGAACTTTTTTTGAACATATTATAATAGGAGGAGATTAGCCTCATCATATGCTGGTTTACATGACAATTTTCTCAACATTTCTTTGATGTCATATAACATATCAATAGCCTTATCATGTGTAAACTTGGATTTATGAGCATTATCTATCAGTACCTTTATCCTAAATTTTGCAAATATATTTAACTCATCATACTCTCCATAATTTTTTACTATCCCTTTAGTAAGGAAGATTTCTATATTGATGGATTCCATAACTATAAACTTAGGATAATACAAATTTAAGATTTGTATTTCTCCTTATATTTATTAACCTATCCTCTTAATGAGGTCATTCTTTCTCTAATAATTGTATAATGGTACATTATCATATAAATATTCTTTATTACCTTGGAAATGATTTATTTTGACCATTCTTTAGTTTCACTTCCCATGTTTGTAATTTTAACCACTACATCTATTATTGTCTAATCTAGAATTTGGTTGACTGGCTATGCTAACTCTAGTTTTACCAATGATCCATTGGGCTCTATAAATTTATTAAGTGCAATTATGATTTGATCCACCTTGTTATTCAATTCATCTTTTGTGGCTCTATCACTATCTATTCTATTAAAGAGGGAGTTGATGCTTGATTATACATTGTATTTTAAACCCTCCCTTATTGGTCATCTAAGGTGAATCTTTGAAATATAATAATCCCCTACCATAATATCTTCATTTGGTTTGTCTAGTGGTGGGAATATAGTCTCAACATATCTTTCCCCTTTATCATCACACAAAATTTTTGACAAGGTTTAGGGACTATACTTGGACTTCTTCTTCACATTTGAGAGGCCAAAGTCTAGTGCACTAGGGGAAATAATTTACTTCCACATCTTTCCCACTATATTTTCTAGACAACTAGGGATAACATGTTGCTACATGGACACTATCACCTAAGAATCAATATTTGAAACTACTTCACTAGTAGGTACTATGATAATTGTAGAATCTTGTGTGGATGTTGCCATTGATTGTTTGAAAGATTCTTGTGGAATTACATCTCCATTAGTAGATTTAAAATCCACATTTTCATCAAGAACTTGTGTTTTTACTACCTCAATTAAAGGTGTTATGGAAACTATGGAATTGGAAGAGGTGGGGGTAGTGGGAAAAGTTGTGCCTATTGGGGGTGTGGAAGATGGAATTGATACTATTAAGGGAATAGACACATGGACTTTAAATTTGGGAACTAGTGAAAGGGTGAATGAAAAATCATTAAATGAATAAATTAAAGGAGTTGGGATACTCAAGTTTAGTATTAAATGGGGTGAAGATGATGCATTACTTACCCTGAGAGTTGGGATAACTAGTAGGACTGAAGTCAATATGATTGAGTCTAAGCCTATGTATTATTGAGTGGTATTGGAAATCAATGGGGATGGAATGGAAGGAATTATTAATGGAATGGAAAAGGGGAGTGAAATGAAAATAAGAAGTGAAATTTATGAAAGGTAAAGTGGAGTGGAAACTTGAGTATCCACTGATGGGGGACCCTGAGTGTCCACTTGACTTAATTGCATTGGTTTTAATTGGATTATTATGACATGTAAAGTGGTGGGATGAGAGGTGGAGTGAAAACTTGAGATGTAGGGAGAGTAAAGGCCCAAGCTGGAGGTGTTGGAGATTCAAGAACTATGTACATAGTTGGAGGGTGAAGAATAAGATATTGGGGTAAAAGTTATGGAAGCTCTTACTATAATTGTGTCCTCAGACTAGATGTCAATTGATTGATCTTCTACTAACCCCTCTTTAATTGATTGCCCCTTATTGGCCTTAGTTTTATTATTTTTATTTTGGGAGGTCTTTGGCCCTTCTGATTATTCACCTATTGTCCCACTAAGACCCTCCATTGATGGAGAAACTCGTTTTTATTTAAGCTTTAATAGCTTCTCTCTTATACCTACTATATCCTTTTGTTACATAAACCCCCTTACTTCTCAACCAATTGATTATCTTGTTGATTACATGGTATTTTATATCAATCAAATAAAAGGACTCAAGAACTAACCACCTTAATAGTGGAAGGGGTTAGGTGATAATATTCTTAGAGTCATTTGGGTCCACTAAGGACTCATATCCACTAAGTCATCTGGGACTGGTGCCTAATCATAATATTTGACCTATTGCAAAGTCATTCTAGAATGGTCCTTCATCCTAACCCTATCTTCATCCTCTAAGTCTTCCCAATAATCTTCAAAATATGGAACATGGAAGTATGTAGAACTCCCAGTGTACTGGTGATATTTCCATAAACATCAAAGAATCATCTAGATTCTAATATTCTTAGGGTCATTTGGCACATTTTTTCCTCAACACACTTTGATTTGAGGAGAAAGGGGAATGTGTATCTAAGAATAATAATTAAGAAATGAGATCCTAACTTGTTCTTGTTGTATAAAAGCTTGTGGGTCTTCACAAATTACCTAACTAGCTCCATCAATACCCACTTATCATTGACATATCTAGGGAGTATGTAGGGGAAGCCACTAAATCTTCTTGCCCTGATATATGAATAAGTGGGGAACTAAATCAATTAAGAGCCCCATTTGGTGATATATATATATATATATTCTTATTAGAATATTTTTTCTACCAAGATCTTTATCAAACATGATAATGATTCAATAGATGAATGCATCTTTAACTATTCTAAAATGTTATTTTTTATCCTCCAATGTGAGGTCAGGATTGTAGTTGTATGCTTTGTTTATTTCACTAGGTACTATGTTAAGGATTGGGAAAGATATTCCTTTGGATAAAATTTGTACAATTTAGGAATTCATGAAGAAATCTCAAGTTATTTACACCTCCATCAACTGCTTGTGGTGAGAATCACTTATAAGCTAAGCCTAGTGGATATATTGGGCAATCTAACAAATGATCCAAATGTATTGGTACATCTAATACTAGAATATCTTAGCATTAGGACTACTATTAATCTTGTGTAATAATATTATAATATCCCCAACTTCAACTTTGAAGTTAATTCTTTCCAATGTCTTTTACGATCTAGTGAAGGTAATTTTAGGGGCCTTAAGTCATTATTTGTTAATAATTTTTTGAAATCCATATCTATTGTCTTCAGATAATTATTGGGATGTCTCTAGAGTAATGCTGAGATAGCTCTCAAACTCTAAGATAATAAATATTGAATTAATTAATTTGAGGTCTATATTCAAATAAAATTCCCCGTTGTCATTCACAACCTCTCATCTATCAGGATCATAATGTTGGGCTAGTGTTAGCAACAACGTAGTGCTTTGGAACATCTATGGAATGGATTTTACCGATGGAAGTTTAGATTCATAAATACCCTAGATCTAATCATTCTTAAACTCTACATTAATTAGGTCTAAAATTCCCCTAGGTCAATGTGACCTAGGTCTGTATCAGTTATTGCTATCTTATTGGAATCTAAGTTGAGAGTCACTCTAGGGCCTTTTAATTTAAGCTTCATCTCCTTATTAGACATGAAATATGGAGATAGTGGTTATGGAGAAGCAACCACAAGATCAGGTAGGAATTACAAGTGTTTGAAGTAGGTATAATCTCTAGTGGAGATTAGAGGTACTTTATGTAGGTAAAAAGTCTAGTAGAATTAGTAGGTGTTTCAAGTAGGTGAGAGCTCTACAAAAATAGGAAGTGTTTTGAGAGAATGAAACCTTAGTGTAACTTTGAGGTGCTTGGAGTAAGTCTAATATCCATGGGGTTGGGAGTTTCTATTCATTGGTATGTATCATGTAAGAATGGTATGTGTTTGAATCAAGTCCACTATCTACAAGGACCTAAAACTTTGCAATAATTCTAAGTGCTTAGAATAATAATAAAACCCATGGAGGTGGGAAGTGTAAATTGTAGGTCCAATTTTTGTAAGGCCTTGGAGGATCTCATAGGGAATATTTTCTTGGCATTGAGAATAATTTTGGTATATCCACCTAGCTTGAATATATAAACCATAGTTTTTGGCTATGAAAACTCTAGTAAGAAACCTTAGGATTTTCAAACTGAAAATTTTGGAAAGATTAAAAACCTAGAAAACCCTATATCTGAGTTATTCTATAAACCTTAGAAAACAAAGACAACACAACCACAATAATGACATGAAAACCCTATGACCAGATGACATAATAAAACCCTAGATAATTTTAGGATTACTATTATAGAAATAGAAATAACTCAAAATCTTTAAATAGTAGTAATTAATGGAAAAAAATCATAAGGAAGTTCTTGGAATATCGTGCAAGGGTAGAGATGATGTGGCATTACTTGTGTACATGGTTTAGACGTATGGATTGAGGCATGGTCATGACATAGAGGTCTTTTTCAGAGCTCAAAACATAATTAAAAAATGTAATAATGAATTAAAAAATCCCTAAAATGAATTATTTATACAAAAACATTGTAATTAATGTGTCCATAATGGTTGGTGGTGGAAATCCAGAGCCCACATGTAATTTTACAACTTGCAAATTACATGTTGACTTCTAAATTACATAGGAGGTTGAATTTTTTGGAGATGGGAAGGCAAAAACCCACTTGAAATTTTCAATTTTGAAAAATTGAAAATTGCATTTGAAGTTTCAAATTCTATGGCTTGGGTTTTTATAGGATCTAGAACCTAGATTACAACTTG
Organism: Torreya grandis; assembly: GCA_037957365.1. Taxonomy (NCBI): domain Eukaryota; kingdom Viridiplantae; phylum Streptophyta; class Pinopsida; order Cupressales; family Taxaceae; genus Torreya; species Torreya grandis. The sequence continues at coordinate 2,000,817 of JARHVA010001401.1, read as the reverse complement.
TAATTTTACAAATTGTAAATTGCTATCCTAGTTTTGGATTCTAAGTGAAGTTTTCTTTAGGAGGAAAAACTTAGGATGCAATTTTTAATTTGTAAATTCTCTTTTGAGTCCCATATCTTGTGAGGGTGTTTGATTTATGGGATCTAAAACTCTACTTATAATTTGAAATTTTGTAAAATTGCAAATTGCAAATGGGGTTCTAGATTCCATTGATTAATGGTTTGCAAGATTCATAACTTGGGTTGCACTTTACAAATTGCAAGTTTCATCCAAAGTTTCAAATTTCACTAGATTGGAAGCTTAGTGTATTGTAGGAGGTAGAGCTTGAGAAGTAATTTTCAATTTTACAAATTACAAATTGCATCTAAAGTTATGGATTCTATAATAAAAATGTAAAGTGAGTTTTAGGTAATTTCAATGGATTTTATAAAAAAATTAGGGGGTCTCCCTTAGGGTAATTAATGTTATAATATTTATAGAACAAAAATATCAACACTTACATTTTCAAAAATCTGGAAGAAATATAGTGCAATTTCATTATTTTTTTATAGGATGTTGACATCATTTTAAAATTACTTGGTCAAAGTCAAGTCAAAGTTGAAAATAAGGATTGACATTCTCTAGTCTTATTATGGCAAGACCACAAACTAGGGGTAAAAACATAATTATGAAACTCCAAGTAAAAATAATAACAAACAGGATATTTATTAATAAAATAAATTGATGGATCTTCTTCTCTAGGGTTTTGTTTGGTGGATCATAAGGTGAGACATATTGAGTATGATCTTTATGGAATACAGTTTGAGATGACAAGTAAAGTAGACTACATCAATTAGTGGTTAGATGATCTCATGGAAAAACTCATTCCAAATTTGAATGTTCATCAACATTCCCAAAAATATCTTCATATCACTACTACGTATCCCAATCAAGGTGGATCTTTGGGTCAAATTACTACATAACCCAACTAGGGTGGATCTTCTAGTCAACGTAATCCAAATCCAAATACACCACATTTGAGAAACATGACTCCAAAAATATAAATATAAATGTAAAATTAAAATGGGAAAGTTTCAATCATTTGGATCAACTAAATAGACAATTTTATGATGTATATCAGATCTCAAGTAGACACAATATGGTAATGGTATCCTTATATCAATATCTAGAGCATTTCATTTGGTATAGGTAGATTTACACATAGAATAAAAATAAGGGTCTTACTATTACTTGATAAATGTTAAAAAATGTGATATCGGTGCACTATTGTAATATTGTCAAAAATAATTATATTAGTCAGTTAGTAAAGCTATGAAAAATAAGGACAATCAAGGATTATATTCAATAATTCTAGAACTTATCCTTATGCATGGATGACATCTATGATGACAACCTAAATGATATATTTTAGGGTGGTATCAAGGGTACAATGCAACTATATGTGTGAATTCTTAATCCAAATTTTGTATTTGAATCCATGATATTTTCATTCCAATTAAAGGAAAGAGATTTAGTCAAATGAAGGGATTTCACTAATAACAAATATTGTGTGGGTTTAGCACAATAATTCTCTTAGCCTAAAATATTGACTCCTAACCAAATTGAAGAGAAAACAAACAAAATTTTTATGTTTCAATTATGATAGTTGAATCAAATATCATAAATGTGCTGAAAATAAATTATTCTACATTGAAGGGGATATTGAGGAACAAGACAATGATTAAGCATCTTGTGAATAAGAATAAGTGCATGAGTTAGAATATAAAGAGTCCCAACTAACTATTTATGCCATGAACTTTTGGGTATTAGCACTCCATAAACCCTAAAAGTTGTCAATAAGAAAATTTATATCATGTGAATGAGGTAATTATACTTATATAAAAACATCCATTATATGAAAAACATTTTAAGTGTTATTTTAGATTAAAATAGGTGAAATACTTGGGTCACATTGTTTCACATGAAGGATTCAAAGTAGACCTTAAAAATAGCAAAGCTATGAAGAGAGGAAGGTGTCAAACTTTTTTAATAACCTCATAGTTTTTTTGGGATTAAAATTTTATTATCACCAATTTTTGAAAAAATATGGTAACATAGTAACCCCACTCACAACTTTTCTAAAAAAGACTATTTTCCTTGGAATGAAAAAGATACCAAGGCCTTTGAGAAGATGGAATAGGTCATGTTCACCACTCTAGTTTTGGGTAACACATAATTTTCAAATACTTTCATTATTAAATGTGATGCATTAGGATATAGAATTAGGGTCATATTCATGCAAGAAAGCAAACCCATTACATTTTAGAGTTGTCAACTCAAGGTTAAGAATTATTTAAAACCAATCTAGGAGAAGGAGATGATGGATATTCTTCATGTAGTTAAATAATAGAGACCTTATTTGATGGGTTGACACTTTAAGGTATAGACTTATCATGATAGTCTCAAATATTTTTTAGAACAATTATTATCATCAAAAGAACAAAAAAAATGAGTGACTAAAATGTTGGGATATGTCTTTGAAATAATCTAAAAGAAATGAAAATCTAATTTTATATCATATGAACTATCTAGGAGGGATGAATCCATTGAAGCATTGTTGTTTGTAATGACCATTTTCAAGTAAATTAGGTGGATGAGGACAATATGAATGAGAAAATGACTTGGATACTTGTGCTTTAAATAAATATCTCTAATAAGATTATAATGCCTCAAAAACTTTGAGTGGAAAGGGAATGACTTATGGTATAAATATCAGTTATACCTATGAAATAATTCATCCCTCTAATAGAATATACTTATAGAATTTATGCATATAAAATTGGAGGGCATTATATATTTTTAAAAACTTATCATCAAATAAAGAAGGATTTATTTTGAGAAGGAATCAAGGGGAATATATATAAATATGTGGTTGAATGCATGGTGTGCCATCAAAATAAGGGTGTAACCATTAAGATGCTAGGTCTTCCATAAATTTTATCCATTCATAGCTAGCGATGGGAGGATATCTCTATGTATTTTATAAAAAGTTTACCTAAGTTAGAATGTAAAAATGTCATCATGGTGATATAATATAGGCTCACAAAATATGCCCAATTTTTTTCTTTATCATATCCATTTAAAACAAGTATCATGGCTACTTATTTTATGGATATAGATCAGAAACTACATCGTACCCTCAAGATCATAGTGAGTGATCACGATCCAATTTTTACAATTCAATTTTGGATTGATCTATTTTCATTTTTGGATACTTAATTGGCTCATAGTTAATCCTATCATCCTAAATATAATTGGAAAATAGATGTGGTCAACAAATTTCTAGAGGCTTATCTTCATTGTTTTGCATCAGATAAATAAGAAAAATGGGTTCATTGTCTACCACTAGATAAATAGTGGTATAACACTTACTTCCATGTCTCTTCAAAAATTTATCCATTTGTGGTAGTGTATGGTTAACAACCACCCTCTACCACCTTATCCTTAGGAGTGAAAATAAAGTTTCATGTTATGAAGAACATATTAAACACCAATAAGAAGTCCTCACTAGTCTTCAAGAGAATTTATCCCTAGCATAAATTGAATGAAGGAAAAAGTAGATCAACATTGTAATAAGAGGAATTTTTAAGTGGGTGTTTAGGTATTTATGAATCTAAAAACAAATAAGCAATTTTACCTAAAGTACAAAAAAATAAAAAAAACTTTACCCTAAGTATTATGGTCCTTATCCAATCCTATAGAATATTACTAATGTTGCATATAAATTGGAGATACCCTAATTTAGTCACATACATCCATTATCTCATGTTTCTTTCTTAAGTAAGGTAATTAGACATACAAAATTTACATAGGCTAAATTACCTAAATTGGATGAGGAAGGTTAAGTCATTCTCAAACCTAATAAGATACTTCCAGCATGCACTAAATGATTGCTGATGAAGGAGATTATGTATATTTGATCATATGGAATAATTTGCTTATTGATGATACAACATGAGAGGATACCACATTTCTCCAGAAACATCCAAGTTGTTCAGCAATAAGGAAAATATTATTTTTAATGGTAGGGACATGTTACACCCTTAACCTATAACATCCATATGGATATATGTGGGCCAACCTATGGCTCACTCTTCATTTGTAATTCATTCATTCATTAGTTATTTATTTAAGCCAAATTATTTATAATATAGGGGTGAGATGAATTGGTGTGACTCTACCTATTATTTATATATATAGGGATGAGTGTGTATAACTCAAATCATCATATTCATGAATTATATTATTTTTGTAAGGTTTTGGAGAGTTCCTCATTGAAGTGACTTATCATATATTCATATATTTTTCTATATTTTAGTTATATTATGATCTATTTCTTTAATTATGAAGTATTTTCTCAAAAAATTCTTAAAAATAATAAATTGAATCTTCATAGTACACCTAATACTTATGAAATTCATTAATACCTATTGTTATTTATTATTAAAATTATGTAGAAATATTTATCTATATATCTTTATAAAATTAAAATTAAGGACCTATTAGCCCATAATCCAAGACAAAAAGAGAGGGAAAAGAAAATGACAAAGACAAGTACACATAACAAGAAAAAGAGGAAGAATGGTAAAAGGGAAAACATAGATGACCACAATTGATGATAACCAATTGTGGTATTACTTGAGTTAGTGACTACCGATTATGATCAGAATATATGAAAAATAGAGGAATAGGAAATATGGAAATATCTAGGCATATAAAAACACATAGGAGAGTGAAACATCAAGGGAAATATGGAGTCAAAGTTTTCCAAAAAGACATTAAATTAGGAATTTATCTCCCTTGTCTAATGTAAATCACTTAGAATTATGAGATAATATTGTATAGAGAGTGTTCAATTTAACATCTTAATGCCATAATTCTAAATGATTTACATTATTTGAAGGAGATAACTTCCTTAATTCATGGATTTATTAGAAGGTGTAAGACACAATTTCTACCTTTCATATTTATTTATGTTTGGTATATTATTACACCAATGTCATGTTGTTTAATAATATTTATATTTAGAAATTTGTATTTTGTATAGGTGATTTTAGGGTTAGAGGGTCCCTCACCTATTATATTAACAAAAAACAACTATTAAAAAATATGGGATTCACTCAATATAATTAAAAAGACTCCAAAGTGTCACATACAACTAGATTTTCAAGGCACATGATGAGTCAAAAACCACCACCCAAAGGGATATAAAAAGAGAACAAAAAAACTAGTGAATAAACCATCAATAAGTCACCACCCACCTAAGAGCCACCTAAACTAGCCATCAATGGGGGATCAAATTTAGGGTCCCCCCACTATCCACCTACTCCATCTATCCACCATCTGACACTTCACTCTTTTTCCCTCCATCTAACACTTTTATTTATGCATTATGTGCTTATATATGTTATTTGATTTGTTTTAAGTTCATTTACTTTGAAAATCCTAGGATAGATAAATTTTATGTGTGTATTGATGTGTATGAATATAGGTGTCTAAGAAAGAGATCTTGGACTACATTTTTCATGGATTTTACCATTTTTTATAAGTAAGAGATCCTAAAATATGGTATTTAGTACTTGAAAATGACAAGTTTGACATACATTTACTATGCATGACTTGAGCATTCAAAAAAGGTCCTAATGTTCCATCTTTTCACACATTCATGATATATTATGAATCAATTCTTCCATTTTTATTATATACACATACATAAATATCATTGTATACTTTAAAATTGATAAATATCTTATAAAAACATATTCATACTCTTAGTTTAGTCTACTTGTACACATGTTGATTCTATCAGGTTGGTCAATATTATTAGTCGATATGAACTTATCTATTTAGAACTAACCTTCTATAAGAAATGACTATTTTATAAAATTAAATGCATCATTAGGGTCAAACCATAACCATAGTGTGTTGGAGAAAAGATTAATTATTCAATTGGATTTATATATAAATAAATCAATACCTCATTCAAAAGGGATTTGGCACTTATTTATGATACATCTATAGACTATTGTACATTGAGAAAATATACCCTATTATTCCAAATATACATACATATCACACGTATAAGTCATAATAAAAGTCTAAAGTATTCAAAATCCAATTTAAAGAAATCATTTTCAAGTATCAAAGTTAATCATTAGTTATATACACATATCAAAGGAAGACAATTCCATAATCACACTAGGTGGGAGAACAATGTCTAGCTTGATTTCCCTCCTTGGAGTATTAGATATGCATACAGTGGAAAATCATTAGAATAATATGAGTTAATTTATCTCAACCCATTACATGTCCCCCATTTTTTCATGTTTCTATCCCTTACAAACACATCTAGGGTTTTAAGTCAAAGGGGACTCATTTTTGGGTCTACACATGTCACCTGGGTTTGGGATCATAAACATAGAATAACTAAAGATAGTCATAGGTGATCATATATTTAGTTTGATATTATTATATGTAGGTTAGTACTGATGAACAGGTCAGTATCGATCGATGATACCTAATCAATCATATAAAACTAACCCAATGTATACAATAGAGTAGTTCTTAAACTAAGAAAATCAGAGTGATTATCCCTAATTTCCTCATCTAAAACATAGTAATAGTTAGACAATAAAATAGAAAAGCTAAGTATCATGACCTCTTTATTACTTCCCAAATTTAGCATATGCCCTTGTCAAATCAATTGAATCATTATTAATCATTTACATTCAAATATGTTTGAATGACATATATATTGATCTAAATTAAATTTTAATTTTATATCTCAGTTTTATTAATCTAAATTATTAATAAAATTAGGGTTAAATAGATGTGTAGTATCCTTATTTGGAACCCATCTAATTTCTATCCAAAAATGTGTTCAAATTACTTGTTTGAATTTCGGAAATTTTAGGCCAATCCCCATACATTAAAAGTTTATTAGGAATCATTAAAGGTTAATAATAAGTCAACATGATGTAACCACTTGAAAAACATTGAATGTAACTAGAAACAACACATTGAAGAGTTATATAAAATGATTTTTAGATATTTTGTGTTGATGTTAGAGCCTTTTGACCAAAATGGAAATATAGGGATAATTTTAGAAGTCTATAGAGACTTTTAGGCTAGGATTGTGATAATTAATGTAATTATAAATGGGGAAAATTTTATTATGTGGGGGATATATACTTGACTTAGTTCCATGTATTAAAGAGCATGTGCCTTGTAAGAAGAGTAAAAGCTAGAAAATAATTTTTTTTTTTTACCAAAGGAATGATAAGGGACTAGTGTCATCATTGATTGATGATTGTTACCTTTATATATAATATAATAATAATTAATTATTGTGCTTAACCATTTCCATTTTAAAAATTTAATTGGAAATCAAGCATGGAGAGACTAATAGGAAATATTGAGAGATGAATGTTAGTTGGAAGATAATCCTTATAGGAAGTGTTTTAAAAAATAAATGGCAAACTTGAGGTAGGAATTCCAAGGACACATCCTTTGTCAAGGTTTTTATTTTAAAAATAATCTCTTATTACCGTCCTCAAAATATTTCAAACCTTTTATGGATTGAAAATGACTTTAACTTGCAATCCTCTACTTACATGTACATTTTTGGGGCCTAAAACCACTTATTTTTATAGACCATTTTAAAGATGTTTATGAATATTTTTCTTCCACTTTAGTTTTATATTTTTATTTTCATTTTTGATAATTTAAAATCTAAATGTACGTTACTACAAGGTCTTGATATGTTATGGTAGGATGGGCAAGGGTGAGTGATTTTACCCAATATGTCCTCTTATTACTTAGAAGTTAGTAGCAAAAGCTTGTCTAGGAGGGTTATATATATCCATATTGAAATTTATTAGATTATGTCCCATCAAGAATGTTTTTTTTTTTGAGATGTATGTTTTTGGGAATACATATAAGAGGTGTTACCTAGTTCATGGGATGAGTTATAAATTAGAGGCATTGTGTAGTAAACTTTCCATAGAAAAATTGTATGGTAACCTTCATGACCAATGATGGAAGAGCTTGGCTCAAGGGTGCCTAGGGAAACCACCTAATGATAGTAATAACATGGGAGGTAGCCCCTCCTTGACTTGGACTTAAAGTTGAAAATGTGGAGCTAGAGGATTCTATGGAGCCTAAAAATATTTGAAGAAATTGTAATATTTTATCTTCGGTTGTTTATAATCCTTGTAACACTTAAAAATTATTTGGAAACCTTATAATTATTGTATTATGTGAGTAACTAGAAGAAACTTTTAATCCTTATTTAATTCAAGTGTGAATTTTTTTTTCTATTACACCCTCTTGAAATAAACTTGAAATAAATTATGAAAAGAAAAGAAAAGATTTATTTATTAAAATGGAAGTGTGTTTATCTTCTTGACATCTGAATATAAACATCCTATTATGTAGAATAAAATACTAGTTGGTATTTTGCTTGGAAATTTATTGAAATACCTTATAGAGTTTAAGGCTTTAAAATGTTTCTTGGGTGCTATAATTTTTATGCATAAAAAATGCTAACTCAATATTTGTAGTAAATTTAATTAGAATATACAATTCATGATGAATATGTAGATTTTTTAGAATAATTTTAGGAGATAAAAAATAAAATATGTGAATTTTTGAAGTTCAATTTGTCTAGTTTCTTTTATTACTTAAGGAAAAAAACCCTTTAAAATTTATTAATTGACACAATTAACATTACAAAAATATGCCTAAAATAATTTTAAAGTAAAATTTCTAGGTTTATATTTCCCCATTATGTTTTTTTATAAAAATTACTACTTTGTAGGGATATTTAAAAAAAATGCACACCCTTATATTTAGTGCAATAAATTTGTGAAGGGAATGGCCAAAAATCTAGGGCTTGGTTCTCTATATAGCTACATTCATGTTTAGTGTATGATAAGTGTTTCCAGTATATATAATTATAATGGATTAAGATGTGAATGGTGGTCTAGTTTGTCATTATTATATTAAGTGGTGGTATTATTAAATATTGGTGATTTTATTTTGATTAAGTGGGTGCTTAGTATAATTTTGAGTTTAATGATTATGTGGGTGGTTGGAATGTTAAGTACACCATTGATTTTTTTTTAAGATTGATATTTTGTTTTTTATTTTATAAGTAAAATAAAGCTAGTTTTATAGGGCTCCAACAACCATAAGATTAATATAAGTAAACACTCATAATAAAAATACAAAGTCTAATAGCCTAGAATACATAACTCCTTTAGCTAAACTGACATAGTCCAACATGAAAATAAAAATAAGACAAAATAACAATAATAGAAAAATTCCTAAATAGAAATTGAAGCCTCTTAAGAATTAGATTTATCTTGTGATGCAACTTGTTTTATCTCCTTAGTCTTCACCAACAATAATTATTGGTTAATTCTACCTTGGATTCATTTGTAGGGTCCTTCTAAGAGACCCTTTTTGGATTTCTTCTAAGGGATTCTGATGTTCCTTTTTAATTTTATAATAGGATGAGTGTCTTTAATATTTTCTTGTACTAGCTCAACATTGTTTTCTTTCTCCAGCAAAGGGACTTTCTTTTCTTTTTCTTTGTCTAGTTACTACTTAAGCTTAATAGTTTTCACTTTTAGGTCATTCTAATCCTTGATGAGAGAGGCCATGAATCTCCCTATACCTTTTAGTTTATATATAAAGACTCCTAATTTCCTTATACATTTATTATTTAAATCTACCATTCTATAAGTTTTCACTCTCCTAGAGTCATCATCATATTTCTAGGATATGGAAATAGTTCAAATCTTTTTTCTTATGGAGGCAGGGTAAAAGGTAGTGGGAAACTTAAAGGGAGACCTAGAAAAGGGGGAGAAGGGTTTGGGGAGGGTGTGGGAATGGTAACCTTCTTATTTATATGATAAACTAGACTCATCCTTATAAGGGTCTTCATCTAGGGTGCCATCAGCCAGGGTGTGTTTAGCTGAGGGGATAATCTTCCCACACATGGTTTCAACATATTGAACAAGAATAAGAATGAGGTCATAGTGGATGATTTCATTATCATCACTACTTTGATAGGATAGGGCATTGGCTTCTAAGGATTTTAAAAGGTATAAAGTTAGATTAATCTTATAACCATATAAGTGATTGAGAAGCAAAAAATGGTGGGAAAAAAATAGTGGATACTCACCTTAAAGGGGTACATATTTCATTATATGTAGACATATCTCTATCCAACATCAAGGGAGATCCTATGATGGAAATCCCTTATTGTCTATGTTCAACACCATGTCCATTCAAAAAAGTATCAGCTTAAGGTTAACATTTTATTACTATAAAATTTGTTTAATATTATTTAGTTATTTTTAATAGCATGTGTATTATTTATTGTAGGATATGGTCTTGTGATATTTCTTTCCTTAAGACCCATAACTTATTGGGTTGTTTAAGTACATGTGGTGGCCTAGGGGTAGTGTGATCCTCAAGATTACTCCTATAAAACATTTGATCCCTTTTATTCAATAATATTTTTTGAGGTATAATTCTTAAAATGAATATTCATATTTGGTCTAAACCTAGATATTGGATTTTAACATTGTTTTGTCCATTACCAAAACATAATGGTCCTTAAGGGACCCTTGAAATTTTCAATCTTATTATGCATGAAATAAAAATATTTTAGTTAATTCTAAAATTAAGTGTCTATTTTTGTGAAAAGTTTGGATAGTCATTAATGGACATCAAAATATTGAAAATCCATTCACATTTTCACTACTTGTAAGAGTTATGAACCTATTATAGGATATATCTGAATCTTGATTAGGAAGAGAAAACATAATATAACTTAATTTCTTACCTTATTTTATTTTGAGATTCGTTAATGGGTGCTAAAGGTCTTGAGGAGCCAAAAATAGTTTCCACCAAATAGATTGGGAATTTAGAGGGAGGTCATAAGGGGACCCCATGCTTCCCCAAACTATTTTATAATTAAATATATCACCCAAAATTGACATTTAAAGTTGAGGACCTTGAGGTAACCACTATTGGTTGCAAACTAAGATTCCCACCTAAACATATTTTGTTTGTGTGTGGGAGCCTAAAATGTCATTGAGATGTGTTGTGAGAGATTTTATACTCAAAATTCACCCATTATTATTTTTAAATTAATGAATATTTATTTGGAGAATTTTGCAAAATGCATGTTGTTGGGCATGAAGTCACTATTCATAGGCACTATTTATAGTCATTATTCATGGTGATGTGGCATGGAACATAGAGGATGGTATGGACCATAGAGGATATTTGAAATGTGTTAAAGTTGATGTGAAAAAGAGTGAAGCACAATCTTTGTGGGGATGCATGTGAAGAGGTGTTGTTAGAGTAAAAAGGTGACTGAGAGTCTTTTAACTCTTGTGTGCACATAGGTAGTGGAATACAATGACCACTATTATTGATAGGTCTACATGTGAAATAGGGTGCCAAATTTGGTGTCACATGGTGGTGGGATCTTCAATCCAAAAGTGGGAAGCATCATTCGATCTTGTAAATGTGGGGGACAATGGTTCTTATTCATCAATAGTGAACCCACTGGGAGTGTGGGACATTTTTTGGCCCTTCATGAAGTTTATCCCTGACCTCTCTTCTCTCTTTATATTTCTATAAAATACATGCTAATCCCTTTGTAATCATATTCTCGGAGCTGTATTCTAGCATCCTTTGAAATATTGTATGTAAATTTTGTCTAAATAACTAGATTGATAGATTTTAAGCTTTGTATAACTTTGAATGATTAATATGAAATCATTGTAAAGGTGTTTATAAGGATAAGAAATATTTTTAAAATAGGAGGCTTTACTGAAGCAATAATAAGTCTCAAATCTACCATTTTCCCTACGGTTTTTCCTTGCACATAGCAAGATTTTCACAATCTTTTTGTGTCTTTATGTTATCTCATTGTTCATTGTTTTTCTAGTATCTTTATAATTTTTGCATTGATTTATTTCACATGTCTTTGGATATTATTTTCTAACATATAGTATCAAATATAGGCTTTTTGAAAAAATCTTATGTTGATTATTTTTTGTCGAGTCAGGGATCGTTTTGCAAGTTGGGGCTACTAAAATTATAGGAGGAGTAACCAAGTTTGAGGTAGATAAATTTTATGGTATAAATTTCTCCCTATGAAAGATGAAGGTGTAGGATATCTTAGTGAAGAAAGACCAAGTTCTAGCTTTAAAGGGTCTTATAAGCAAACCCAACACTATGACAAATGAATATTAGAGAAAGATGGATATTATATGCTCTTAAATGTTTTGAAAGAGAATATCTTAGTAGAGTTATGGGAGAACCTAAATAAATTATACCAAACAAAGTCAATAATAAAGAAAGTATTTTTGAAGAAGCAATTGTACAGTTTGAGGATGAAGGATAATTCATTTATTAATGATAATTTGAATGAGTATAATAGTATAGTTACTAAGATAGTCTCCATTAGTGTGAATATGTAGGATGAGGACAAATAAATCACCCTATTGTGTTCATTCCCTGATAGTTGGGATCATTTGGTGATGACCATCAAAAATTCATCATCTATAGATTTAAAGTTTGATGATGTGGTAGTAGCCTTGATTAGAGAGGAGATGAGAAGAAAGTATTTTAGTGCATCTTATAGTAATTTAGCCTTAGTTGTGAGAGGGAGATCCAATGAGAGGATCAAGTAAGGTAAATCACCATCCAGATCAAAGTCTAGAGGACCCAAGTGGAAGATGAGGTGTTAGCATTATGGAAATATAGGGTACTCAAGGAAGGAATGATAGAAATTGAATAATGAGGTGAAGGATTGAAATATAAATACACCTTCAACCAAGGCTATCACAATAAATTTAGAGGAAAAGACAACATATGAAGCTTTATACCTCAATAACAATGGATCAATTTCCAATTCTTATGTGTTAGACTTAGGTGCATATTTTCACATGCATCCACATAGAGATTGGTTTGTCCAATATCAACAATATAATGTAAGGTTAGCCTAATTGTCATCCTTTTGACATAGTAGAAAGAGGAGATATTATGATCAAGTTAGATGATGGTAGATTCAAAATGTAGAATGATGTGTGTCACATTCTCAATTTAAATAATAATCTTATTTCCATCAAGATGATGGATGATCTAGGATATTGATGTACCTTTGGTAATATAATTACCAAAGTATCACTAGTGGTATCAAAAGGAGAATCTTATGGTTGCTTGTATTAATTGTGCATATATTCAGTGATAAATACTGTAATAGAAACAACTATAAAGAATGTTGTGAGGTTATAAGATCAATACCTTTGACACATGATGAGAAAAACTTGAATATTTTTCATGCCTAAGGTATCCTAGCTAAAATTAAGTCTTGGGATTTATACTTCTATGAGCACTACATCTTTGGTAAATATAAGAGGGTTAATTTTAGTACAAACATATGTAAAAGCTTTGATTTATTACAAGTTATCCATTTAGATATTTTTGTACTTTCCATAATAAATTAATAAATGGTATAACTTATTTTATTTCCTTTATAGATGATTATTATATAAGAGTGTAGGTGTATTTTTGAGGAAGAAATTAGAAGATATGGAAAAAAATAAAAAAAAATAACTTACAAGTAGAGAAAATTTTGGGAAAATAAATTATATGTCTCAAGTCAGATAAGGAGGAGAATATTGATCCAAGTATTTTGATACATTTTCTATGTAGGAAGGGATTAAACATCAAAAGACTATACCTTATACTCCACAATAGAATTGTGTAGTTGAGTACATGAACTACACTATCATAAAGCATAAAAGAAGCATGTTGAGTGCATCAAATCTAGAAAATGGATTATAGTTGGAGGATATTAATGTATCTATGTATCTTATTAATAGGTCCTATAACTACATTGGATGGAAGATTTAATCACCTAAAAATGACACTTGATTGCTAAGAGTGTTACTTGAGACCACCCATCCCTAGATTATCCCTATACATATTTTAAGGCCTATTTAGACACTTATCTAGCCTTCATGTAGGCCACACGTACCCCTAAACATTCCTAAATCAGTCCCAAAACCTTAGTTTAGCATCATGGCCCTTATTGCATCAGGTTCTACAAATGGGATATTATCACCATAAGCTGGACAATAGCACCCTATGACACTAGTGTTCCAGTCTTGGCATTATTGTCCTTTTTCCTCCTTTTATTACCAATGGATGTCATTTCAAATGAGAAACCACCTAGGGTCAGACTTAACCTATTTTGAGACCCACAAAAACATTAGAATAGTATATATACATTAAATTTACCCCTTTATCAACTAGATAGAAATTACACAAACAAACTTGAAATACATTGTGCATAATCAAGTTTAACAATCCTTATTTGGCCCTATTTCTGCATACAACCATCTACAACATTCCTAAGCTTAGATTACTTAAGTGTCCACATTAAAATCACTTAATCCAACATTCATACTAGTTTTACTTACACTTTTACCAAAACTTAGGTGGGGAGAACTACATCGAGCTTGATCCCTCTTTGGAGTATTGGTATGTAGGAAACCCTCATCATAGTGGGCTGTTGAGGATGACTAGCCTAGCCCACTAACAATAAACTTTACTATATTTTCCAACTTAATGCTATAGAAACATGGATGTTTAGGGTTTTAAATATAAAATTAGTCAAAATAGGTCATGTACATAGATCGAAAACTTATGCACACATGAACAAGTTTGGCAGACCCATACACAAGTACACCCAAGCTCAGAATAGTTCTACATAAATGATACTACCACCAAAATAAAAACATTAGCACCACATGGAACTAATGTCTGATTAGGGTGATACTATATAGGGAGGGTTAGGACATGTGGATAATATCTATAACACTCATATCATCCTCTATCCCAATTTATAGCTTTCATATCTCCTATTTTAGTCAATTTCTAGATAAATACTTGTTTACATTATTTATTTTTATTTTTAGAAAGGTCAAACTAGGTCAATTATATTATAAATAAATGGATATATTTATTAAATATTTATACCTTTATTTACTATTATGAAATCTTTAATAACCTAGGATTTACATCTACTAACTCCTAAAAATTTAAAACATTTGGTAAACCTGACTTACTTTGAATACTACTTTAAAACCCCAATTCTATCCTAGAGTTTGCCTTCTCCATTTTTGTGTAATAAATTGGGGTTTAATAAATTCAAAAATTTATTGATTTTTTCACATCATAACTAATACCTATCAGTCCTTTATTAGGGTTTTATTTATTAAATATTTTTTAAAAAATTCTAAAAACCCTCCAAACCCTACATTCACATACTAGGTCCCCAAACACTAAAAAATTAGCCCTTAGTATTTTAAATAAAATTCTATTTTTTATATACATTGAGTTAAGTATTTCCCATATTTGTACATATACCTATGTTATATTAAATTATACATATTTTTTAATTGGTATTAATTGTTTACATTATATTCTTTGGCAAGTTTAAAATGACATATAAGAAGCCTCTTGCCCCTCACCCAGTTGATCAATTTCTAAAATTTTCTCAATATTATAAAAATTAATTGACAAATTTTAAAGATTACACACTATAATATGAAAATGATCATTATTTCATTTATAATTATGATTATTATTATTTCAATGATGTATATGATGATTACTATGAGCATGACAATGCAAGTATTGATGAGGATAGATTAAATGCATCTTCTTCTCTTTCTCCTCTCTCTTCTACTACTTCTCAAAATAAAAATAAAAATATAAGACCAAAAGAACCACTTGTTTTTAGTGATTTATTTCAATGTGATCCTATATTTTAAAACACTTTTTATACATCCTTATTCAAATTAAATCAATATAAGAATAATAAAATCAATTTACCATTGCATAGTTCAAGCAACATTATACATGATTTTCCTAACATAAAGAAGAAAAATGCACATTATTCACCCATATCTCATGTTAAAATTGACTGATTATCAAATATTAGTTCAAATTATAATACACCTTTGGATAAACATAAATGAACTTATACTTATGTTCCTAGTTTACATAATTTACATTAGCATGTGATACTTTTTTGAAAATTAACAAAATAAGATATACCAATGAATCTCCCTCAAACACATTACTATAGTATAACCCATTTATAATCCTAATTTACATGAGGATGATAGCCCATTTACCTCTCACAAGGTCAGATCTATCACCCCTCCAAAGATTATGCTGAGTAAAACCAAATGTCCCTGATGCAGTGTACTACTGGCTAAAATTAATAAAAAGATTCAAGAATTAAACAAACCTCTTGATGATGATGATATACATTAACTAGAGGTGATATAATATATGCATGTTGTGGGTGATTTAAAAAAGCAATCACGCCATCTCACATTGGAAAATAGATCATATCACTCATGGGAGGATTCCAATGCCATCCACAACAATCCCATCTTGTGTATAATTTTCAATGCAATATTACCATCTATTTTAACCTTTTAGGACTTATTAAATGTATTTCCTATGTTTTTTAAAGAGATAAGTATACTAAATTAGGTTAATAATATGTAATAAATAAATCCATTGATTTATTACAAAATTGACTAACTTTTACCTTTCTAAATATAATAATAAATAATGCAAGTAATAACTAAGTTGGAAAATGACTAAGATGGATGATATAGAGGCTAGAAACTATGGTAGAGGATAGTTTAAGTGTCATAAATAAGATATATATATTATAACCAATCCAAAATAATATCACCCTAATTTGATAATAACACCATTATTATAAATATGGTGGTAGTAACCTTGTTTTAGTGATAGTGTCCTCTATGCAGGAATATCCCTATCTTTTGGGTACACTTGTGTCTAGATATGTGAAAAAGTTCCTATGTGCATGAGTTATAAAACCTTATATATTTCCTATTTTTATTGAATCTATGAGAAAACACTTATCCTCCATGTTTTTAGGGCATCTGGTTGATATAAGCTGAAAAGTGTGTTTATTAATGGGGTAGGCTAGACATCCTGAACTCCTCACTATGATGAGAGTTGCCTACATACCAATACTCTGAAAAGGGATCAAGTTCAATGTATTTTGACCCAACTAAGTGATGGTGAAAGTGCAAGTGAATCTAGTATGATATTTGAATTGAGATATTTGAATATGCTTGAGACTAGAAATCTAGGTAATCTAATCTTATGACTATTGTAGATGGTAGTATGCAGAAGTATGGAGGAATAGGTATTGATAACCTTAGTTTTGCACCACTTGTTTTGATTTTGAATGTGTATTTAGAATCTCATTTCCATATAGTGTTTAGAGGGATAAAATTCATGTATTTATATTATTTTGATGCTTATGCGAGTGTTAAAAGAGGTCTAGGCTGACCCTAAGAAGTTTTAAATTTGAAAATAATGTCAATTTGTGAAAAATGGAGGGGAAGGAAATTAGCACCATTATTAGGACATTAGAACAATGTGGTGTTAATCTCCTTATTATGGCACTAGTGTTTAGGTGTCAAAACACTAGGTACAAAGGGCTAAGATACAAGAATGAGTGTCTAGGACTATTTTGGGGATGATTAGGGATGCATGTGTCTTTTACAAAGACTATATAAGTATGATAATATGATCTAGGATAGGTCTATGTTTAAACTAGGGATAGGTAGTCTCAAGTAGCACTCTTAGCAATCAAATACCACTTTTAGGTGATTAAATCCCCCCCACCTTTTAATTTATAAATGCAATAAAGTGAAATGATTATGGAAAAGTAAAAATAAGCATACTTGGACTTACCTAAGAGGTGAATCTTGTGAATCTAGGTCTGAGTATGTGAATCATGATCTAATGTGTATCTTACAAGTGAAACATACATAAATTAGTCATTTTTGAAGAAATATAAAAAATAAAGACTAAATTTAGCAAATAAATAAAAATGAGTAAAGGGATAAGATATAAGAAAGGAACGAATATGTTGTTTCCAAAATCAGCTTAGCTCATTTTTGGGAACAACCCCTATGAAACTTGTCCGTTTTGTCTTTCGTCTCTCTAAGTTTGTTTTTTGAGATGGATTTAGAATTCGTTCTCATCTTGGCCTCAGAATGTGAAAGTGGTTACAATCTCATCGTAGCCAAGTTTTCCCTCCCCCCAGACTCTCCTTTTGGAGTTAGTCTTTTCTTTCATTTTCTCCGTAGGGGCGGTATTTTTTGCCGCCTTTACATTTCCTTCATTTTGGTGCAAGGGTGGCAAAATTTTCCACCCATGCATTTTGCCTGCAAGGGTAGAAATTTTTTTTGCCCCTGCACCTTGACCTGCAAGGGTGGCAAATTTTGCCGCCCCTACACTTGGATGAACCGAAACATGCAAGGGTGGCAAAATTTGCCACCTTTGCACGTCTCAATTTCCATGCGCAACATTTATTACCACACGAGGTGGGTGGTTGGGGTTGATTTTCACCCCATTTAAGCTAATTTGAGATCCTTTCTCTTCATTGCTTCCTCCTCTCCTCCTGCCTCTTGTGCCTGAGTGACCCAGCTAACAAGCTAAAGTGTATTTTGGCAGATTCAACTTGTGGTGCGTGCAATTTCTTAGGTAGGGTTTGTTTTTGGCTTTTATTTCTTATTTTTTTTCTATTTTTGCTTAGCATTTGTTAAATATTGTTTATTTTTCCTCTTCCCTCTCTCTTCTAGCCTACATGCTCCCTTTTATCTCATCGTGGGAATCATTTTCTCCCCCTTTGCCCGCAAGTTTCCATCAAAACCTCATGCGGGCAGTGAATTTTGCCGCCTGCACTTTTTTCTTCCATGCTCTATGCAAGGATGGTGATTTTCACCACCCCTCCATGTGTTTTACACTCTCCATGTAAGGGCGGTGATTTTCACTACTCCTGCATGTATTTCCAACCCTCTATGCAGGGGCGGCAATTTTCACTGCCCCTACACAATTTTTCAAGTGAAAATACAGGGGCGATGATTTTCGCTGCCCCTGTCTTTTTTAGCTTTTGTAAGGGCAGCAATTTTTGTTGTCCCTATTTTTTTATTTCGTGTCTACAAGGGTGGTGAAAATTACCACCCCTACATTTTTTCCTCCAATTTTTCTCAACTCTCAAGAATTTTTTGAGTTGTCCCTTTCATTCCTTTTCTTCCTCATTTTTCACTCTTTCTCTGGGCCTAGCCTATTTAAGTGACCTCCAGTAACCAATATCACTTAAATTGTGCATTTCCTATCTCACCCACTCATCTATGATCATGACTGTAACACCTTTAGCAAACTCCTACACTTCTGCTCCTATCCGATCAAGATCATCATCCATGATGGAAGCATCTCCCAAGAAAGTGAAAATCATGAAGTATAAGTACCATGGTGTCTTCCCGCTCACATCAGTCTCCTTGAATGTCGATGACATTCAAGACATCGAGATCAGCCACGTGGACATGGCCGAGTTCTTGGCATGAATAAAGGTGACAAATCCCAGCACTAGGATAAAGAGGATCATTGAGAGCAACATCCACCTAGTGGCTACCTTTTTGGTAGCAGTGCATCATGCTGAGTTCATCCTTCAATGCGTGCACTTCTACAACAAAGAGACCATAACGGTCTCAAATGCCAGTGGTAACACGGTGATTTGATTGGACCTTGAATTCATCAATAAAGTTTTTATGTGCCCTCCAGCCACCGAAGTAACCCAAATTGACTTCGAGAAGGCACAGAAGGAGTATGATAAAGACCCTGAGAGGGCAAAGAAAGTTATAAACTACAAGTGGCTGAAGACCCCCAAGACTAGCATCTCAAGATGGCTAAAGAACTTTCTGAGGAGCGATTTTGTCAAAGAAGTTGGTGACTTGATCACCCTTTTCAGCAGAGTACGGGGTTTCCCATCTTCTTCACAGTTCCATGAATGGATGTATCCATTCATCAAGATCATTCTCCAGGGCAAGCAAATGATCGTTTGGGGAGAGCAAATCAGCAATGCTCTCTATGAATAGTTAACCAAGGTATAGACTTCCTTCAAGTTCTACATGACTTCGTATCTAGTTTATATAGCTACTGCCATGTGGTCTTTCCCAAGATTAACTACAGTAGGAGATAGAAAGACCACCCTGATCTACTCATATTATCCTTAGCTGACGCTCCAAGGTTCAAAACGTTATTTCAAAAGAGTAAATGATGCCTTCTTTGCCATGTTTTTGTGTCTCTTTGATCCTCAACTTGAGCAGAAGAGAATATCAGATGAGGCCTGGGCAGTGGTAAATGATTATGGCTGCATGTTCCTCTAGTTCCCCACTTTTTGTTATCTTCAGGTCGGCTTTTACCAAGGCTACCCCTACATGCTTCCCAAGTTCCCTTCAAATAAATTAGTTCTAATGGAACTTTGCTGATAACTAGTTATTGTGCATACTAAATAGATGGAACTTAAGAGACCTGGTTTCAAGTTTCTAATCTAGATTGGCAGGTTTTCAATTGCTACATCGACCAAAGCCAAGGTCATAGAAACTAAAATGTAGATAGTTACTATCAATCCATTTAAAAGATGAGAAAAATTTGACTATAGGGGAGTCAAGGAGAAGATAAAAAGAAAAACTCAGTCTCATGAACCAATGATTGAAGATATTTCGGTGGACCTGAGGACGGCTGAGGAAATTAGGAAAATGGACTATTACAGGCTGACACTTGAGCAGATTGAATATCTCAGGCTTGCAGAGATCCCCTCTGGTCTAATTGATGATGGAAACATCATAAATGGTAGGTATCTGGTAGAAAAGGTTGTTGGTTCCCCTCTCCCTCCAATTCAGTGGTCTCAGAAGGAGCTGACTTCTTTGAGGAAAAGATTTGAACCAATATTGGCTAACACCAATGATTGGTTAGCAGCCAAAGGGATCACCCTAAAAGAATTTATTACAAGATCAGAGGCTGAATACTAGGCAGAATTAAAGAGAAAGGTAGAGAACAAGAATAAAAACAAAGGCGATGTCCTTTCTTCTTTTGGGCCTCACAAGCCAAGGATCATCTTTGTATCCAAGAAACCTAAGACCACTAAAGAGCCTACATTGGCAACAAAAGGAACCAAAGAATAGAGCCCCTAGGCAGAGGTAGCTCAGTCCATAGAAATAGAGAATTAGTTGTCAGGGCAACCAAGTGTTGGGTCTCCACTCTCACAGGAACAAGCATAGCCAAGCAAGAGCGTATCTCCTTCTCCCCCTTAGTCTCTTATGGTCCCCTCTTCTCCCATCTCTCTTATTAGTGTTCCCTCCTCTGGAGCCACTTCTCCTTCTAGAGTTGTTTTTGGCAATCCTCAAGGTCCTTTTGGAAGTTCCCCTCGCTCTTATAGATCCATTCCAAGTCTGTTCTCTCCTTCATTCAACTTGCCAACAAGCCCTGCATCTGAGCCAGAATCAGTAGTTAGTGCAGTTTCGCCAGTTAATCCAAATTCAACTACTGTCACCACTAGCAGTGTGGAAGCTGCTATAGTAACACCAGTAGAGACAACCATTGCCACAACAGGTACTTTCTCCTGCCTTGGATGTCTGCTTTCATGCCAAAAAGAAAGAAGATGGCCATCTCCCTAGATGAGTTCAACTTTGGCAAGATAGTGCTGGTGAAAGCAAAGGCTCTGAAGAGGCCAAGAATCCTCTCCAAATTAGTTGAAGAAAAGGGACAAAAATTTCTAGAAATTGCCAAGCCTCCATAGGACGCAACCCTTGAGGGTTTCAAGATGAGCAGCTATTCCATCTCTCGTGTTAAACTTGACAAAGTTACTGATGAAGGTGCGAAAAGTTATCTTCAGTCAACTATGGAAATCATGGTCCAAAAATTCAACAGAGAGAAGGAAATGAAGGATTATTACAAGGCCAAAGTAGAGCAGTTAATGGCAGTAATAAAAAGGTTCACTCTTCCTTCCGAAGTAGCAACTCCAGAGGCCTTCTCTATGGATGACTCAGTCATTCAAAAAGCAGAAAAGACTTATTTGAAAGTGAAAGTCTTGGAGGACTATATAAAAAAGATGCATACTCAGGGAGTTTCTCTACTCACAGAAGTAGCAGAAAAGACAAGAAAAATCAAGAAGGTAAAAACACAGGTAGATGACTTTATCTCCCTAATTTCTCAAGAGATTGACAGCTTGGAGAAAGATCTCTGCAGATGGAAGGAAATGAAAAATCTCAAGAAGAGCACCCTGATGTCTATCGGTGTCATCTCCAACAAGGACTCCTATGTTGAGATCAAAGAATCATTGGTTTTCAGAATCTAGGTACTCAAGGACTTAATTGATCATCTTAAAGCTTTCAAAGAAGCTAGTGAGAAGAGTGACCTGAGCCTACTAAATAAATTAGAAGAGCTACCATGCAACTTAACCTCTAAGGAAAATTAGTTCCTTCCAGCAAAAGAGATGATTCAGAGTTTCAAGGAAATGATTCAAAGAGATTTTGAAGAAAAATCCTTCTCAATGTCTTCGGTGAATAGCATTCTAGATGCTTAGTTAACTTTGGAGAATCTAAAATCTAGGTTAACTAGCCACGCTAAAGCCATCATAGCATTGATGCATGCACTGATCAGAGCAAGAATCATCTCCAAGAACATAGCTACGTTAGACATCATAGGAATTCAGCCATCTATCACCATGTATGATGCTCATCTCAAGAAACCTGGTGGCCAGAACTGATTCTCTCTCTCTCTCTTTTCTTTCTTCTTCTCTCCTTATGCACTTCTGTTTTGTGCAAAGTGCATGCAATTTTGAAAAATGTAATTACATGTAAATATTTTGGAAAAATATCTAAAAGTCAAAGATGAGTCATCTTTGATCGAGATATTTTGTATATTTTATTATTTTCTCTTTTTTGAGAATTTTCTCCCTATATATAGTGGAGACCTCATTTGTAAATGATCTTGGAAAAATTAATAGCAAATACTCTACTGAAATTGAAGCAATTTTTGAGACTTTGTGCTCAAATTTGTAAATCATATTTTGTTGAATGAATGAGAAGCAAGTTATTTCAGACTTTGTGTTGAGATTCTCTGTGTCATTTAGGAAATAGTTCTTATCCCCTTTTTCTTGGT
This sequence comes from Torreya grandis, assembly GCA_037957365.1. NCBI lineage: Eukaryota > Viridiplantae > Streptophyta > Pinopsida > Cupressales > Taxaceae > Torreya > Torreya grandis. The sequence continues at coordinate 1,977,675 of JARHVA010001401.1, read as the reverse complement.
AATATCTTATTCATCTAGTTTAATAAGCAAAGTGGGTGTGTTTATATTATCTAAGGGCATTTCTAGAGGGTAGAAGATAGACTTTGTGTTACTTTTACCTTTGTGATTCAGTTATCTTTTGTAGTTTCAGGTGAAGACTTTGTGCTTCACTTTACTCTATGGTTATACTTGTTCCTGATCGGTGAAAGGAAACTACGGAAGACTTTGTGCTTACGTGAGTGTTCCTATGGATTTTGTTGCTTCAGGTGATTTCTTGTTCTCTATTTAATATCATTCCTGAAAGAAGAGGAGTGTTGTTATCTTAAGGCCAGAATTTTTCCTCTTTTACTCTTTATACACTACCTCTGAAAAAAGAGAGGTAGATGTTGTTATACCACCCCCATGTGTTATTTTCTACTTAATTTTATATATATATATATATATATATATATATATATATATATATATATATATGGCATGTAAGTATTAATAAGGAACCTCCCCTTGATGAGAGGAGAGATTTACCTCGTCTAGATCTGGTAAACTCACACTTTTCCTGGTGTAAATCTCCCTATGCTGTGGTTGATATACCCATTTTGTCATCAGTTAGTTGATGACAAAATATTCACCCAATAGTTTTTTGGTGACTCCATTGGGGATTCGAATGTGTAGTCTAAAACCTCAAGTTTCAAATTGAAGCAGTCCCTACCCTTATCCATTACATAGTCTAACGACTCCATTCCATGTCTTAACCATTATTATTATAGCCTTACCATTAACCTCCATTATATTATCTGGTCTGCAAAACTAGAACCCTTGGAATACGAACGTGCATTTTGAAGCCCCAAGCTTCAACTTGAAATAGTTTTGGTCCCATTTTCATTTTAAATCTGGCAACTCCACGCTACACAAGAAGTCAAAGATCTAAGGGTGTTGTTGACCCTGTGTTTGAGTTGGCACAACAGAGTAATTTTGATCTATTTCTTCCATCAGCTTCTCTTCAATGGTCTAGGAGTTTTCCTTCTAGCCTCGTCAGGTTACCAACGCAAGGTAGAACTTCTTTTCCCACTATTAATTACCTCCTGCCTATAAACACTCCACCAAGGTTTGTTATCCCACCATTTAATCATCTTAACATTATGGCTCAAGGCCCGTGGGGTAATTCCTTTGGTCCCCTTAATTTGACTGCACCTTTGCATGAACTACCTCGTAGTTCTAGAAAGAATTTTCCTAAGTTTTTTGGTGATGGAAAGGTTCATCCTGATGAACATATTGTTGCTTTCTCCAAAGCATGCGGTGTAATTGGGGTAGAATTTGAGGATGTGGAAGTAAGACTTTTTGTAGAGACTTTGCAAGGCACTGCTCTGGATTCATTCTATCACCTGCAGGTCGGGTCAGTAACGGACTGGGATACACTTAAGTCCAAATTTGAAGCTAGGTTTAAACCTATTAAGGATGCACACGCTTTGTTGGCTCAATTGACACAGTTGAAGAAAGAATCCCAAGAACCCATGAGGGATTTTATAGCTAAATTCAACAAGTTGAGGAACCAAATTTTGACTGTGGCTCAGCCCATGCCAAAAAATCTCAAGTGTTTTTTCATCAATTTGTAGCTTCTCGAAGTAAGTTTCATGTTAAGGTGAACTGGCCCTATGGATCTAACCTTGGCTCAAAGTTTGGCTACCAAGATTGAAGATGATCTTATCCTGGTAGGTAAGATCAAAAAAGATTTGAGTAAAAATAAACTCCCTTCGTCTGTCGAAAGTTCTTCAGGTACTATAGATCTTATGGTGCAAAAATTCATGAATGAACTAATAGCTTTGAAGAGGCAAATAGCCTAAGGTATGTCTGCTCCTACCTATCAAGATGTGCCTAAGAGAACATTCCAAAATTAGCAATATCAAGGTAATGCTACCCAGAACCAAGGGCAATCCAATCATCTACCTCCTCATCTAGGGAGATTAGCCATTAAAGTAGCACCTACTAATTCAGTAATCAGCTACTTGGAAGCTGAGCACAACAACTCTTTTCAACCATAGTTAGATCAATAATAAAATGTTAATCTCTTTGATGAGCAGGAAGAGGAATTAGCTGGTGACTCCAATATTAGTTTCTTGGATTTCCAAGACGAAGCTGAAAGTAAAGGGGAGGATTTAAATGGAGCTTATGCTATTTTCACCAGATGTCACAATCAGTCAACTTCATAGACTGACAAAGGAAAGGTAGATAAAGAGCCCTAACCAGCAGTTTCCATTGTTAAATGTGGGACTCCATTACCTCCACAATCAAAAGATCAAGTAACCTATAAAAAAGTAAGTACTCCCAATCACCCGATACCTTCCACTTCTTTTACTCAGACCAGTGCCACACCTGTTAAAGTCTCTGATGATGGACTCTCTTCCTCTATTGCAAGTTCTTTTTAATTATTTGATATAATTGATCTTGCTAGAAGGATTAAAATTCAAATGATAGAGGTTGAATATTTAAGAGCTAACCCAGAACAGTTTGATAGGTTAGCAGAATATGTGAAAAACAAAGCCGTCCCTGTAGGACAAGACTCCTTGAAAGTTGATCCTGACCCCCCTAAAGACAAACCGGCCCAAAACAATCTTGTTGTGACTCCCCCCATCACTCTCGGGAAAATAGAACCTTTCTATGTTTCTCTACTTATAAATGGTTATAAACTGAGTAATTGTATTATAGACTCTGGAGCCTCAGATAATGTTATGCCTGCAAAAGTGGTGGATTCTCTTGGCCTGAATTTGACCAAAACTTTTGGGAGGTGCTTTTCCATGGAAAATAAGCAAGTTCTTCTCCTTAGTAAAATAAAAGATGCTCAATATGCCTTTGTGGCCTTTCCAGAGAAGTAGATAAAAATGATGGTTTTAGTAGCCAATGTTCTGGCATCTTACAACATCCTGCTTGGGAAAAATTTCTATAAGGATGTTAGAGGTGAGCTAAGCATGGACCTATCAGAAGCGAGAATTCCAATTCAAGGAATCATGAAGAAGTTGCTTCCTAAAAAAGAGGCCAGGTATGTAGTTACCTATTTTGTGGCACCTGAAGCTCAAATTTTATTTGAGTGTTTAGGCATGGGCAACTATTTCTTGTCTACGGACGAGATCCATGATGCATTTGATGAAACTCCTATGGGTGATGACTTATATTTGGTTTCAACTGACATGAAGGGTAAAGTACCAAAGCAAAATGAACATGTAGAAGAACCCCTTCCTCGAAATGAAAAAGCTTTTGTAAAAAAAATGGCATCTAATGAGGTATGGACCTTCGAGTTTGATGGCAGCTATTCCTCTACTGGTTTGAGAGCTGAGGTTATGTTGGCATGCCCTCAGGGAGAGATTACCCCTTTTTCCTACAAATTGTAGTTCAACAATACCAACATGGTTGAATATGAATCTTTGTTACTCAGACTACAGGCCACTAGAGAAAAGGGCATTAGGAAACTCCATGCTAAAGGAGACACTGAGTTGATAGTCTGTCAGATAAGGAACCTCTATCGGACCAAGAATGAGAGGTTGCGCCACTATCACAACCTGGTCTAGGATTAGATTGAAAATTTTGATGCCTTTAACATCTCTACCATTCTGAGGGAATTTAATGACCGAGCAGATCCATTGGCTGTCTCTGCCACCCTTCTAGTTCCTCACCCAAATTTTAGAGAAGATAAGTATACTATCAAGCTGGTTTATTGACTAAGTGTACCAGATAATGCCAACCACTAGCAAGTTTTTAACAATGATGATCAAATCATCACCTTCTTGGAGCAAAAGGACAATTTCAAACAACTGCATTTTGAAGGTAGTGAACCTCGAGAGTGTGGGGCTGCCCCTGAGGCCCATGCAAACACAGGAGAAGATTTCCTATAGCTCAGGGGGAATAATATTCCCAAAGGTTTGGTTTCCCTAGAGAAGTTGTTTGATAACCATGACAGGTTTGTCAAACAACAACGAACAGATTCAAATTCTTCCCAAGATTTTGATCAAGTCAACTTGGGAACCAAGCGTGATCCTAAGATGGTGAACATTGGGAAATGCTGCACTTCCAAGGAAAGGTTTGAGCTTGCTAGTCTACTCTACCAGTATATGGATGTGTTGGCCTATTTCTATGATGACTTGAAATCTCTCAGGCCAAATGACATCCATCACGACATTCCTCTGAAAGCCAACTCTGTACCTTACAAATAGAAATCTAGACAATATAATCCAAAAATCTCAGGTACTATTTTAGCTAAGATACAAAAGATGCTAGATGCCTAGATAATTTTTTCAATACATCACTCGACATGGATCGCCAACATAGTACCTGTCAAAAAAAAGAATGGCAAAATTTGAATCTGTGTTGATTTCAAGAACCTAAATCAGTTGTCTTTAAAAGATAATTACCCTCTCCCCATCATGGATCAAGTTCTGTAGATGGTAAAAGGTTCAAAAATGTTATCAATGCTAGATGGTTTTTTGGGGTACAATCAAGTTGAAGTTGGGAAAGTAGATTAGCATAAGACAACGTTCACCACCCCTTGGGGGCACATTCGCTTATCGAAGGATGCCTTTTGGTCTGATAAACATAGGTGCCACTTTTCAAAGGGTGATGGATCTTACTTTCAAAAATGAGATGGGAAAATTCATTATAGTATACCTTGATGATCTGACGGTATTTTCAAAACATTGTTCTGAGCATGTTCACCATTTGCAAATAGTACTAGAACGCTATCATCAAAATGGTATCTCTTTAAACCCAAAAAATGTCTTTGGAGTAACTGAAGGGAAACTTCTCAGACACATCGTGTCCCAAGGAGGTATTAGAATTGATTCAAAAAGAGTCACGTCCATCTAGGAGCTTACTCTACCTACCAGCAAGACCGCAGTTCACTCTTTCTTTGGAAAGGTGAATTTTCTTAGAAAATTTATTCTTGAGTTTGCTGAGAAAACCTATCATATTGTCAACATGATGAAGGGTAATGCTAAGTTCAGGTGGACTACTGAGGGTAAGTCAGCATTCAAAGAGATTAAGGAAGCAATCACTCGTGCATCAGTCTTGGTCTGTCTAGATTATACTAAAGGTTTCAAAATATATAGTTATGCTTCTGAGCATACACTATCGGCTATTTTGGTCCAACAAAATCTAGAAGGTGTAGAATCTCCTATCTCATTCATGAGTTGTCCACTCAAAGATCACGAGCTAAAATATTCCCTTATGGAGAAGCATGCATACGCCGTGGTCAAAGCTGTCAAGCATTTCATGTTTTATATCCTGAATTCTCACACTGAAGTTCTCGACCAAATACAACAGTGAAATCCATTTTGACTCAACAAGAGTTTGGTATGAAGAGAGGTAACTGGATTGCCAAAACTCAAGAGTTTGATCTAGACATCAAACTAACCAAGCTCGTACGAGGAAGGGGTCTTTGCTAGTTGATCACCAACAACATTCCAAGAGAAGCAAAAAGTGAGGAAGTAGAGATCGAAGGCGTGCCTATGGTTCTCTTTGTTGCCACTACTGATGAGTGGTATTCTGACATTGCTCATTTTTTGACATATGGTGAGTGTCCCACTCATCTTTCTTTTAAAGAGAAACTGAATGTTAAATTGAAAGCTATTGGTTATGTTCTGTGGGATAATGGTCTTTATAAGAGAAACCTAGACAGGGCATTTTTTCATTGCATTGACAAAGCTCAACAAGAAAGACTCTTAGAATCATTCCACAATTTGGCCTATGGAGGACATTTCTCTACACTAGTGATAGCACACAAAATTCTATGAGCAAGGTACTATTGTCCCATGTTGTTCTAGGATGCCTACAAGTGGGTGCATATGTGTGAATTATGTCAGCAATTCGTTGGAAAGCCTAAACTACCTGCTTTGCCTCTCAAGCTGGTAGTAATCAAGCAACCATTTCAGCAGTGGGGTATTGAGTTCATTGGAGTAGTCAACCCATCTTTAAGTGCTGGACATGATTATGTCCTCACTATAATAGATTACTTTACCAAGTGGGTGGAGGCCATCCCAACCAAGCATGCTACGTCTGAAGTGGTATGCAACTTTCTCAAAGAAAATATCATCTCCAGGTTTGAGGTTCCACTCAAAATCATAACAGATAATGTAGCCTATTTTTTATTGCATGAAATTACTCAATTTTGTTTCCATTATGGGATTACCTTATCCCATACTTCAGACTATTTTCCTCAAGGAACTAGCCAAGCAGAATCGAGTAACAAGAACCTAATCACGATTATCAGGAAGTTGGTGGATGATAATCAGAGAACATGGCACAAAGCTTTGTATGATGTTTTATGGGCCGACAAGATAACACCTAAAAGAGCTATAGGTATGTCACCTTTCCAACTTCTATATGGATTGAATGCTAAAATCCCCATCACCCTGGAACTACCAGTGCTCAGGTTAACTCGAGCAATCAAAGACTCAACCTTTGAAAACTTAGTTGACAAGGGACTTATGTGTCTAAACAAGTTGAATGAGCATCAAACCATGGTAGTAGATTGAATCAAGGATCATCAGAACCGGGTGAAGGCTCTCTTTGATAAGAAAGCTAAAGTTCACAAATTCCAAGTTGGAGATCAAGTCTTGTTGTGGGACAAGAGGTGAGAACCAAAAGGGATGCATGGAAAATTTGACTCCCTATGGAGGGGCTCATTCATTATTTGACAGCTCTGTAGTGAGGCTAGCTTCTTGCTAGAGTACCAAGATGGAACACCATTTGCACTACCTCACAGCGGATAGCATCTCAAGCTGTTTAATCCTTGAAGCTCAGATGAGTCCATTTGTATATATGTACAGTTTTCATGTTTGATCTATTTCTTTCTTTCATTTTTAGCCTGACCCTGTAGCCCAATGGCTTGGATGAAGGCACTTAGAGACTAGTTTCTACTTCCATTAATCAATTTGATTAATGGAAGTTTCCCAACAGGAGCTAACTATTGTTTCTAAAATTAGCTTAGCTCATTTTTGGGAACAACCCCTATGAAACTTGTCTATTTCATCTTTCATCTCTCTAAGTTCATTTTTTGAGATAGATTTTGAATTCATTCTCATCTTGGCCTCAGAATGTGAAAGTGGTTACAATCTTGTCCTGGCCAAGTTTCCCCTCCCCCCAGACTCTCCTTTCAGAGTTAGTCTTTTCTTTCATTTTTGCTGTAGGGGCGATATTTTTTGCCGCCTTTACATTTCCTTCATTTTGGTGCAAGGGTGGCAAAATTCACTGCCCATGCATTTTGCCTGCAAGGGCAGCAAATTTTGCCGCCCCTACACCTTGACCTGCAAGGGCAACAAATTTTGCCACCCCTGCACTCAGATGAACTAAAACATGCAAGGGCGACAAAATTTGCCACCCTTGCACGTCTTAATTTATGTGCATAGCATTTATTACCATGCACAATAGGTGGTTGGGGTCTATTTTTGCCCCATTTAAGCCAATTTGAGCCCCTTTCTCTTCATTGCTTCCTCCTCTCCTCTTGCCTCTTGCGCTTGAGTGACCCAACTGACAAGCTAAAGTGCATTTTGGTGGATTCAACTCGTGGCACATGTGATTTCTTAGGTAGGGTTTGTTTTTGGCTTTTATTTCTTATTTTCTTTCTATTTTTGCTTAGCATTAGTTAAATATTGTTTATTTTTCCTCCTCTCTCTCTCCTCTGGCCCACATGCTCCCTTTTTACCTCATCGTGGGAATTGTTTTCTCCCCCTTTGCCTGTGGGCTTCCATCAGAACCTCATGCGGGCAGCAAATTTTGCTGCCCACACTTTTTTCTTCCACGTTCCATGCAAGGGTGACAATTTTTGCCACCCCTGCATGTGTTTTCCACTCTCTGTGCAAGGGCGGCAATTTTTGCCGCTCTTGCACGTATTTCCAACCTTGCATGTAGGGGCAGCAATTTTTGCCACCCCTACACAATTTTTCAAGTGGAAATACAGGGGCAGTGATTTTCACTGTCCCTGTCTTTTTTAGCTTTTACAAGGGTGGTGATTTTTGCTGCCCCTATTTTTTTCTTCCGTGTCTACAAGGGTGGTGAAAATTGCCACCCCTGCATTTTTTCCTCCAATGTTTCTCAACTCTCAATAATTTTCTGAGTTGCCCCTTTCATTCCTTTTCTTCCTTGTTTTTTGCTCTTTCTCTAGACCTAACCTATTTAAGTGACCTCCAGTAACCAATATCACTCAAATTGTGCTTTCCCTCTCTCATCCACTCATCTGTGATCATGACTGCAGCACCTTCAATGAACTCCTGCACTTCTGTTGCTGTCTAATCAAGATCATCCTCCATGACAGAAGCGTCTCCCAAGAAAGTGAAAACCATGAAGTATAACTATGAGGGCGTCTTCCCACTCACATCAGTCTCCTCAAATTTTGATGACATTCAAGACACCGAGATCGGCCATGTGGACATGGCCGAGTTCTCGACATGAACAAATGCAACAAATCCTAGCACTGGGATAAAGAGGATCATTGAGAGAAACATCCACCCAGTGGCTGCCTTTTCAGTAGCAGTGCATCATGCTGAGTTCATCATGAGCAACAACAAAGAGACCAAAATGGTCTCAGATGCCATTGGTAACACAGTGATTCGGTTGGACCCCAAATTCATCGACAAAGTTTTTATGTGCCCTCTAGCCACCAAAGTAACCCAAATCAACTTCAAGAATTCATAGAAGGGGTATGATAAAGACCTCAAGAGGGAAAAGAAAGTTATAAACTACAAGTGGTTGAAGACCCCTAAGACCAGCCTCTCCAGATGGCTAAAGAACTTTCTGAGGAGTGATTTTGTTGAGGAAGTTGGTGACTTAATCACCCTTCTTAGTAGATTACAGGGTCTCCCATCTTCTTCATAGTTCCATGAATGGATGTATCCATTCATCAAGATCATTCTCCAAGGAAAGCAAACCATCTTTTGGGGAGAGCAAATCAGCAATTCTCTCCATGAACAGTTAACCAGGGTACAGACTTCCTTCAATTTCTACATGACTTCATACCTGGTTTATATAGCTGCTGCCATGCGGTCTTTCCTAGGATTAACTACAGCATGAGATAGAAAGACCACCCTAATCTACTCATATTATCTTCAGCTGACACTCCAAGGGTCAACACGTCATTTCAAAAGAGTAAATGATGCCTTCTTTGCCATGTTTTTGTGTCTCTTTGATCCTCAGCTCGAGCAAAAGAGAATATCAGACGAGGCCTAGGTAGTGGTAAATGATTATGGCTGCATGTTCCTCTAGTTCCCCACTTTGTGTTATCTTCGGGTTGGCTTTTACCAAGGCTATCCCTACATGCTTCCCAAGTTCCATTCAGATAAATTAGTTCTAATGAAACTTTGCCGACAACTAGTTGTCATGCATACTAAACAGATGGAACTTAAAAGACCTAGTTTCAAGTTTCCAATCTAGATTGGTAGGCTTTCAGTTGCTACATCGACTAAAGCCAAGGTCTTGGAAACTAAAATGCAGATAGTTACTATCAAGCCATTTAAAAGATGAGAAAAAATTAACTATAGGGGAGTCAAGGAGAATATTAGAAAGAAAACTCAATCCCATGAACCAATGATTGAAGATATTTGGGTGGACCTGAGGATGGCTAAGGAAATTAGGAAAATGGACTATTACAGGTTGACACTGAAGCAAATTGAATATCTCAGGCTTACAGAGATCCCCTCTAGTCTAATCGATGATGGAAACATCATAAATGGTAGGTATCTGGTGGAAAAGGTTACTGGTTCCCCTCTCCCTCCAATTCAGTGGTCTCAAAAGGAGCTGACTTCTCTAAAGAAAAGATTTGAACCAATATTGGCTAACACCAATGATTGGTTAGCAACCAAAGGGATCACCCTAAAGGAATTTATTACAAGATCAGAGGCTAAATACTAGGTAGAATTAAAGAGGAAAGTAGAGAACAGGACTAAAAACAAAGGAGATGTCCCTTCTTCTTCTAGGCCTCACAAGCTGAGGATCATCTTTGTATCCAAGAAACCTAAGACCACTGAAGAGCTTGTAGTGGCAACAAAAGGAACCAAAGAATAGAGCCCTCAAGCACAGGTAGCTCAGTCCATAGAAATAGAGAATTAGCTGTCAGGGCAACCAAGTGTTGGGTCTCCACTCTCACAGGAACAAGCGCAACCAAGCAAGAGCATATCTCCTTCTCCCCCTCAGTATCCTATGGTCTCCTCTTCTCCCATCTCTCCTATCAGTGTTCCCTTCTCCAGAGCCGCTTCTCCTTCCAGAGTTGTTTTTAATGATCCTTAGGGTCCTTCTGGAAGTTCCCCTCACTCTTTTGGATCCATTCCAAGTCTGTCATCTCTTCCTTCAACTTGCTAGCAAGCCCTACACCCGAGCCAGAATTAGTAGTTGGTGCAGTTTTGCCAGTTACTCCAACTACAACTACTGTCACCACTAGCTATGTGGAAGTTGCTACAATAACATCAATAGAGACAACCATTGCCATAATAGGTACTTCTGTCCCACCTTGGATGTCTGCTTTCATGCCAAAAAGAAAGAAGATGGCGATCTCCCTAGACGAGTTCAACTTTGGCAAGATAGTTTCGGTGAAAGCAAAGGCTCCGAAGAGGCCAAGAATCCTCTCCAAATTAGTCGAAGAAAAGGGACAATTTTTTTTGGAAATTCTTAAGCCTCCACAGGATACAACCCTTGAGGGTTTCGAGATGAGTAGCTATTCCATCTCTCATGTTGAACTTGGCAAAGTTACTCATGAAGGTGCGAAAAGCGATCTTCAGTCAGTTATGGACATCATGGTCTAGAAATTTGATAGAGAGAAGGAGATGAAGGATTATTACAAGGCCAAAGTAGAGCAGCTAATGGCAGTAATAAAAAGGTTCACTCTTCCTTCCGAAGCAGCAACTCCAAAGGCCTTCTCTGTGGATGACTCAGTCATTTGAAAAGCAAAAAAGACTTATTTGAAATGGAAAGTCCTAGAGGACTATATCAAAAAGATGCATACTCAGGGAGTTTCTTTGCTCATAGAAGTAGCAAAAAAGATTGAAAAAATGAAGAAGGTAAAAACACAGGTAGATGACTTCGTCTCCCTCATTTCTCAAGAGATTGAGAGCTTGGAGAAAGATCTCGATAGATGGAAGGAAATAAAAAATCTCAAGAAGAGCACCCTAATGTCTATCGGTGTCATCTCCAATAAGGACTCCTATGTTGAGATCAAGGAATCACTGGTTTTTAGAATCTAGGTACTCAAGGACATAATTGATGATCTTAAAGCTTTCAAGGAAGCTAGTGAGAAGTGTGACCTAAGCCTGTTAAATAAATTAGAAGAGCTACCATGTGACTTAACCTCTAAGGACAATCAGTTCCTTCCAGTAGAAGAGATGATTTAGAGTTTCAAGGAAATGATTCAGAGAGATTTTGAAGAAAAATCCTTCTTTATGTCTTTGGTGGACAACATTCTAGATGCTTACTTGACTTTGGAGAATCTAAAATCCAGGTTAACTAGCCATGCTAAAGCCATCACAGCATTGAAGGATGCACTAATCAGAGCAAGAATCATCTCTAAGAACACAGTTGTGCCAGACATCATAAGAATTCAGGCATTTATCACCATATATGATGCTCATCTGAAGAAACCTGGCGGCTAGAACTGATTCTCTCTCTCTTTTCTTTCTTCTTCTCTCCTTATGCACTTCTATTTTGTGCAAAGTGCATGCAATTTTGAAAAATGTAATTACATGTAAATATTTCAAAAAAATATCTAAAAGTCAAAGATGAGTCATGTTTGATCGAGATATTTTGTATATTTTATTATTTTCTCTTTTTTGAGAATTTTCTCCCTATATATAGTGGAGACCTCATTTGTAAATGATCTTGGAAAAATTAATAGCAAATACTCTGCTGAAATTGAAGCAATTTTTGAGACTTTGTGCTCAAATTTGTAAATCATATTTTGTTGAATGAATGAGAAGCAGGTTATTTCAACTTTGTGTTGAGATTGTCTGTGTCATTTAGGAAATAGTTCTTATGTCCTTTTTCCTAGTAATATCTTATTCATCTAATTTAATAAGCAAAGTGGGTGTGTTTATATTATCTAAGGGTGTTTCTAGAGGGTAGAAGATAGACTTTGTGTTGCTTTTACCTTTGAGATTCAATTATCTTTTATAGTTTTAGGTGAAGACTTTATGCTTCACTTTACTCTACGATTATACTTGTTCCGGATTGGTGAAAGGAAACAAAGGAAGAATTTGTGTTTATGTGTGTGTTCCTATGGATTTTTTTACTTTAGGTGATTTCTTGTTCTTTGTTTAATATCATTCCTGAAAGAAGAGGAGTGTTGTTAGCTTAAGGGTAGGATTTTTTCTCTTTTACTCTTTATACACTACCTCTGAAAAAAGAGAGGTAGATGTTGTTATACCACCCCCATGTGTTATTTTCTGCTTAATTATATATATCTGGCATGTAAGAATTAATAGGGAACCTCCCCTTGATGAGAGGAGAGATTTACCTCATCCAGATCTAGTAAACCCACACTTTTCATGGTGTAAATCTCCCTATGCTGTGGTTGATATACCCATTTTGTCATCAATTAGTTGACGACAAAATATTCACCCAACAAAATACACCTCACTGAGTACATGAACCAATGTATAAACTTGGTGACAAACTCTATGTGTGTGTATATAGTGACCAATCGATGAATAGATTGGACTAAGTTGATCCCTTGTTCAATCCTCATGTGTGGGTGGATTAATAACTCAAGTAGGTTATGACACCATCATTACCCACCCATGTGTAATAGATGCATCTAAAACTAAATCTATGTGATGTAACTAGAAATGTCTAACTGGGTATGTACCCATGAGGCGACTTGGGTATATTAGGTAGATCCAGACCACTCAAGAATATTTGGTTTCTCTATACCACTCAAGAATGCCAACCACTATGGAGTAATGCATGAAAATAGTGTGTAACTTAGAATATGGTGTTGAAGGTATATAATTTAGAGAATGACATGGAATTTTTCATTCCATTTGATTGACTAGTTTGTAAGTGAGCATACATAAACAATGTGTTGTGTACATGACCCTAAATTTGATATTTGAGCATATGGATTATGAACTAAGCTATAGTAATTTTTATATGAGTATCTAAACTAAATATGGTAATAGTGATGTCATGCATGATGCCCCTAATCTAATAAAATTGATATGAATTTGAGATAAATTGATAGAATACGAGAAAATTTGATAAATCTATAATTGAATCTATACAAACCTATACTATACCTACTATACTTTACTAACCAATTTAGTTTTTTATAAATTTGAGGATACTAGATAGTAGTGTCATATATTTGATAGTAGCACCATGTGGTGATATCATCCCAATATGGGTGATAATATCCTTTTGTTCTTATTTTTACATAATTGTGCTGATATATGTGTCACTATTTTCCCACTATGCCTACCTGAGTCTAATTTTTTTAATATAAGCTTGTATCCAATAAATTTAATATGAATGCATTATATAAACTTGATATCTATGAAAAACCCCTAGGAATGTCACCTCTTTTACGGGGAATTGTTGAAAATGTGCAATACATATCCTTAAAATAAAAATCTATGCAAGATGTGTGTTATCTAGAGAATATATGATATCTACATAAAAATACAATATAATGTGCATATATAACATCAAAATGTAAGATCATCTAAGCATAAGTTTGTAATATATGATGAATATCATGTATAACATTTACAAACATGAGAAGATAGATATAATAATGTATGTAACAACAAATCTAAGTAATAACTGAGTAGTTACCTATGGGAATAGGGCATGATGTATAGCATGACACCCAAGAAGGGAGGGGAGATGCATGAGGTCCCTCATGGCATCTAAAATTTTAGTGTGTAATAAGAAAGAGATAAGTGTCATAGCCATGATGCATATAACAAATCATATATACAACACATATGAGGCATACAAAGTAGGACAAAGAACACTATACAAGGTACATAGGCACATGTCACTAAATCTAAGAAAATAAGACATATAAGTACATGTTAAAATTCCCACATATGAAAGCAACAAGCAAGTTGGCTTAGATATATATAGAAGGACATGTTAAAATGTCTGCATACACAATTAGGAAGGCACACATAAGGACATGGGCACTTATACAAATCATACATACTATGAAAAGAAGTGGCGTAGAGCCAAAGAGAAATGGCATATTCAAATACCCTCTAAATATAATAATCATAGAGATACAATTAATTTTAAATTAGGAAAGCTAGCAATGAATGTATGCATGGACGTGTAATATAAATATATGTAAGAAATAAGATGTACATATGTTGATTCTAAAGCAGTAATAAATGGGTAAAAATGTAAGTATAGCATGATTAATATTAAGATATAACAATGCTAAATTTATGGCTTAGATTATAGAAGGATAAAACTTGGTAATTGAAACTATGTATAGGGTGCCCCTAAGTGGGTGAATGTGTCAAATGAAGAACCCATGTATCGATGTATATGCCCCCAATGGGTAGATAATAAAAAATATAGATTAATTTAGTGGAACCTAGACTTGTAACAATATGAAATCACTCAAAAATAATAAATGAAGCATGTTTGTATGATGACACTAACTAAATATAAGAAATGTAAACATGACAATGTATATAATCTATAATTCTAAATTTTATGAGTAAATATTAAAATGTTTTTTGGGTGTTTGATAGATGATATTTTATTTTTATTTTTTGGATATAATTTATTTATAGATAACATGACAATGAAACTATATATAAGGAGTGAGAAATAAGGAAAGTATGTACAAGAAAGGAGGAACAATACTCATCGATGAATCTCATTAGAGACTCACTATCAATGTGCCCTATGTCAAATAAGGTAACTATGATCATGCATGTTATATGAAAGGGAAACTATGGTCCCATAGTGTACTATATTGAGTGATCTATATCTAGCTTACTTTTGGAGTGGTGATAGGAATATATAATATTGACTATGGTGTCTTATGAATTGTAGGGATCTTAAGGACCCATCTGGTAGAAGATGTTGTAGGTGGCATAGGTTCCCTATGATAAGAAACCCAAAAACTCAATAAAACTAATCTTAAAAGAAAGTGAGGAGAGGGAGGATCTCTAGAATATGCAACATATGAGTGACACAAGTGTCTCTTTAATAATGGCACTGTGATAGAGTATGTGTATGTGGAAACACTATAAGAGTAAACCTCACCTACATTGGCGGCTCCACTAAACTATGTATTGTAATAATATGAATTATGCTTAGAGATGTAACTGGTAACTATTATGTAACTACCTATGGGATTGGTAAAGGATACTCAAATGAAAGACCCTCAATGGTGACCACCTAATTTGTATGTATATATTTTAGGCATCTATGCATCATGCATTGGCTAAATCATAGCTACTATATCAATTGTTTACCTAGTAACATGTCAAATATACCTATGTTAGGTATTAATAAGAGTATAATGAACACATGTACTAGGCTAACCTATAATGGAAGTATAATATCCTTGAAGGAGATCTAAACATGACCACTAAAACCATTGATAATTGTGTCAATATGAGATATATCCTACTCTGAATACCTCAAATGTTTTAGAAGTGTGATAGTGCACATGCTAATATTTGACCCATTTTTAACCATAACACTCTAGATCGGATGATGATATATGTAGGCACATACAAAGAGTGTATATAAATATAAATCATCATCAATAAATCCCTACTCTCATAAAATGATGAGTGGTCTATCAAAATTGTAGTTTGGTACACACCAATGATATTGTGTAATGGGTGTTCCTCCTCTATAGTAGTGTGATATGATCATGGCATTGGATGTTCTTGATATGTGTAGTGAAAAACTAGAATTATCCATAACTCATTTTATAAATTCTTGGGAAATGTATTTAATAATATTTTTAATGCCTTATCTTTTTTTATTATACTTTGGGTGCCTCTATGGGTGTGCCCACATCAATAATATTAGCCTATATCCAATATTATATCTTATGTTTCAAGTTGATGCATATATTTATTGTATGGCGTGGTGCCCTATGACATTCATAGAATGCATTGGAATCATATTTCTTTGGAAGAGGCAATATAATATCAACCTCTTTGTTGGTAAGGAGAGATATGACATTATCTTCCAAGATCTACTATAAAATGCATGTTGGTGATTATGTAAAGTTGGTGAAAACTCTGCATGGAGGAGCTGATAAAAAAAGATGAGGAAATGGCTTTAAAGTTGAATTAACTATGGTATTTGGATCACTCTTATTTTTAGTGGTCCTTAACTTTTTTCGAGCCTTACCAAAACTTTTATAAGTTGATTCTAATCCACTTGTATATTTTAATTTTTCAATTGAGAGAATCTTGAATTCTATTTCTTTCTCTATGTGGCATAAATTTGTGAAGGTTGTAAACTTAAATTTAGATAGCTTCATGTAATGTTTGTAAAATATTCTATTTTAATATTTCCTTAATCTCTTTATCTTCTATGGGGCTTGTAAACTTGGCCAATATAGTCTTATATAATAAGAAATATTCTAAAAAAGGCTCATTTGATTTTTATTTCAATTTTGAAACTTGAGGATATGAGATATTATCACTAATTTTATTGAGGACTATGATAAAAACATGTCGACCAATGGGTTGAATGTAGTGATATCTTGATTCAGTAGATCATAAAACCATTGTAAGTTATAATCCTTTAAAATGTGTGGAAACAACTTAGTGAAGAGCCAATCATTAGACACAGTCCAAACAAGTTGTGTGAAAATCTCAAATATGGTTTTTTGGGTCACCCTTACCATCATATAATGTAAATTAGGTGCCATGAATCTATATGGAAAAAGAGTTTCCATTATATGATGTATCAAAGGTGTATGTAAAAGAACATGAGAATTTAAGGCATGTGATAGCATATTAGTTCCCTATTCAAGATGCAACACCTTAGCCTATAGAGTGTAAAACTCATGCATAAGGGATTTTTCATATAGAGTGGAAGAACTAGCCATAAGAGGTATAGCTTTCACTAAAGGTTATTGAGTTATAATTAGTTTTTATGGTTACTGAGTTGGCCCCAATGTAGGTGTAATAATGTTATTATTTGGGGAGTAGAAGATTGACAATTTTTTTTTTTAAAGTTATTCATGAATAATATTGATACGGTCATATTGCATATCCAAATGTTTGGAAACAAAATCTTGAAATTGCCTCTTATCAATTTTATCAAATAAGTTGTTAAATTTTGCCATTGTAGTTTGGGGAGTAGGAAAACAAACTATTGTATATTAAAAGTGTTTAAAGAAATTAAATCTATAAAAAGTTGTAATAATTTAATATTGAAACAAATATGATATTTTATAACTAATATTTGAGCATAGAAATAAAAAGGATACAAACCCTAAGAGCATCTAGGGTTAGGGTTTGAGCAATGTTCAAAGTAAGTTAGGTTCACTAAATGTTTTAACCTTTTAGGACTTAGTTAATGTAAATCATATGTTTTTTAAATATCTAAGTATACTAAATTAGGGTAATAATATGCAATAAATATAACCAAATATTTGTTACAAAATTGACTAACTTCAACCTTTCTAAAAATAGTAATAAATAATGCAAGTAATACCTAGATGGAAAATAATTGAAATATATGATATTGAGGTTAAAAACTAAGGTAGATGACAGTCTGAGTGTCACAAAAAATATATTCATGTTAGAACCCCTCTTGGATAGTAACACCCTAATTATATAGTAATACCATTATTGGATATGTGGTGGTAGTGTCCACGTTTTGGTAGTAGTATCCTCCATGCAAGATTATCCTGAGCTTCTAGGTGTACTTGTGTTTAGATATTTTAGGTATATTCATACATGCATGAGATATAAAACACTATATATTTCCTATTTTAAATGAATTTGTGATTAAATCTTAATCCTCCATGTTGATAGGGCATATAGTTGATACAAGATGAAAAGTGTGTTTGTTAGTTGGGTATGTTGGACATCCTCAACACCCTGATATGATGAGAGTTGCCTACATACCAATACTTAAGTACTTTGAATGTGCTCAAGACTAAAACTATGGGTAATATAATCTTAAGACCTTTGTCCATGGTAATATGTATAAGTAGGGTAGAATAGGGATTGATAACCTTAATTGTGTATAACTTGTTCTAAGTTTGAATGTGTATTTTGCATCTCATTTCCATCTAGTGGTTAGAGGGATAAAAGTCATGTATTTATATTGTTCTAATGTTTATGCAAGTTTTAAAAGAGGTCTAGTCTAACCCTAAGAGGTTTTATATTTGAAAAGATATATGTTTTTGAAAAAGTGAGGGAAAGGACATTAGTGCCATTATTGGGACATTAGCGCCATGTGGCACTACTATGGTGCTAGTGTCCATGTGGTATAACACTAGGCACAAATGGCCAAGCTAAAATAATGAGGGTTTATGATTACTTTAGGGATGATTAGGGATTCATGTCTCTTACATGAAGGTTGGATAAGTATGATAATAGGCTCTAAGATAGGTTTAAGGATAAGCTAGGGATAAGTAGTCTTAAATAACACTCTTAGCACTCAAATACCATGTTTAGGTGATTACATCATAAAAATTACAAATAACAACATTAGCAAAGTTTAATGGACATGGAGATAAATAATTTCATCTCTAAGATTATAGGAAATCTAAGGCAAATGTCACTATAAGTTTATTTATCTTATAGTTATTTATTAGGATTGTAGAGGGTTGGACATTAGAGTGGTTTCATCATTCACTCCCTAGTGGTTCACTATACACATATGATGAGTTATAAGAGGTTTTTCTCATGCATTATATTTATAATAAGGGACCTTAAATCATATTTGAAAGGTTGCATTCACTAAACCAAGGTCAATCAAAAATAACAAATTAATACATTTTAAGATTCAAAACATTTATGCATCAATTAATCTAATAGCTATCAAATTTAGAGTTACAATAAATCTTTGAAAGAGGCCTAATTTTTCCTCTTGAGGAGAAATTTTTATATGAAACATCCAAATAATTTTGACATATATGTTACA
Organism: Torreya grandis; assembly: GCA_037957365.1. Classification (NCBI taxonomy): domain Eukaryota; kingdom Viridiplantae; phylum Streptophyta; class Pinopsida; order Cupressales; family Taxaceae; genus Torreya; species Torreya grandis. The sequence goes on along the minus strand of JARHVA010001401.1, from coordinate 1,958,589 downwards.
TAGACATGACATTAGAAAATAAGTTGAGACTAGTTGAAACACATTTAGAGATAGAATTGGATTTAGATCTCTCATAATCATAGTCATCCAATATGGTACAAGCACCTAATCCACCTATGATCAAGGAAAAAGTGTAGCATGAACAACCAATCAAGATACTCAACAAAGTTAAAGAGCCACTTTACATAACATCTCCTATAATGGATAGAGCATGGGATACCAACATTAGGGCCATACAATTTTTTGATAGAGATAAGCCTCATGACATATTATTCATATTACTAGAGATTGGGATGATTACCCTTCCTCCCACTTAGCATCATCTAGCACATCATTTGTGAATAATAAGATAAAAACCATATTACAATTATCATAAAATCAATAGACATTGGGATAATAATTATTGTGCACTTAGAAATCATATTGACCAATGTGTTGATCGAGGCATTATAGCATTCACATAAGGGGCATAGAGATCTCCTCCTCCACACTCTTATAGATCAGATTTTTCTATGAGAGGGTTATCTTAGGAATTTCCATTTAAGGAGCCATTGGTTACTCATTATACAAGCCATGCGGTTTCTAGGACATCTACTTATCTGAGATCTCATACACCATAAATTTAATAGAGATGGTAGATATTTCACATAGATTAGAGCATAGCCTCAATTTACCTACTAATTAAGATATCTTGAAATAATCATAGAGATCAAATAATAGTTTTAATTAGACCACTAATTAATATATTTGGAAATAATCATAGAGATCAAAGCATAGTTTTAATTCGACCACCAATTAATATATTTGAAAACAATCATAAAGATCAGAGCATATTTTTAATTCAACCAAAAATTAAGATATTTCGTAATAATCATAGTTATTAGGGCACAATTTTAATTGAACCACAAATTAATATATTTATCAAAAATAATATATATCAAAACGTAGTTTCAATTTGAGCACCAATTAAGATATTTGACAATAATAATATAGATTAGAGCATAGTATTAATATGATAACCAATTAAGATATTTGGCAAAGATCAAAAATATCAAAGCATAGTTTTAGTTTGACAACTAATTAATATATTTTCAAGACATGATGTGCAAAAAGAACATATTTTCAACACGATAATTGATTAAGATATTTTATATAAAGTCTACAAATATATTTACCAATAGTACAACATGAGTAGTATCAGTTCCATAGGGTATTTATAAACCTACACAACATGAGTAGTATGGTCACTTATTCACCATACCATTTGGGTTTAGATAGCACCTACCATAGTCCATAGGGTAGTTCAATCAACTTCATAAATGCAAAGCATAGTTCACAGGGTAGTTTAGTTAGCTTTTTATATTCTTAGCTCTACTCCATATGTATTTTTATCTATATATCACTTAGCATAGTTAGTACCTAGACCATAGATACCTTTTCACTCAAAATGCATGATTATTATTCCTTTATTTGAAATATATAACATTGATAGTGAGTATCACATGAGATTCATTGGTTATTATTTTCCTCCATATTTGTACATAGTTTAATTCATTCTTGTTCCTTATATATAGTTTTATTTTTATGTTGTCGATACATAGTGTTGACATTTTAGCCTCACAAGGCTAAGTGTCAAACCCTAGCATTAAAAACATTCATAATATCCCTCTTTTTATCTTTCCTATAGTTCCCAAGCTTCTCATGATATCATGTATGTCTTTTGAGCGTCTTTGAGTCTTGTGAGAGGTCTTGTGTTACCATAAATCCTATTTATGTCATCACATATAACAACTATTTTAGGCCTATTTGGTGATGTATTAGGTGTCATGGTGATCAAGAATATGCAAAAATTTATCACTATCCTTCTCAAGTCCATGAGTATGGTCTAAATAATGTTTCAAAAGATTAAGCTCTCCTTGTAAAAATTAAGGTAGTTTGGCAAGATTAAGGTTTCTAATCCTTGGAGTTTTAGTCTTATTTAAGTGCTTTCATGAAGAGTGAACTTTTTCAGTGGGATGTAAGAGTGGTTGGAAATTATTTTAAGTCTTTTCATAAGCTACATAGTATGTTCAAGGTTATTATCTATGATGCACTCATCCATACCAATTCACAACTTAGTTCACCCTTACAAGGCATCAAACACCCTCAAAATGCTATATATAAACCTGTTTGTCTTGAAACCTTTGAATATATAAAGTGTTTGAATAAAATAAAATTATAATAGGTCTTAAAAATGTCCCCTATATCACCATTAGGCATTTCACATCACATAAATCCCCTTTTAAAACTTATACCCACCTACTCACTAGCCACATGGGCTCCACATGTGATAGTAGGTGTCCTTTCAATTTTCCTCTACCATAACATAAATATTAAATGACATATGACTTATGTTTTCTACACATTTTTACCATAAACTATCAGTTCAAGGTAAAATCATGCAAAAAATAGTGAAAATGGTGTTTTTAGTTGTTTGTTACATGTTAGTACATGGGAAGTCATGTACTATAGAAGAGTTCAGTGTAGATATGTCAAAGATGTTTTAGGGTTGAATAATGTAGAATAGGTCCAAAACCATTGCTCTCTCCTCACTGGGTTCCTTGGCATCTCAGATACTCTTTCGAGTTTTCACTTAGTATGGGAAAGAGAGAATGTCAAGAGTTGGGAATTTGGAGGGTTGAAGGAGCCCCTTAAAATTATTATACATGTATTTTGTCTATAACTTCATGATATTATATTTATGAACATTATTTAATAATCTAGCCACTCCTATGAACTTGTTCATCTATGTAAGAAGTTGAAAGTACAATGGTTTTGGTGTATTTTTGTGACTTTATGTAAAATAATTATTTTTGGATGTTCCTAAGACCCTCATGGCTCATATACATCACCCTCTATTCATGTTTCATTTGTGTGGGCGTGTGGAAGTAGTAAAATCTTCATGTTTTCTTTCTTTACAACCTATAGACAAGTTTTCACATGTGCAAGGTATGCAAAGGTTGATAACATGAGTGAGTGGTGATTTTAGATTGTGTGATAGTTCATTTGAGTCCATTGGAACCTCTATGTACTTCTCAAACAATCAACTCATCCATGATTATATCTAGGTCCCCTTCAAATTTCACTTTTCCAAGTTGACTATCATGGATAGAATCATTCTCATTTGTAAGTGATTACAAGTTTTGCAAATGATATTTCAAGGTTATTTTCAAATTCTATGAACATCTCTTTGATACACTCCATGATTTAATCTATCTCCTCATACTCATCATGTCATTTACACTAAGTCATTCTCACCTTAGGCAATTTTTTAGTGTGAGCCTCTCAATCACATTAAAACCACTATGTAGGGTAAGAGAATGAGGGTACCACTTAGTCTAAAATTTTAAATATATTGAAAGTCTGAGGATCCATATGATCTTATGAAAAGGGTATGGGAATGATAAAACTAGGGTCCATCAAGTTCCTCCAAGAGAAAGAGACCCAAACTAGGCCTAGAGCTACTATATGTAGGCTTGACTACATTTGAAGTAAAAAGTTAACAAGTAGACTCTGTTTTAAGAGTTAGTGAAAGTATTGAGACCATATTACTCTCTTGAAGACAACATCCCAACTGCCAACGTTCTATACATAGTATGAAACCTTCACCTATGGTAGCTACTAATGAAGGCACTTCAAGAAGGATATACAATCATATGGTCTTTACCTTAATGCTCAATATGCTCTTGGATAAATATTATCATCTCATCTATATATTCTATCACTCTCCTATTCAACCTCATGATCTTATAGTAGATGAACTTGTTTAGTTTTTTTAGGAATTTTATAGGCTCATAGTGTTTAGATCTAGTTGAATCCATATTAAAATCATTAATAACTTGATCTTGAGTCATAATAAAGTGATAAGACATAAAATTATCTTTAGAAACTCTATCAAGATTAGTTAGTTCCATAACATAATGATTTTTATAAAATCATTGAAAATCCTAGTGGGTTTTCTCTTTAGATGGGCCCAATATATGTTCCATGGTGAAATATAAAGGATCAATGATATAAAATTAGTTGATGCAATTTATTGCAAATGAATTATAAAAATATACTATATCAAGTTGACCAATTTATAGGGAATAAGGACATGAAAGATAAAGTTGTACCCGATTGGATGATATAATATAAGCATAAAATGAACAGTGTCAAATTTATTGATAAGTGGAAATAAAATGGTAAGTTTAAATTATATTAGTTTGGCCAATGTAGTTAGAAGGGAACTCATAATTATATCAATCTAGCTGATGCAATTAAAAATAAACTAATAAAGCTCAATTATATCAGGATGGTTGATGTAATTTTTAAAAAAAATCATAAAATGTTATTGGAATGCTTAATACAGTCTAGAAAATAACAAAACTATATCATGTTGGTTGATACAATTTGCTAAAATCTAATAAATTAGCCAAATAATATAAAAATAATAAAATAATTTTTGATGTATGGGAGATATAACTAAGTTGGGTGTGTTTTATTTTTGAAATATTAGATATACTATTCTCAAGAGTAAATGTGAATAGGGCCCAAATGGAATTAACTACAAAGGATTCCATCATCTCATAGTCACACTATCCTATATTTGAGGTAAGTTGACAATAACTTTTCAAGATTAACTAATTACTAGTGCACTAAAAAACCAATGGCTTAAAAATCTTCTTATTAGCTAAAAATAAAACTTTAGACACTTTTGATATTTTGCGAGGCATGTTGAATCTAAAAAGTGTGTGTGTGTGTGTGTGTGTGTGTGTGTGTGTGTGTGTGTGTGTGTGTGTGTGTGTGTGTGTGTGTGTGTGTGTGTGTGTGTGTGTGTGTGTGTGTGTGTGTGTGTGTGTGTGTGTTTTTGTCATATGAGTTTTACAATTGTCAGAACATTATGCTAGATTAAAACATAAACATAATAATATAGATGATTAAAATTGAAAACATGTAATAACATGTAATTAAATAAATAAACATACAAGTATTATCATGATGGATGATACAATTGATACAACTAGAAGAAAATTGATAAAATTGATATCTATCATGATGGATGATGCAGTTGAGAAAAACTATTAATTGTATCAGGTTGTCTGATATAGTGGATAAAATTAATAAGATTATATCAATCTATCTAATACACTTATATTGAAAATATATGATGTTTTTGAAGATGTCACTAAGGATAAAAAAGAAAAAAAATGAAAATGATAAAACCATAGGTGGAATAAGATTCATGTCAGGTTCACCAAAATGTAAGCATGAGATAGAATGACCTAAAAATATCCTCTTTATATCAATATAATATAACTCAAATAAGGTCATAACTATAGTTTTCATATTCTTTGATGATTTGGTAAAGACCTAGAATAACTGTATACCTAGTAGAGGATAATCAACACTCAAATGTTAAGAAGAAAGGGTTTCAAATCCTAAGCATATGACATGGGGTATAACTCTTATTACGAATTTATGATGGGTAAGTGATTTTAAGGATGATTGTAAGAAAATAAATTAAATAATGGGTAAGGTGCAAGTAAAGTAAATGATAGGTAAGGTGTAAGAAAATTAAATAATGGGTAAGTGATTATAAATAAGTTAAGGTGAAATGATTAACTAAATTTTAGGAATATTTAATGCTTAAGTGGTGCCTTTATTGGACCCTTAAAATATTTATTCTAATTAAATAATAATTTATTATTATTATTATCATAGGTTGAAAACCTCATGTAAATAAATATAACAAAACAAATTTTTTAATTTACTATTGATGGGTTCCTCAGGGAGAAGTTGGACCCATTGGTTATAATGGTCTACCTCCACATCCAAATATAAATGATTTTACCCCTTTTGTAATTTACTTACCATTGTGACAATTGATACATCAAGACATTGTTATTCATTTCATTTTCATAAAGAGTTATGTGAAGTTTGTTTAGAGAAGAAGTGAGAGGAATAAAGATCTTATATTGGGTTATGTTTCTAAACTATATGAATAAGATCAATCCATGGTTTTTTACCTATTTGAGGTTTTCCATGTTAAATTTTTTATCAACATTTATATGTGTATTTGCTTATAATTACATCACTAGATCCATTATGTTCATATTCAATATCTATTGCATATACTTCAAACTATTTCATGGTTCTAGTGCTTGGAGATGATGTGATTGATTGGTGGGACTTTGGAGTTGGATTATTTTACTGGTGAAACTTTCCAACTACTACTATTCAAATATTTTAAAATATTTTAATCAATTCTCAACCTAGTGTATGATATATATGGAGAGGGAAAATTTGTTGATCACTATGAAGGCCTATTTCTTAGATTTTGAGCAACCTCAACATCAATTCAAGCACTCAAAACTCCATTTAATAAATAAAATATCAATTTAAAGAAAAATTATCAATTTTTGGAATCATTATACAACCATCTAAAGAGTGTGTAGCCTAAAAAATTAGAAAAAATGTTTTTGATCTACGCAACCCTAATGTTGGTGTTTAAATCCTCTAAAACATCATTATTGATAAATCTAAACCTCTAAAGAGCCTGCTAATGTATCCTAAAGTCTTTGTAATTTTTTCTCTTCTTCTTGGGTACACTTATATGGCATGTCTAGGCTAATAAGTGTTAAAATTTTGATATTTTTATCAAAATTTTATTTTGGAATCTTGATTCTCTTCCATAAACATTTGGAGGAGTGTCTAAAAAACTTCAATCTCTTTGGTGGCTTCAAACTATTGTGTAGTTATAGCTTCCTCCTCTACACCATGCTTCCTATAATGCATTTCTTAAGGTTAGTATATAGTTTTTGATAGTATATATTAAATAATATTTTTAACAAATCTAATATTATATTAAAATATAAAAGTGAGCCCCACTTTATATTTTAAAATTTTTAACAAAAAGTTAAAAACATGTAAATTATTTTTACATGCACACAATTCTTGTATTTTTAAGTAAAAGTTAATAAAATATGCTTTAAAATCAAATATTGCATGTATTGTTTCAAATATTTATAATTAAGGAGTTGGTAATTATTATTTTGAAAGACACTTTTCAACATAAGGTCTTGATTTCAAACCCCTCCAACCCTTTTTATTTTGGGTCAAATATTTTTAGAACCAATTATTTTTTTTCAAAAAAAATTGTTTGAAAATATTTTTTGGTTTATGTGATTTAACTCATGTTTAGGACCTATTGGTGATTATAAATGAACCATAGTTTCCCTTAGTTTTCAAATAACACTTCTCATTTTATAATTTATAAAATTTAGAGCATGAGTTGCATGTTTTGACAATCTAGTTGTCTGCAGTGAAATAACAATAGATCAAGATAACTATTTCATAATATTTATGTAATTTTAATGGTTGGGAGACACATTAGCTTGTTATTAATGAATCCTTGTTGATACTTAGTGAATTACATTCTTACTTTAAGCTATAGACTAATCTAAATGGATAGTTATAATGTGGCTTAAACTATAGTGATCATGGTGTAAAAAAGTGGAAAGAGAAGGGTACGGAAGAAAAGGAATAAGTGATTACCATTTTTGGTGTTGAACATTGTGATAAAGTATTAATGGTAGCTGAACACACATTTTAAAAATATATATTTCAACATATCCTAAACTCAAATCTTAGTGTATATCAGTCAAACTTCAAAGGAAAATGTTTAAGAATCACAAGTAAGAACTAGGTCTACTTTAGGGATTTACTAATATAATAAAATAGATATCACACTCTAAATATAGAGAAAAATGAAATGAATTAGAACCTATGATCTTACAGATAATTTAGCATAAGAAAAAATCAAAAACCCTATGATTAAATAATGTTATTTTGAATTCAAAGATACTTTTATATTTTAAAACATCTACTAACAATTGAGAGAAAAACTATATTAGCAATTAACACATAAAAAATGGACAATCCTTTTAGAATTCCTTGATTCAATTAATTACTTAGAGTATACAAAGTTGCTTAGAAATATCTCTCTTTTACAATGGTGATACATGCCTTTATAGGAAGAATAGGTTGTATATTGGTCAGCTACAAAATACAGGTGTAAAAAATTAAGGACAATTGTCCTTACAAGCCCTATAATACATGTGTTTTACCAAATCATACTGAGCTAGAGGAAAATATGCTAACAAACTAGTATATGCCTTTATAATGGAATAATATATTGTAAAATGCCACCTAATTTATATTAGAATAGAATATTAGTCTAACTTGTTAGTGGGGCCCCTGTTTATTACTAGAGGAGGCTCATGGCCCTCTCATGTTGCTCATTAACCAAATTAAGATACACAGTAGGGTTCATGATGAACTCCTTTTTTTTTCTTTCTCATTGAATTCTTTGTCATTTTTGGCCAATGCCTCCTTGATGCTCTTGTCTTCATTGATCCTCTCACCTACATATAATATCATATCCAATATCTTACTATTGTCATATCTAGACTAGCCTTTATTTTTCCCTTTGATTTATTGGGTCACTAAAGTATCTCTATGTTTGAATTCTTCATCATTGATGAGGCCAATGGGTAGTAGGTTATGTAGGATTGACAAGCATGGTCCCAAAAAGTTACTCAACTCTACCAATGAGCCCTTTATCATCTTTTATAATCCTCATAACCTTGGTATTCTAGGTACACAAGCTTTAAAATTTATCAATAATAATCCCCAAGATTATGAATAGGTGTCTCATACTTATGGTTCTAAAGTTTGGGATTTACTTCTTTGCTAAAATGTTGAGGAGCTAGGTAATCTTGTCCTTTGAGGCCTACTATTGGGTGACCAAGTCTTTTGATAAGGTATCTTGGTCTTCTGGGGCACTCTACCTCATCGTCATTGAGTTTAATTCCTCAAAAATGTTATAGAATGACTCATCAAGCATCTTGATCATGGCATCTCATACCAATAATATTTCCTAGGTTTGCAAGTTTTCCTTTTCCCTTTCCAAATTCTAGATCCTTAATTTTAAACCCTAGACTCTAGCCTTGGCTTGTTGTGAATGGGATTCCATAAATATTTCCACATCTTCTTCAAGTATTACATCTTCACCAAGATGTTGTCTTACAATAGGGGTTAAACTCATAAAAGGTTCCATCTTTTGAAAGGTGAATTCTTATATCCCAACCATGGCCATCCTTGTTGTTATCCTTTCTAAACCTGCTATCTCAGGATTGAAATGAATTAAGGTAATGGGTTCTTTGAATTGGGAAATTTTTGAGAAATCCACTCCTAAGCTAGTAGATTCTCCCAAATAATACATTTTCTTACTTCCTAAGCCTTGGGAGACCATAATTCTTCTCTCTTCTTATTCCTTCATTATAGATTTTATCTAGGGCTTCACATCATCCTGTACATCCAAACTAACCTTTGTTATGGCCCATGAGTGGGATAGAGATGGGATATTTTACAATTTCCCATAATTGAAATAGTCAGGAATGACTAGTCCATGGATTGGAAATTCATCATTGAAGAGATTAACTTCACTAATGGGATGAGTGAAGGTCAATCAAGGTTTCTTCCTTGGTTCTACTAAGACCAAGGCCAATTCTACCTTCCTCTTTTCATGGGAGGTCACTAGGACAAGTTCCTTCCCTATATCTTCCTTTTGATCCACTAAAGTTTCCTCTTCTCCTCCTAAGCCATAGGACTTTGCAAGTTCCTTGAGAGTACCCTCAAATGTCTCTTCTAGCTCCAAGGCTAACATGTTAACGTACTAGATTAGAGAATCTACTACTTAGTTGAAGGTAAGGGTCCTTCTCTAGGTATTTATTCTAATATTACTTCTCCAACCTCTTCCTTTCCTTTGACTTGATCATCCTTAGTTGGCTTAACCTATTATTTGGACTACTATAGTTGTTATGCCTAAGGTTGCTCATGAGTTATCCTGGATGGCCTAAGTAGTAAATGATATGGTAAGGGGTCAATTTTCCATGTTTCCCTAGATGGCTTGTTATCTATGACCAATCTATGATCTATATTGATTTTGTGACCTTCTACCCTAGCCAATTCTTCACCATAGTTCTTAGCTCTGATGTATATGGTGTCGTGGATACCTAGTTAGTGTATATATTCAAGATTGAGATTCTTGTCCTTTTGATGATCCCCCACCTTATTCCTTGGATCCCACATTTTGAGCTCATCTAACTAAAATCTAAATGAATCCTATGTGTGACCATAATATCCACCTACTTCCATTCTTTAATTAGGGTTTTCCCAATGTCCAAGGGGAAGGGTTGAAGCAAACATTACTAATTTCTTTGCAAGTCTTGTCAATGTTATAGATGAGTTGGGAGGCAATATCATCTTCAATTATCTTATTCAATACATACACTAGTAGTTTATAGGGTTGTGACATGATTCTTTCTATCTTAATGACTATGTAATCAAGCTCATACCATACATCCCCAATCATCTCCACACATTTTTTGATGAGGGGGTGGAGCCTAGGCATGGAAACACCTGTGATGACTTTAATTATTGTTGGGAAAATGTAGTAATAGATCAAATGCATGTGATGCATGTACTTAAAGATGTGAATTTTGGAGTAGTGGTGTGAGATGGTTGTCTTACCCTCAAGGGCCCATTTCTTAATCCTAGGGAAGGTGATTAAAGTGAGAAGGGAATCAAGTAGGTAAGACATCATGTAGAATTATTTGGAGGTATTTCTATTAATGTTGATAAATTGATTGGCTAGGAATATGATGATCAAATCTCTAATTAGAGGGGTAAGTTTTTCTTCCACTAAGAAGTGCACATATGAGACCCAAACCTTATTTACATAAGTGGTTGAAAGGGAACCAAAGATCTATTCAACAAGGTCATAATCACCCTAATACCTTCTCTAAATTAGATGATAGGAATTTTTCAATCAAGGGTTCTAAATATGTGAGGCCCTTGATGGAGCTAGGGTCTTAGGATGGAGTCCAAGTCATGGCTATTGGTCCATTATCTCATGTTGGGAAGGTCCACATAAAGAATAGGGAGCTTATATTACTTTCCAAAAGTAATAGGGGAAATTTATTCTACCTCTTTTGAGTTACCCTCCCTAATAATCCATTAACCATTAATCCTGTAATCAATAAAAAATGGGGGAAATGACATCAATGCAATAAAATACCTCTAGTTTTACCATGACATGATAGAGGCTGACCATCTGGATTACAATTTGGTCACTATATCATCTATTGGTGGTGAATTTATCTACTATTCCTTTGATATGGGCTATAATTATTCTATAATAAAGAAAAACTTAGACAAGTTCCTAACTCCATGGATGTTTAATGAAGCCAGGTCTATTTCTGTATCCTTGAATACCTAGCCTTCACTATCTGTCATAAAATAAAGCTCATCTTCTTCCTTCAATTTTTTTTGGTTGGCTGCCATGGTCTCTATTTGTTAATTATTCATGCCAGATTGTAGATGATCTTTGTGGAAGCTCTCTCATGCTCAAAAATAAAATTAAGCTATCTCTTGATTGAATTATATTCATCCATTTCGGTTGCCTTTATTTAAGTTCTAGGGTTTGGAGATTTAATAGTGAAGGATATTTGGGCTTTGGCTTATACATGTTCTAGATTTGATTTGGACCTTTGCCTTTATACCTTTATGTTTTTGATCCCAAAAGATCATCAATTTTTTCTTTTTATACTTGTATGGAGCTTATGTGGCACTAGTCTAGATCTTCAATGGCATTTTTCATAAATGTTATTTGAACACTAGCCATTGGCATTTAAAAATACCTCCTTCCTTTCACTTTGTAGGTTTAAAATCTTGGATTAGCATGAGCCATTGATCATAATTTGGGCCATTATCTTTAATTGGTTATTGTGCCTTAAGCCATGTAGTCATGATACTTAACATGGTCACAAATCTTCCCCATGTTCCAAATCTTATGTTAGTCCCTTATCGAATAATCATTGGCCATACAGTGGGTCTGTGGGTTCTTGAGGTTTTGTTGGAAAATATTTGGGGACCTTTGTACCGTTGGATCAAATCTAGTGATAAAGCATCAACCATTGATCTATGAACATGCCTAAATATTACGTTAGTATACTCTTAAGGGTCAAGACTTAGGCTTACATTCTTTAGGCTAAGGTTTGTTTCATGTTTCTTAAGCATGGGATAAACCTTAAGCTAAGGGATTTAAGTCTAAATTATGATTTGAAAGCGGGTCTAGGTATAAACATTCTAGGTTAATGTATAACAAACATGATGAAATACATTAGGCTAAAATATTTATGTCATGTGTCACAAACCATAGTCAAAATAGGTTCAACATGAAATGAATTGCACATAGGATAAATTTGTGACTTAAGGTCCATTATTGAAAATTCCATGTAGATCCTTAAAGCATAGACTTAGGCTAAGTATATCTCTTGTATGTATTTATGTTCTAAAGATTGAGGCCTTCCATATTAGGCATATTTTGAGCATTTCCATCTACTTGGTAAGCCAGCTTGGAGAAAAAAAGGTTTTATGATGTTATTTGAACACTTAGAAATTTTCATTGGTTTAAAATTTCTAGTCTCACAAGCATCAAATGTAACTTCATGGGTGTCAATTAATAGTTGTGCGGACATCAAGTTTAAACCAATTAAAATTTTAGTTTAATGGACTTAAATTTGATGGTTGTGTGGGCATCAAATTGGTACTTTCAAACATTCAAATGATAATCATGAAAATGTCAATTTTAAGTTCATTAAAATATTTAGGGATAAATGTGAGGATACCACCTATCACTTTTGTAGGGATTTCTAGGGTCTTAGTGTTAATTCTCTTCATTGGATAAAATGACATGATAAAGTGATAGTCATTGTTCATAATCCAGAGACTTGATTTTGATTGGATAATATCATGTCAAAGTGGGTCTCTCTTATTTTTATTCTTAAAACTTAATGGTGTTGCATGTACATCTTTAAATCTTTGGGTATCCTTTTAAATTTTTGACTATACTTCAATTTATTTGATCGAGTCCTTACAAGTAGGCGTAGATTGTCAGATTATCTAAGATGCAAGTTATTTAAGCTAAAGTTCCTAATTAATCTTTGCTCTATTTAATTGAATTTCATGATAAAGTGATAACTATAGGATATTTCAAAGTGTGAGGGAGTTAATGTTAGGATCGTGGAGTCAATATAAACTTAGGATTAAGGCATTAAGACTAAGGTTGCAATGGTATCAATGATTACATCAGGTTCTTAGTATTAAAATCTTAAGCAAAGTTGGGGAATATGAAAGGACCCTATATGATGACATTTAGTTAGGCCATAAGGAACTTTGAAAAGGGGAAAATAATGAATGAGGTAAATTCATGTTAAAAAACATGATTAATCCTAAGACATACATTTTATATTTAAGTCCAAAAGAAAATTCCCACTAATTTGGATTCATACCTTTACTCAAATTGAAATTGAGGGTTTATTAGGGTTTTGGAATATAGGCTTCTCAGGGATGCATGCCATGGAACTTGCACATATATTCAAACAAACTTCATTAGCAAGGTTAGTCTAGATAAAGCAAATTAGGACCATATATGCTTATTTCTTAACAAAGTGGATGATCTTCAAATTCTATAAAAGACCTCAATATGCTGAAATTTTCATGTTTTATTTGAGCATTTCTCAAGGGTCCTAATTCAAAAAAATGGGGTATGTTGGTCCCAACAAATGGTGACTCATGGGGGCAACATAGTAATATGTTAAAACCCATAAATTCTAGGTTTAGACAAATTATCAGGTCATCCACTTCACTTGATGAGAACCACCATTTATATTAGATTATGGTTGAAATAAACCTTACACTTGTAGACTCAAGTTCAAATACTAGGACATACTCAAACTATGTGTGCTTTCATTCCACTTACTTTTTTCCATGGGATTCAAGAAATAGCTTCTAGTTTCATGTTCTCAATCACTTCTATTGACTTATAGTATACTGAAATGTTCATCATTAACCATGTTTTACCTTAGGAAAGGCTTTGGCATTGTTCTACTACCATTCAGGCATCCATACCCTCAATAGAGATGTTTTTGGCTCCACTCATGGCCTTACTCCACTGTTAGTCAAGAATCCATAGCCCTGATGGAGGCTGCTAGAATCACCTTTACTTCAAAGATTTAGATTTTGCATTGTATCCTTTTTTTGTATTTTATTAGGTCTTTATAATTTCAATAAGGTTGGGAACTAGGATAACCAAGTTTTAGGATTTGGTCAAGTATTTGATCTTTGAAAAATCATCTATGGTTGAAACTCTTATCCTAGGAAAGGATGTTAATTAAGTTATATCTTGGGTATAACATGATAATTTGAGTCTCCATTCCCCAAGTGTAAGTCTTCCTAAAACTAGTTTGAGGTTGAGATAATGATTAAGGTATAATGAAATGATTGGCCTTTCCATTGGTTTTTTCAATTTCTCTAAGATATAACATCATGCTTTATATTTTAGAGCCATGTTTACTCCATGTATGGGATTCATACCTTCATTCCTAAATTGGGGGCATATTTTAAGCAAACTTCATAAATTTTAAGCTCAATATTATCCCTAGGGACTTATTGGGATCAAAGAACCAAGAAACATGAAAGAAACACACCATAGAGACAAAGGAAAAAATAAACAAATATGTGCATGATTACATACAAATAAAGGACACAAAAGAAAGAACTGAAAGGAAACTAACTAGCCTATCTACACTAATCTCAATAACTTATAATTTAATCCATGAAGACCTTAAGAGGAGTAGCAAAGAAATAGTGCTTGAGATACTACCCATTATTGGGTAGTGTAAATTTTTCTCCTTGTAATTCCTTAAGTTTAAAATAATTATTGTTGAATGTTTCTACAATCTAGTATGGGCCAATCTACAAGGGTGTGAATTTTCCTTGTTTACCCTTAGTCTCAGATGGCTTATCCCAAAGAAGAACCAAGTCTCTTTGTCTGAATACATTGATTTTGGATATTTTATCAAACCATCTCTTGAATATATTTTAATTTCTACTAAATTCATCAAAGGCTTTCTCCCTTGCATCTTCCATTTGAATTATATCCCAAAATCTAGAATTGGCTAGCTCTTGGATTTCCTCCATCTATTCCTACATAAATCTATATGTGGGAAACTTGAGAGTGATAGGAAATATGGGTTCTTGTCCATATACCAACATAAATGGTGAGGTTCTTAAGGCTTGCTTAATCTCTATCCTATCAACCCAAAGTGAAAATTTAAGGAGCTTGTGCTAAGTTTTGGGTTTGTCTTTAGTAGAATTCTTGATTTCATTCATTATGTTCTTGTTTATTGACTTAGAGACTCCATTCCCTTAGGTATAATGATTGGATGCAAACTTGAGAGTGATGTCATTATCATAAGACCATTCAGGCATCTCTATGGATATGAAGGTAGATTGTTATCACATATTAAATATACAATGGTCCCAAACCTGGTACAAATGTTTTCTTATAAAGCATTGATCACTTCTTTAGTTCTAAATTGATTGGTGGTTATAGCTTTAGTCCACCTTGTACAATAGTTTATGGTGGTAAGGACATATTTGTGACCTTTAGATGAGTTGGGGTTGATTATGCCAATAAATTCCAACCCCCATTATGTAAAGGGTGTGTCAATCATGATTGGTTGTAGAGGCATTATTGCCTTTGGCTCCTTGGTGCTAAAAATTTGGCATGAATGGCATTCCCTCACATACTTGTGAGCATCCTTAAAAATAGTTGGTCAATAATAACTAGCCCTAAGAATTTTTTGGGTTGTGATTATCCCATATAGATTTCCACTACCTAGCTTTTCATAAAATGTGCTCATGATTTGGGTGGATTCTTCTTTTGAGACACATCTCAAGTAGATTACTTCATAGTTCCTTATAAATGAGATTCCATTCTTGATCAAGAAGTGGGCTTACTTTAGCCTCAAGGCCCTCTTTTTCTCCTTAGATAAACCTATAGGATAAGTACTTTTGATTATCAAATGTATGATTGGGTCATACCACTCACTAGCTTGAAATTATTATTGATCCACTTGCATAATACTTAGTCTACCATTAGTATTAGTAATCATCTAAATCAAACTTTGGCACCTTACCAACTTTTCTATTTTCATCTCTATGTCATAGTCCTATAATATTGACATCCATTTACCTCTACGTTCCCCTAATTCATTATAACTTAACATAAGTTTGGTGGTAGCGTTAGGTAAGATGGCATGTACCTTATTTCTAAGGATGTAATGCTTAGATTTATTAACTAACTTGACTAATGTGTATGACTATTTATCAATAAATTAACAATTTAACTTAGCATTCTTAAAATTGGTACTTATAAAATTAATTTGGTGGTCACACCCTTCAATTTTTTGAGTTAACACTATAGCCATAGTGTGGTAAGATGCAAAGGAATAGAGGTATAAGTCCATTTAAAATCAAGACTCATAAGGACTGGAGCTTGACTGATGGCATCCATGATGTCATTAAATACTTTTCTAGAATATTCATTCCATGTGACCTTGGCATACTTCTTTAGCATGTAATTTAATGATTTGACTATTTTTGCAAAACTAAAAATGAACTTTCTTATAAAATTTATCTTACCAAAAAATGACTTTTGCTATTTTTTACTATTTAGAGGTTGTATTCTAGATATGGTCTCCACTCATTTAAGATCTATAGATAACACATCCTTAGTTATAACATGACCTAATAATTGCCCTTTAGTTACACAAAAGATACTCTTCTTAGGGTTCAAAGAGATGCCATACCTCCTACATCTTTCAAATACTTGTTGTAAATGCATGAAGTGATTTTCCCTATTTTTATAAAAAAATGTTAGATGATCCATGTATATAATAATGCACTTACCAATCAAGCCTTGGAAGGCATGGTCCATAGCTCTTTGGAAGGTGGTTCCTACATTGATGAGTCCAAAAGGAATACTTTTGTAGGTAAGGTTCCGCATTGTGTTGTGAAGGTTGTCTTCATTCTATCCTCTCTATTAACCAATACTTGGTTATAACCTAAAAATCCATCAAGAAAGGATATCATAGTTCATCCTAAAAAAACTTGAAGTACTTGATCTAGGGAAGGAATGGGTAATTGTCCTTCTCTAATGCTTTGTTCAAATTTTTGAAGTCTATACAAAGGCTAATCTCACCATTCTTCTTCCTGATTGGTACCAAATTGGCCACCAAGGTAGAGTGTCTAATGGGAAAGGCTATCATAGCATCTAGAAGTCTCTTGAACTTCTTAAAGATCATGGGTTGTAAGACCAGGTTCATAGACCTTTGTTTCTATCTAAAGGGTTTTTAACTATCATTAAGGGGTATCGTATGTGTGATTACCCTTGGATAAAAGATTTTTAGGTCATCATAAGACCATGATATGACATCCTTGTATTCAGTAATAAATTCCTTATCCTTCTCATTTTTAGTGTTTATGTAGGTTTTCCCAACATTCACCAATTGGGGCTGATCATGAAGGCCTAAATAAATAACATTATAGTCCTTCCCATTTACCTTGAGAACCTTAGAAGACTCAACAACTTTGTCCTTATCAAATAGTCTTTCTAAAGCAATCATTCCCTTTTGGATTTTGTTGTCACTTAGCTGAATGAATTTACCATTAAATTTATCTTCCCCAAATTTACTTCCATTAGCTTCATCAATGATATGAGCATCAAATGCTTTAAAATTAGTCATGAAATCAAATATCTATTGATCATCATTAAAGACTTGGAAGTGGTTGATATTGTCTAGTACTAAAGGATAAGGGATCGGTTCAAAGCTAAAATTAATGGAATCATGATTGGGCATGAGGATTAGTGTAATAGATGCCAATTGATCAGCTACTTGATTTTTTTCCCTTGGGATGGAAGTGATGCCAAAGACATCAAAAGATTCAATTAGATACCAAACTTTTAATTTATACCTTTTTAAATATGAAATTTTACATTGGTATTTACTTCTAACCTGGTTAACCATGAGTTCCAAATCCCCATAAAATAGTAGTTCTTTAACATTATTTTTATATAAAATTATAAACCAAGTATAAGGGCTTCATATTTAGTGAGATTGTTAATACAAGGGAATTTCACTATATAAGAAGCATGGTACCTTTTTTTAGTGGGATTAGTTAAAATAATGCCAACAGCTAATCCAACATTACACCTAGCACCATCAAAGTGCAATTTCTATAATCTAGGAACAACATAAGAATCCTTGGTATCACATACCTTGTTAGCCTCTAGGTGAAAACCCCTAAGTTTTAGTCTATTATGTTGACTCTCTCATTCACAACATTATATTTAGTTATCATATGCTTCATTCTTGGTTCTCTCTCAACTCTAATCTAATTAGGGACACCTTTCCAAGGTAACCATAGATGTGAGAAATATGTAGACCTATAACCATTCAAAGCCTTAGTCTATTCCCTACTCAATAAGATTCCATAAATATCAGGGATTTGAACCACTTGAATATAAATGAATTTTAACACCCTAGGATTAGAAGCTAGTTACATATGAACATTTGATAATTGTCCTACAACTTTGAACCTAGATTTGTCTAATTAGGTGATAACTCTATCAAAATTTATAGGTGTTAAAGCAAGTTTATTGTGTATTCCTATAAGCATGATATTGGTAGGTGCTATTGAATCTAATAAGCAATTATGAAACTTCTTACCAAACATCCTAATAGTGAGCAAGAAAGGAAGACACTTAGCTTTGGTTTTATGGACTATTACATTGGTATGATCAATCATGAAGGGATTTTGCTTTCCTAATATGGATTATAATAGGATATCGATTACTCTATAATCTATGTGAGTTCATGTAATGTTATATTAGCCTTTATCTTTTTCATGTCCTCAACTATGTTATAATGAATTTTTCCAGAAGGATTAAGAATATCAACATTGGGCTTAGAATTACTCCCTTTTGGTGGCTCTAGAGTATTGTTTGAAGAGGTGTTAAGAGGAGTTATAAAGTTGTTTAGAGGCATTGAGGTAGTTAGGGGCTACCTCTGCTCTCTATTCCTCAAGGGATAGGTCTTATATAGGAGCTTCTAAAATGCAAGGATATCCTCAAGGACCTCATCAAGTTCATTTTCCTCTTAAAATGGGAAATCAAAGGTGTCCACCATGAAGGCCTACTCATATGGCTTATATCCAAAGGTGATTACATCATTTTATTTATTAGGGACCACTTCAAATGTGTCTATCTCTTCTTGGAAGGCCTCAAAGGCTTTCCAAAATTCTATATAGTCATCCCCATGCTTGGTGGTGAAATGTACCCTATAATAGTATGATAATGCAATGTTAGTAAGATTAATGTCCATATTCTTATTACTTAAAGATGGTTCATTAGCATTATTATTATGAAATATATCATTCTAAAATCTATTATTTATCCTATTAAACTTTTGAGATGAGAAATTCCTACCATAGTGTTCTCTAGTATTACCCACTTGTTTTTATAACTAAAGGAAATCAATGCTTAATTTTTTAAACATTTTCAAGATGGATTCATTCTCATTTTTGGAGATTTCATAATTATGTACCAATTTATTATTAGTAGATGGTACCAAAGCCATTTTATCACTTGGATTGTAGCCATTAGTGGGATGAATCAAGAATCCTAGACTTTGATTCGGAGTTACATGACTTAATGGCAACTGGGTCAAATATGGGAGTTGCTTTAATGCTGGGAGATTTTGGTTATTATTGGGGAACAAGCTCATCATAGGCAGGTGTGGGTTTACATTTGGGATTGAATAAGACATTTTCCCCTAGGGATGGATTTGATCATTAATAATTATTGATTTAGAATAGGCTTGGGCTAATGAAGCTGTAAATGGGATAGACCTCTTCAAGAACATATAAGTCATAGGATCTACTATATCTTTGTAGATTTCTAGGGCTAGGACATCATTGGACTTATAGGTATCCATGGTATTGCTATAAATATTTTGAAATATATCATTGAAAGGCCTGATGAGCTCATTAACATCCCTTATAATAGTAGTGAACTAGTGGTAAATAATACAAGTACTAATAATTTTACCAAATTGATCAATAAAGACATTGTTAAAATCATTCCAACTTGTGATATAGTTATCAAGAAAATTTAAGAACCATTCATAAGTGTCATCTTTAAAATTCAATGGAAATAACCTAGATGCCACATCTTCATGTACAACATTAAGCAATCTTAAATCAACCTTAAAGGATTTTATATGTTTCTTAGCAGTTACTAAACCTATTGGACTAAATATAGGTAAATAATTCTCAAGGTTTCTTATAAGATAATGAATCACCCCTGGCACATTAATTGAGGAATCCCCTAACCATGCCATTCCTGAATGATGGTTGAAGACATAGGTATCTTAAATTGGTGAAGTTGGAAGAGATTTATATCTCATGCATGTACCTTTATAATGTCTGGCCTTTTTATGAAACTCAATTTCTAGTAAAGGTTCTTTGGTTTCTAAGTTTGATCTTGTCTTAATCCTAGGCAATTCTATCTTTAAATTCGAATATCCTACCTAGAATATAATGTGTAAAGTTAAATTTTATAAAGAATGAGAGTTATACCTACACATTGAGCTTATTTTGTAAAGTTGGCATGAAGAATTGAAAGGACATTGATCTTTGATTGAATGGCTCAAAGATGCATTCAACTATGTAAGTATGGTCTATATTTGTAAGTCTAAGACTAAAATAACTCATATATATGAAAGATATGGCCACCTTTGATCAAAATGAACTGTTCAAACCTTAGATACTATAGATTTTCAAATTTAAAGCCAAATTTACTAGCACCAATTCTCAAATAATGTCAAAAGAAGCACAAAGATGTGTTTCAAACAAAAAATATCAATGATATTTATATATTCTAAGAAAATAATTTACTTAAAACACAAAGATATAGTGATCTTTAGGTAAAGCAAACTAAGATCACCAAAAGTTTAAAGAAGGCCCTCCTTCTAGTGCGAGTGGGAGCTATCCTGTTGATGATTCTAAATGCACCATTGTTTCCCTTAGTATTCAAAGAACACTTTTCTTTTTAGAATCTAGAAAACTCAGAGCATGAGTTATAAGTTTTGACAATCTGATTGTCTGTGGTGAAATAACAATAGAGCAAGATAACTATTCCATAATATTTATGTAATTTTGGTGGTTAAGAGCCACCTTAGCCTATTCTTCATGAATCCTTGTTGATACTTAGTGAATTACATTCCTACTTTAATCTACAAACTAATCTAATGTTTATTTATAATGTGGCTTAAAATAAAGTGATCATAGTGTAAAAAAGAGCAAATAGAAGGGTAGGGTAAAAAAGGAATAAGTGATTACCAATTTTGGTTCTGAACATTATGACAAAGTTTTAATAATAACTGAATACACATTTAACAAATGTATAGTGCAACACAGCCTAAACTCAAATCTCATTGTATATCAAGCAAAATATAGAGGAAAATGTTTAAGAATCATAAGTAAGAATCATTTCTACTTTAAGGATTTACACTATAATAAAATAGTTATTGTACAGTTGAATATAGAGTAAAATTAAATGAAGTAGAACCTAAGATATTTTAGCTAATTTAGCATAAGCATAAATCAAAAAACTTGTGATTAAAGAATTCTATTCACAATTCAAAGATATTATTCAAATTAAAGAATTCTACTAATAATTGAGATGAAATCTATATTAACAATTAACACATCAAAAATGGACAATCCTTATGGAATTCCTTGATTCTATTAATTACTTCAAGTATACAAAGTTACTTATAAATCTCTCTCTTTTACAATGGCTATACATGCCTTTATAGGAAGAATAGGTAGTATACTAGTTAGCTATAAAATATAGGTGTATAAAATCAAGGATAGTTGTCCTTATAATCTCTATAATACATGTGCTTTCCCAAATTATACTGAGCTAGAGGCAAATATGTTAACAAACTAACATATGCCTTTACAATTGAATATTATACTATAAAATGCTACCTAATTTATATTATAATAGAATAGTGTTATAACTTGTTGGTGGGGCTCTTGTTTGTTGGTAGAGGAGGCTCATGTCCCTCTCATGTTGCTCATCAAATAGATTAAGATCCATAATAGGCTTCATGATGCACTCCTCTTGATCTACTAGATCATTAAATTCTTTATCATTATTGGCTAAGGCCTCCTTGGTGCTCCTTTGTTCATTGATCCTCTCACCTACATTAAATATCATATCAAAGATCTTATTATTGTCTTATCTAGATTGGTCTTTGATTTTCCATTTGATATCTTGAGTCACCAAAGTGGCTCTATGCTTGAATTATTCAGCACTGATGAGGCCAATGATACTACGTTGTGTAGGATTAATAAACATGGTCCCAATAAGTTGCTTAATTTTTATAATGATCCCTTCATCATCCTTTAGAAGTTTCATCATCTTGGTATGACAAGTACTCAAGATTTGAAATTTATCAATAATAATCCCCAAGATTGTGCTTAGGTGTCCCACACTTATGTTTATAAAGTTTGAGATCTATTTTATTTATTAAATGTTGAGGATGTAGGCAATCTTATCCTCTAAGGCCTGCCATTGGGTGACCAAGTCTTTGGATAATGTATCTTAGTCTTCTAGTCCACTCTAACTCATATTCATTAAATTTAATTCCTCAAACATGTCTTAGAATGACTCATCAAGCATCTTGATCATGACATCTGGTACTAACAAGATTACCTAAGTTTACAAGTTCTCCTTTTCCCTTTCCAAATTCTAGATCCTTTGTTTTAAACCTTAGACTCTAGCCTTGGCTTGTTGTGAATGTGCTTCCATCAAGGTTTCTACATATTCTTCTTGTATTTTAGCTTAACCAAGGTATTTTCATAAAATAAGGGTCAAACCCATAAAAAATTTCACCTTTGAAAGGTGAATTATTCTATCCCAACCATGGTTATCTTGGTTGTTATCCTTTCTAAAATTATTGTCTCAAGATTGAAATAAATTGTAGTAATTGATTCTTTGAACTGGGGAGGTTCTTGTAGCCCCACTCTTAAGATAATAGATGCTCTTAGAGAATCCATAATATTAATTATTGAGCCTTGGGAGATCATGATTATTCTCTCTTCCTATTCATTCATTATATATTTTATCTAGGGCTTCACATCATCATGTACATACACACCAACCTTTGTTATGGCCCATGAGTGGGAGAGAGATGTGATCATATATAATTTACCATAGATGAAGTAGTCAAGAATGACTAGTCCATGGATTAGAAATTCATCATTGAAGAGATTGACTTCACTAGTGGGATGAGTGAAGGTTAATCTAGGTTTTTTCCTTGGTTTTATCAAGACCAAGGCTAATTTTGCCATCCACTTTTCATGGGAGGCTACTGGGGCAAATTCCTTCCTTGTATCTTCCTTGGGCTCCACTGAAGGTTCATATTCTCCTCTTGAGCCATATAACTCTATAAGTTCCTTGAGAGCACCTTCAAATGTCTCTTCTAGCTCCAAGGCTATCATGTCAACATACTAGATTGGAAAGGGTGGTCTCTACTACCGGATTGAAGGTTAGGGTCCTTCTCTAGGTCTTTATTCTAATATTACCTCTCTAACCTTCTCCTTTCTTTACCTTGATCATATTTTGTTAGCTTAACCTACTATTATGACTATTATGGTTTTTTTACCTAAGGTTGCTCATGAGTTTTCCCAAATGGCCCAAGTAGTAAATGATATTGCAAGGTGTGCATTTGACATGTTTCCCTAGATGGCTTGTTGTCTCTGACTAATCTATGCTCTAGCTTGATGTTGAGACCTTGGACATTAGCCAAAACATTACCATATTTCTTAGTTCTAATTTATATGGTGTCATGGACACCCAGTTGGTGTATATACTCAAGATTGAGCTTCTTGTCCTTTAGATGATCCCCACCTTGTTCCATGTATCCAACATTTTGAGCTCATCTAAGTAAAATCCAAATGAATTCATATGTGTGACCATAATCTCCACATCCTTCCATTCTTTAATAAAGGTTTTCCCAATGTCCAAGGGGAAGGGGTGAAGTAAACCTTTATTTTTTTCTTTGCAAGCCTTATCAATGCCAAGGATGAGTTGGGAGGCAATCTCCTACTTAGTAAGCTTATTCAAGACATACATTGGTAGTCTATAGGGTTGTGACATGATTCCTTCTATCCTAATGACTATGTAATCAAGATAATACCATACATCCCCAATCATATCCACATACTTTTTATTGAGGGGGTGGATCCTAGGAATGTGGACACCTATGATGGATTCAACTATTACTAAGAAAATGCAATCATAGATAAACTACATGTGATTCCTATACTTGAATATGTGTATCCTATATTAGTGGTGTGAGATGGTTATCCTACCCTTAGGGGACCAATTCTCAATTCTAAGGAAGGTTATTGAACTGAGAAGGGCATCAAGTAGGTAAGACATCATGTAGAATTGTTTGGAGGTCTTCTTCTTGATGGCAATAAATATCTTGGACAAGAATATGCTGCACGTGTGAGACCCAAACCTTATTTACATATGTGGTTGAAAATGCACCAAAATATCTATTCAATAAGGTCATAATCACCCTAATAACTTATCTAAATTAGATGATAAGGATTTTTCCATTAAGGGTTATAAATATGTGAGGCCCTTGATGGAGTCAAGGTTTTACGATGGAGTCCGTGTTATGACTATTGGTCCATTCTCTCATGTTGGGAAGGTCCACATGGGGATGAGGGAGCTTATAGTACTTTTAAAAATCAATAGGGGAAATGTATGCTACCTATTTTGAGTTACCCTCCCTAATAATCCATTCACCATCAATCATGAAATAAATAAAAATAGGGGCAAGGACATCAATGTAGTGCAATACCTCTAGTTTTGCCATGGCATGATGGAGGTCAGCCATCTAGATTGCAATGAAGTCACTATATCATCATTGGTTGTGGCATTTTTTTGCTCTACCATTGATATGGACTATAATTATTCTATCATAAATAAAAACTCAAAATAATTCCTAATGTCATGGATGTTTAATGTGGCTAGATCTAGTTCTATATCCTTGAATACCTAACCCTCACTATTTATCATTAGATAAAGCTCAACTTCTTCCTTTAATTTTTGTTTGATAGTTGCCATGGTATCTATTTCTTGTTAATTATTCATGATAAATTGTAGATGATCTTTATGAAATCTCTCTCATGATTAGAAACACAATTAAGTTATCTCTTGATTGAATTGTAGAAAATTACATCCATTTCATTTGCCTTTATGTAGAGTTTAGGTTTTGGATCTTTAATGGAAAAAGATATCTAGGCTTTGGCTTACACATGTTCTATATATGATTTGGACCTTTTACTTTATATGTTTTTTTTTAGCCCACAAGTTTTTCATTTTTGTCCTTTTCTACTTGTGTGGAGCTTATGTGGTATTGGTCTGGATCTTTCATAGTATTTTTCATAAATGCCATTTGAATAATAGCCATTATTATTTAAAAATACCTTCTTCCTTTCACTCTATAGGATTAAAATTATGGATTAGCATGAGCTATTCATCATAATCTAGGCCCTTATCTTTTAATTAGTTCTTGAGATTTAAGCCATGTAATCATGACACTTAGCATGCTCACGTATCCTCCCCATGTTCTAAATCGTATGTTAGTCCCCTGTTGAATAATTATTGGCCATGTGATGGGTCCATGGGTTCTTAGAGATTTGTTGAAAATTATTTGGGACCTTCATACCTTTAGATCAAATCTAGTGATAAATCACTGACCATTGATCTATGAACACACCTGAATATTAAGTTAGTACACTCTTAAATGTTAAGACTTAAGATTAGGTCCATTAGGATAATGTTTTCTTCATGTTTATTAAGCATGGGACAAACCTTAAGATAATGTATTTAAGTCTAAGTTATGATTTGGAAGGGGGTCCAGGTATAAAATTATAGTTTAATATATGTGCTGTGTTTAGCAAACATGATGAAATATATTAGGCTAAAATATTTATGCTATGTGTCATAGACCATGCTCAAATAGGCTCAAAATGAAATGAATTTCACATTGATAAATCTATGATTTAAATTCTGTTATGAAAAATGCCATGTGGATCCTTAAATCATAGACTTAGGCTAAGTATATTTCTTGTATATATTCATGTTTTGCAAATCAAGGCCTTCCATTTTGGGCATATTTTGATAATTTCCCTTAGCTTGGTGATCTACCTTAGAGTAAAAAAATGGTTTTGGGATGTTAATTGAACACTTATCAATAAATTCTCATTAGTTTAAAAGTGACAATCTTGTGGGTGTTAAATGTACCTTTGTGGGCATCAGTTGATAGTTGTGTAGGTGTCAAGTTTAAACCAATGAAATTTTTATTTTAATGAAATTAAAGTTGATGATTGTGTGAGCATGAAATTGGTCCTTTTAGATATTCAAATTATGGTCATGTGGATTTCAATTTTAAGTTCATTAAATTCTTCAAGGCCAAATGCGAGGATGCCACCTGACACTTCTGCAAGGCTTCCTAAGGTCTTGGGTTAATTTGCTTCATTGAATCAAATGCTATGATAAAGTGACAACCATTGATCATTATACAAAGACTTGATTTTGATTGTATATCATTTAAAAGTGAGTCCCTCTTCTTTTTAGTCCTCAAATGTAATGGTGTCATGTGTCCATCTTTTAGGCTCCCTGTATCCTTTTGTCTTTTCAAGTATGCGTCATTCCATCTAATTAAGTCTTTGTCAGTAAGCATGAATCACTACATTATCTAAGATGTAGGCTATTTAAGCTAAATTTCCTAGTTATATTTGCTCTATTTGATTGAATATCATGATAAAACAACAATTGTAAGATCCTAAAAAGTGTGAGGGAGTTAATGTTAGGACTGTGGAGGTAATAAAAACTTAGGCTTAAGGCATTAAGAATAAGGTCATGATGGTATCAATGCATACATCAGGGTATTAGTATTAAAATATTTGGCTAATTTGGGGAATATGAAAGGACCTTACACAATGACATTTAGTTAGGCCATAAGGAGTTTAAATAAAGTGGAAAATATTGAAGGGGGTCATGTTGTGTTAAGAAACTTGACTAATCTCAAGACATGAATTTTATATCTAACTCCAAAAAATGATTTCCACCAATTTGGGTTCCCAACTTATTAAAATTTAAACCAAGGGTTTGTTAGGGTTTTATAATGTAGGCTTCTCAAGGATGCATGCCATGGAACTTGCACTTATAGTCAAACAAACTTCATTAGCAAGGTTAGTCCAAATAAAGCAAATCAAGATCATATATGCTTGTTTATAAACAAAGTGGATGATCTTCAAATTCTATAAAAGACCTTGATATGCTTAAATTTTCATGTCTTATCTGAGGGTTTCTTAAGTTTCCTAACTTAGAGAAATTGGGTATGTTGGTC
This sequence comes from Torreya grandis, assembly GCA_037957365.1. Classification (NCBI taxonomy): domain Eukaryota; kingdom Viridiplantae; phylum Streptophyta; class Pinopsida; order Cupressales; family Taxaceae; genus Torreya; species Torreya grandis. The sequence goes on along the minus strand of JARHVA010001401.1, from coordinate 1,931,098 downwards.
CCAACTAAACCCTGGTCTAATTTTGACACTTGACATAGTCAATTCTTTGTTGAACATGGTCATGTGACTAGTCATTTTCTAGGTTTTACACATTCTAGACACTTTAGTGTGGTCCATTTATTAATTTTAAGCCTCCTTATATAGTTTTTATAACATTTTTTAATAATTATGTTTACCTAACTATTTTGTGTGCACTTGTGACACTTTATTTGGTCACAATGTTTTACAAAAGTTTCAGATTGTTTTACATAAAATTGAATAATTATTGTTTATTTAAATATAAATTTTATTTATTATCAAATATAGTATAAAATCATATAAAACTTTATTTTTTAAATCTTTTATAATGTTGTTATGTCAACTTTAAAGGTAAGTGATGGCTTTTCCTAATTTTGTGCTAAAAAAATATCAAATGTTTAATGGATCTAACTATAATATCTAAAAAAATCACATTAATGCCAAGTTTATATCTCATAAATAATGGAATATTGTGGTTAGGAATGATAAAACACCATCAAGGAGAAATGTCATGACTAAGCTTACCCTTATTTTTCAGCATAAATCACATGAAGCTATGTTGATTATTTTTTGGAGTGTTAAGGATAAATTCCTACTCCATATCAACAATCAAGAGTCTCCAAAATATGCTTAAAAAATCCTTGAGTATATGCATGAGGGCACTTATCTCTCTAAGATAATTAAGTTTACTCTTGAATTTTTAACTACACACATGAAAGGTAATGAAAAAATTGTTAATTTTCTTGAAAAAATAAAAATCAGTTAGATGGTTTCAATTATAATATTATTAAAGATGAGTTGTTTGATTTCATTATTCAATTAAACACTTATTTAAAAAAATCACAATTTTATTTGAATTCTCAATTCTAAATACCAAATAGAGCAAGGCATCCCTAACCTCATCACCCTTCTTGCTCTTATTATTCAATAAGAGAAAGTGATGTAAAATTTTGATTCTAGAGATAATTCCACTTAGGTTCTTCTAATCTCAACCCTATTATTTAAAATAATATAAACCATAACTTTAACCCTAACTTTGTCAATGGTAAAAAAATGAAAGCAAGAAATCTAGTAATAAGAGCCATAAAGTTTAGATTAATGGGAATTGTAATATGTGTGGTAAATTTAGTCATATAAGGGAAGATTTTTATATTAAAAAAATATATCTAATAATAAAATATTTAAAAATAACAAAGGGAAGAAATTATCTAAACAAAATCATTAGAATAATCAAAACCATAATAAATAAAAAACCAGAAACACAATTCTAACATTATTACTTTATATGTTGTCCTATTTGATTCTAATAGAAATGAATGGATTTAATATAGTGGTGCATCAAGTCATATGAATTGATTATTTAATATTTTATCTAAAACTATAAATATATCTAAAAATATTTATTTAGGAGATAATTCATTTTTAAAATCCACTAAGCAAAGAAAAACAAAATCTGTAGATGTTATAAAATATGTTTTCTATGTTTCTAAACTTAAGTAAAACATTTTATCCTATTATTAGATTACAAATGATAATTTCATAGTAAACTTGATTAAATATAAATTATATATTAGAAATCAATCTATTTCTTTGATTACTAAAAGAATTCAATAAAAAAATTTATACATATTTTCTACTTCTTCTACATGTTGTATTTTATTGCAAAGTAGGAATAAATTTCAATCATGACATTAAATATTAGGGCATGACAATTTTATAATTTTATATGATATGTATTTCATAATATTGTTGTTGTTATTCTTATTATTTATTCTCATCATGAAGCTTATGTAGGTTGATTACATGGTAAGCAACACTCTAAACCCTTTCACAAAAATCATGATGTTAATTCCTCACATCCTTTAGATCTAATTCATAGTGATGTTACAAGACCACTTGAACTTGCATATCTTAATGGTTATTTATATGATGTTTATTTTATTGATGATCATAATATAATGATTTGGTCACATTTTATAAATAATAAATCTAAATTATTATCTAAATTCAAAGAATATAAGGTTGTTGAAAATACTTCTAATTTTTCTATTAAGAGATTAAGATATGATAATGGTGGTGAATATATTAGTATATAGTTTAATTCATTTTATATTATTTTTTGTATTCAAATAGAGTTAACTCCCTATTCACCACAACAAAATGGCATTGTTCAAAGGAAAAATTGCACCATTATTGAAATGAATAGAACAATGTTACATTCTACAAATGTTCTTATAATCTTATGGGCTGAATCCATGAATGTTGTGCATATTTTGAATAGAGTTATTATTAAAGATTTGCATCTTTCTTCTCCTTTATAAATTTGGTCTAATAATAAATTTAATGTTACTCATCTTAATATATTTGATATTCCTACTTCCATCTTTATTACTAAACCAAAAATCAATAAACTTGATCCTACCTCCTATTTATGCATATTTATAGGTTATGGAGGTAAAAGTAAAGGATTAAGAGTGTATGATTTGTATAAAAGATAAATCATTGAGAATAAGAATGATTTTATCCTTGAATTTTTAATTTGTGAGGCCTATGTGGAACCCCCTCACTGTTATTTTGATGAACATGATTCTCATGTTATTACTTATGAAGAAATATATGTGTTAGGACCAACACACCCCCACTTAAAAAATTTCAATGAGGTCCCACATTAAGCTAAAAATTCAATGTCCATGTCTAAATTATGTCAAAACTATGTATTTCCAAACTATAGCTTATTTTATCAATATATTTATTATCATATGACCTTTAGCTTAAAATTATAAATGACCATTAATGTGAAAATCACATATCTATTTGGATTTCAATTCTAATTTTTTTTCAAATTTTTGTTTTGATATATGGATTAATAAAGATAATACAATATTTATTCAAGGTCTTATCTATTATTTTTAAGGCTAAAAATGGTTGATAAGTTAACTTTAATTAGGGTACATGTATCTTTTATGTGTAAACAACCATTAAATTTAAGAGTGAAAAGATAGTATAATTTTCATCTAATGTCCATATGATCTCGACACTTATCTTCATCCAACTTCCATGAGTGGTTTTGGTGTTCTAAGTCTAATTTTCATCTAGTTTAGTGGGATTATTCCACGTGTCTTGATCTTGTTTATCCACAACCCATGGCTATATTATAATTCTACAAAGTCTTACAAGCACCTAAACCAATGGGATTGTTCCATGAGGCACAATCCTAGGGACTTGCATCATGACACACCAAGGCACTCAATCAAATCATAATGACCCTTTGGATGAGCAAAACCCATCCACTTGGTAAAATACCATGAACCCACATCTTAAAAAAACAAAGTACTTAGTCAAAGTTTAGTGAATCTTTAGTGAAGTAAGATTGCTCCATGTGTCACCATGTCACTACACATATTTACATAGTCATAATGATAGATCATAAAGTTATAGATCAAGTGATTGACCAAGATTACACCATATGTCCTCTTATATATAGTTAGTAACCATGTGTCATGCCACATGTTATCACCTCACTCTCTCATGAATGTATAAATTGATAAATATCCTTGGGAATACTATGGTTAAGTGATCACATGACACCATGACACTTTTCATCATCTTAGGCATCCATAATCTATCAGGTTAGTATATCCATTCAAAACTTGGTAACCACCTAGAAAATTAAGGTTCATCCATGTATCCTCATGATGTTTATCCATGGCCAATGGATATATGCACTTTCTACAAAGTCATCTTGGAATCCAAGGGAATGAGGACCAAAAACTTATCCTTATCCTACTCATCAGTGGCTAAAAATTTCTTTCACAAACCTCTAAGCTGAGGAACTAAGTGAATAGGTGATATTTCTCCATATGTCACAATCTTGTTCATATATAACCTACACTTAGTTACACATATCACAAAGTTTTATGATCACTTGGGGAGCTGAGATCAAAACACATGTTGTAATCCTAGTTACTCATGATTGTAGGCCAAAGATACACATTTCAAATCTCAATGAAGATTTGAGGAAGTCAAATTGAACCACGCATCCTCATCCTTCTTATCTATAATCAACAAGCCAAGAAATAAAAATGCAAGGACAAATTCTAATCAAGGAAGTAAGAAAAGGCCATATATCCCACTTTGAATAAAGAATAAAGACAAAGGAGAGAAAACAAGTCTTGTAAAAGTGATAAAATTACATTTTTTAAAATCAATTACTCAACAAACAAAACATTTATGTAAAAATCAAAACATATATGTAAATCAATATGCCACATGGAAAAAAGTCATGTGAAAATCTACTCTATAAAAGAAAAATAAAAAAATTAGTATCGGTAAAACACCAAACCATTGTTTGCAACTAATTTCTTTATATAAACAATCTAAATAATATAATTCTCAATTATGAATGAAATTTAAGATAAAATTAGCTACAAACCATTAATCATAGTTCCAAAAAGATTTAAAAATTTGGCTTTTCAATTTTATTTAGAGTGATGCATAGAAGTTTCATAACATCATCATCCAAATAACCAAGCCCCTTTTCAAAAAGTTATTGTAAAGGAAACAAATAGTTTTAAAGTAGAGATTTTAAGTGACCTCATAGAACCAATAAACAAGATAAAGTGTCTTAGACAAATACATTGTTCTTAGATAAGAGTAAATTCATCTAGCACTATAAGGAAGGCATCTTCAACTCATATCTTCAAGAATTCATGATTAACCTTTAAGAAAGGACCACATCAATCTGTCTATACAATCTCATGTCTAAGTTATGATTTGAGTCTATTCTTATCTCAATTATCTTTACATTTGAGGATTTTTTGTAAAAAATTATTATCTACATGCATACCATAAAATCATTCCATAACATCATTCAAATTATTTTAGTTGAGTTGAACTAGTAATTTCAAATTATCACTCCACTTAGGCCTTTGTTTTAGTTCTTATCTTTATCCATGGATATTTTTATAAAAGCACTTTTATGTCTAAATTAAGGATTATTTTCTTTATATGAATAGTGTTTTAATTTTTTAGGGTTATGGAGTGTAATCCCTAGGTTATAAAGGGTGTGAGTATAGTAAATCAAGTTATAAATAAGTAATAAATACAACCATTGATTTGTAACAAAAATGACCTAGTCTAACCTTTATAAAATAGGAATAAATGATGTAAACAAATACTTAGCTAGAAATTAATTGAGATGGGAGATTTGAAGGCTTCAAACTAGGATAGGAGCTAATTCGAGTGTCATAAATAGGATCCATGTTCCAAAACCCTTCTTGGATAGTAGTTCCCTAATTATATAGTTGTACCAATGTAATTAATTTACTTATTTTGGCAGCAATGTCCTTTGTGTATACCTATTTTAAGCTTTCGGGTGTACCTGTGTATGAGTCTATAAAGCCTATTTTGTGTGCATGAGTTATGATTCCCTATCAATGCCCTATTTTGACTAATTTTATATGAAAACCATAAACCTCCATGTTTTTAAGGCATATGGTTAGCACAAGTAGTAAAGTGTGATGTTATTGGGGTAATATGTACATCCTTAACACCTAGATATGATGAGATTTGCCTACATATCAATACTCTGAGGAGAGATCAAGCCCAATGTAGTTCTCCCCACCTAAGTACTAGTAAAATTGTAAGTGAAGCTATTATGAATGCCATTTTGAGTTATTTTAAGTGGATATTGAGATTATAAATTTGAGTTATATGATCTTGGGATGGATATAGATGAGTGTATGCATAAGTAAGATAGAATAGGGATTGATAACCTTGATTATGCATAACTTGTTATGAGCTAGTTTGTGTTATTTGCATCTAATTTCCATATAGTGAATAAAGGGCTAAAATTCATGTATATATGATGTTCTAGTGATTATGTGGGTACTAAAAGAGGTCTAGACCAACCCTAGGTGTTTTTTGTTTTGAAAATATATTCATTGGTAGACAAAGGTAGGGAAATAATAATAATAGTGCCCAAATTAGGACACTAACATCCTTGGTGATACTATCTAACTTGTAATGCTAGTGTCTAGGTGGTAGAATCTGATGTACTTGGGTCCAAGATGTTGAAGTGAGGATCTTGGCCTAATTTAGGGATGTTTAGGGATGCATATGGTTAGCATGAAGGTTGGATAAGTGTTTAAATAGTCCTTAAGAGAGGTCTAGGGCTAAACGAGGGATGGGTAGTCTCAAATAACACTCTTAACAATCAAATGTAATTTTTAGATGATTACATTTACCCCACATTTATTATAAAAATGTAGAAAATTGAAATGACTAGGAAAAAGGAAAAATAAGCATACTTAGACTTACCTATGAGGACAAGTCTATGAATCTAGCTCTGAATGTTTGAAGCATGCTCCATTATGTTTCTTAAAAATGAAACATGTATAGATTACTACTTACTTAGGAGATATCAAAAGTAAATAAAAAGTTGAGTAAAGAGATAAGAGAGAGGAAATGAATGAATACACCTCATTAGGTATGTGAATCAATGCATAAACTTGGTGATAATATATACGTGTGTGTAGATAGTGATCAATTAGTGAATAACTTGGACTAAGTTAATGGAATTTTCAATCCCCATGTGTGGGTGGCTCAATAACTCAATTTGGTTTTGAATCCATCATTTCCTAGACCTACTTAGTGGATCATAACATGTGAATAAATTAGACAGAATTGATGGTGTGTCCAACCCTCTCATGTATGTAAAATCAACAACTCAAGTAAACTATGACTCCATTATTGCCTACTCATGTATATTATATGCATCTAAAACTAGAACTATGTGATGTAATTGAATATGTGTAATTGTAACTAAAATTGGTATATGTTAGCTTTGCATCTAATTAAGAGATATAGAATGTAAAATGACTCTAGGCCACTCAGTAATGCCAACCACTACAGATGGATTAAGGCATCAATATGGTGTATAAACTTAATCATGGTGTTTGGTGTGTAAAATATAGAGAATGACAAGGATTTTTTCACTTCATTTGATCAACTAGTGCATAAGTGAGCATATGAAAACAATATGCCATGCACATGCCCCCAAATATGATATCTAAGGATATGGATTTTGTATTGAGCTATAATAATTTGTATTTGAGTATCTAAACTAAAATGGTAATGATCATGCCACACATGATGCCCTTAATATAAGCAAATTCATATGAATATGTTAAACCAAGCCAAAACTAGTAATCTATAACTTAACTTATGTAAACCTAGACTATACCTATTGTAATTTTCTAGCCAATCTATAAAATCTTGAAACTAAGGCTAATGAATAGTAGTGTCATATCTTGGATAGTAGCATTGGTGGTGCTAGTGTCCCAATTTGGGCATTAATGTCTAACTATACTGATTTATGTGAAACTAAAATTGGTCTTTATGTGACTATTTCCCAATATGTTTTCTTGAAAATAATTTATGTATTCTATGAATGTGTGCTAAAAATTATGTTTTGAGTGCATTCAAATAACCTGATATTTATTACAAACATTTGTGAATTCCCCCTCTTTTGAGGGGAGTTGTTGAACATGTGTAAACACTATCCTTAAAATAAAAATCTCTATAAAATGTGTGTTATCGAGATCATATATGATATCTAGTTAATAAACCAATATAATCTACATACAAAACATTAGAATGTAAGATAATTTGAGCATAAATTTGTAACATATGATGTATGTTAGATACATAATTCACAAGGATTTCAAGATAGATATAACAATGTCTATGAACAACAAATTTGAGTAATAAACTGAGTATCCACTTAGGGGATGGGGCATGATGTCCATCATGACATCCAAGGAAGAAGGGGAGATGCATGACGTCCCTCACGACATCTAAAAATGGAGTGTGAAACAAGCAAGAGATAAGTGTCATGGCCATGATGAATAAATGAAAATATACATACAAAAGACATGAGGCATGAAAAGTAGACCAAGGGACCACAATACAATGGACATGGCAACATACCACCAAATATGAGAAAACATGACATATAAAGACATGTTCAAATGTTTAAATATGCAAACAAAAATTAGTTTAGCATAGAGCCACATGGAAGGACATGTTCAAATCTATGCACACACAATTAGGAAGGAACACATAAAGACATGGGAACATGTCTAAAGCATACATACAATGAAAATAAATGGTGTAGAGACATAAAAAAATGGAATATTGAAATGCCATTGAATAGAAGAAGCATAGAGACACTTTAAGCTAATAAAGATAGAAATAAAATTATGCATGAACATGTGGCACAAATTTGTATATAAGAATAATGTATATAAGTTGATTCTAAAGTAGTAGTAGTTGGAAAAAATATGATTAAGTGTAGTATTGTCAATATCAAGATATAACAATGTTAAATCTATGATGTAGAGTTTAGAAAGATGTAACCTAGAAATTGAAACTATGTATAGGATGCCCCCAAATGGGTGAATGTATTAAATAAGGATTTCATGTATCTTTTTATATGCCCCCAATGGGTAGATGGTAGTAAATATGGATCTATGTAGTGGACTTGGGTCCTATAAGTATCTATAAACAGTCAAAAAGAATAATTGAATCATGTATGTGAGAAAAATTGACTATACTAAGATAGTTAGCATATATATTGTCTATAAAATATAAGAACTGTAAATATGGAAATGTATAAAATCTATAATTTATATTTTCTAAGTAAATATTTGAATGTTTTTATGTTTTGGCATATTATATTGTTTTTTATTTTATGGATATAAGATATGTACAAGTAATATGCTAAAATGAAACTATATAGAAGGAACAAGAGTAAATGAGACTATGTACAAGTAGGGAGGAACATACTAAATGATGAGTATTATGAGAGACTCACTATCAGTCTATCTTATGTCAAATAAAGTAACAATAATAATGCATGTTATGTGAAATGGTAATTAAGGTCCTAGAACCTATTGACTAAGTGATTTATAGCTGACACTACATGTGAGGTGGTGCTAGGAATCCATGAAGCTAATTGGGGTATTTTATGAACTATAGGGATCTTAGGGACCCATTTTATATAATATGTTTATCTAGAATAGATTACCTATATTGAGAACCCTAGGAACTCAAAAACACTACTTTCAAAAGGAAATGGATAGATAGAGGCCCTCTAAAATATGCAACATATATTTGATGTAGGTTTCTATCTAATAAAGGTATCTATAGGAGATTATGCATATGTGGTAACATTTTAGTATTAGACCTCACTTACACTGGTGGATTGATTAAACTCTATGGTATACTAATGGGAATTATGCTCAAAACTATAATTGGTAACTATGATGTGACTTATTATGGGATAGGTAAAGGATAATCATATAAAAGACCCTCAACTATGACCACTTAATTAACATGTATACATTTTAGGCATCTATACCTGGTGGATGGAATGGTTCATAGCTATTGTATCCATGGCCTACCTGATAACATGTCAAATGTGCCTACACTAGGTATTACTAAGAATCTAGTGGTCACATGTGTCGGTCTAGCCTATAGTGGAAGTACAATATCCTTAATGGAGCTCTAAACATGGACACAACCACGAATATATCTGTCAGTCAAAGAAATGTCCTATTCTAAATAACCAAAATTCCATATAAGTGTGATAGTGCACATGTTAATACTTGAACCATTTTCAACCATAACACTCTGAATAGGATGATGATAATTGTAGGCTCATACAAAGAGTATATACAAATTTGAATCATAATCAACAATTTCATACTCTGAGAAAATGATGAGTGGTCTCACTAGTATTATAGTATGATACAAACCAATGATATTATGTATGAAATATGCATCTTTTGTAGTAGTGTGCTATGATGCCAATCATGTATATGCCTGATACATATAATGAATACCTGAAGTGCCCCTTCCTCATTAGCTATACATTTTATAAATGGATCCAAAATTATTTCCAATGTCTTAGCTTTCATTTTTTAAATTCTAGGTGCCTTTATGTGCGTGCCCACATTAATGATGTTGGTCTATATTAAATCTTGTATCTTATGTTTCAAGATAATGTATCTATTTGTAGTATGGATTAGTGCCTTTTGATAGTCATAAAATGTATTAGAATCATAGTTATTTAAAAGAGGCTATGTTATATCTACCTCTTTTATGGGAGTGAGATATATGACATTGAATTCTAAGACATAGTATAAAAAATGAGCTGATGACTTTGAAATATTGGTGAAAACACTTAGTGGAGGAGGTGATAAAACTAGGTGAGGAGGTGGATCTAAAGCTATGTTAATTGTGGCCTTTTGATCACTCTTATTTTTTGTGGTCCTTAATTTTTATGGAGGCTTATTATAACTCTTAGTAGTTGAATATAATCCACTCGTATATTTTATTTTTTCCATAAAGAGAAGTTTGACTTCCATTTATTTCATCATGTGGCATAAATCTATTAATGTTGGAAACTTATTCAACAAGATATATTCAATCAATGCTGACAATAAACTCTATTTCAATGTCTTGGAGATCTCTATCTACCATGGGGGTAGTCAACTTTTCCAATATAGTTTTATATTTCAAGATGTATTCTACTATAGACTCATTATATTTTTGATTAAGTTGTGCCACTTGAGCATATGAGATATTATCACTAATTTTAATTAATAAGTGTGCTTAAAACATATCTACCAATGGATTGAATGAAATGATAGACCTATTTGAAATATCATAGAACCATTATAAGGCATAGTCCATTACACTGCATGGGAACAACTTAGTAAAAATCTAATTATTGGACACATAGTCCAAACATGCTATGTGAAAATCTCATAGATGGTGATCTAGATTATATATACCATCATAAAAAGTAAGTTTAGGTGCTATGAATTCAGATGGAAAAGGATTTTCCACTATGTGATGTGCCAAAGGTGTATGTAAAAGAACATGGGAATCCAAGGCATGTGATGGCCTAATATCACCCTAATCAAGATGTAACACCTTAGCCTGCGAAGAATGAATTTCATGCATAAGGGAATGCACATTTAGAGAGGAGGAACTATCCATAGTAATTTTTTCCATTATTGAATGTTTTTAAGTTAAAATAGGTTGTTGTACATGTTGAGTTACCCCCAATGCAGGTGTAGCAATATTATTATTTAGGGGAGTAGAAAATTGACCATTATTATATTTTAGAATTTCCTCATGGAAAATATTGATAAGGTCATCTTACATATCTTAATTTTTTTAAACAAAATATTTTAATTCTCTCTTATTAGTTTCATCAAACTAGTTGTTGAATTCTACCATTGTAGGTTGGGAATTAGTAAAACAAATAGTTGTATATTTTGAACCTATAAAGAATTTTAATCTATGAAATATTTCAATAATTAAACACTAAAACAAATATAAGATTTTATAACTAATATCCAACCATAGAAAACTAAAGGATAAAAACCCTGAAAGTAAATAAGGCTAGGGTTTTAGTAGTATTCAAAGTAAGTCAGGTTCACCAAATGTTTTGACTTTTTAGGGTTATAGAGTATAATCCATAAGTTGTTAAAAGATTTGAGTATAATATATCAGGGTCTATATATTCAATAAATACAACTATTTATTTATAATATAATTTACCTAGTTTGACCTTTTTAAAAATAGTAATAAATGATGTAAACAAGTACTTAGCTAAAAATTGACTAAGATGGGATATCTAGAGGCTATAAACTGGGACATGAGCTGATTTAAGTTTCATAGATAGGATCCAGATGTCAAAAACCTTTTTAGATAGTAGTGACCTAATTATATAGTATAAAAAATGGGACTAATGTCCTTTTGATTCTATTTTCATCTATGTAAAATTGTTCCAAGATTCTGGGTGCACTTGTGTTTGAGTCTGCCAAGCCTATTTTGACTAATTTTGTATGAAAACCCCTATCTCCATGTTTCTAAGGCATAAAATTAGCATAAGTAGTAAAGTTTTACGTTAGTGTGGTAGGTTGGATATCATCAATACCCCACTATGATGAGTGTTGCCTACATACCAATACTTTGAGGAGGGATCAAGCCCAATGTAGTTCTCCCCACCTAAGTGTTGGTCAAGTACAAGTGAAGCTATTATGAATATCATTTAAATTTATTTTGAGTGGAGCTTGAGAATTTAAATCAAATTATTTTGAGATTTAGATGGTTGTAGATGATTATATGCAGAAGTAGGACAAAATAGGGATTGATAACCTTAATTGTGTATAACTTATTCTAAGCTAGCTTGTGTTATTTGCATCTAATTTCCATTTAATGAATAAATGGCTAGAATTAATGTGTGTGTGTGTGTGTGTGTGTGTGTGTGTGTGTGTGTGTGTGTGTGTGTGTGTGTGTGTGTGTGTGTGTGTGTGTGTGTGTGTGTGTGTGTGTGTGTGTGTGTGTGTATTGTTTTAGTGCTTGTGCATGCCCTAAAAGAGGTCTAGGCTAACCCCAGGTGTTTGTTGTTTTGAAAAGACTTATATTAGTGGCCAAAGGTGGTAAAATGATAATAGGTACCAAACCAAGACACTAGCACCACTAGCACTAATATCTAAATTATGGTGCTCGTGTCCATGTGGCAGAATATGATGCATTAGGGGATAGTATGTTGAAATGAGAATCTAGGACTATTTTGGGGATGTTTGAGGATGCACGTGGTCCACATAAATGCTAGATAAATGTCTAATCATGCCCTAAGATAATTTTAGGGCTAAGTTAGGGATGGTTGGTCTCAAGTAACACTCTTATCACTCAAATGCCATTATTATATCATTAAACATATCTTGTATGTTTTTTTTCCATATAATACAAATTTAGACACTATAAATTTATAATTATCTTAGAGGATGAGACATCCCCATCCCAAGATATATATACACATGTCCTCCACAGTTTAAAGGGAGTATAATTTTATAATTAAGGTGAATAACAAATTTTATTGATTATTCTACAAGTTTTCCTTGATGTGATTGTCTTCTCCAAACCTTATGTCTCATTAAATAAGTTACATCAAGTTGCTATGTTAAATATTTAAATTATGTAATGGAAAATTTGGATTTTGTGTTCATAGACCATGCCAATATTTTTTATTAACATTTAATGTGAAAAATAAGTTTAATTGTATCAAAATATTTGATTATGACTAGTAGGGTTACTAAATATTTTCTTTAGGCTATGCAGAAGTGTCTTCATATAATTGTTTAAATTGTGAAAAGCTAATTTGAATGCTATGTGTATGAATCATAATCTCCCATTGAAAGAGGATGTCTAAAATCAATCTAGTATTGTTAATAAGATTTGATTATGAGGATATAATTCATTGTATTTATTTCCTTAGGCTTATAATTGTGTTTGTATGTTTTGTGTGCTGATAAAAACTTATAACATGTACTAGTTTCATTCACTTTTCCATTTAGAAAGTGAAAGACCAGCTTAAAATGGTTTCATTTGTATTCAAGTCACATACTTTATTTTATACTCTACCTTTCCATCATTTTTGTATTTTTTAATTTAATCCACCTTATGTTAGATCCACACATCCATCTCAAGTAGATCTCAAACTCACATCATATCCAAACCATTTGAGGTAAACAACTAATTTAGTCACTGCTATTCCACCACTAGTTTGTTTACAAAACCCAATATCCTTCAATTCATGACTTGGAATGAATATTTTAATTGGTCCTAAAATGTTATAGTATTGTTCATATTTTTTTGTGGTGTGCATAAAACCAACATCATCATGCATCTAAATTGGTGCTATAAGGAGGGTACAATCTCTGATTATTGAGATTCACTTAAGAAGTGGGTCTTTTTATGATCACTTTTTTCATTCAATGCATTTCAATTTCTTATTAAAATATAAAAATAAAAAATGTGTTGTGTTTTGGTTAATCATCTATTAACATCTTAGGTATTCAACGTGATTTTCTAGAAGTTGAAGATCCACTTATGTATCTTCATAAATTTCAAAATGATGGCATAAGAACTATTGAGGAACATCTTGTTACTTTATAAATATGATATGCATGTTTTAAATATCAAATATGAATATGTTACTTGAAATTTATTTCCTTTTTCTCTAGAAAGAGAGTCATTTGATTGGTTATTAGGGTTAAAACCTAATTGTATTACAATTTGGAATGACTTTGAAAATATGTTTCTATTTCATGATGATCAAATGATTGATCCTCATATTGCATTTTACATGATCAAAATAAAGGATTTTGAGGTAATTTAAGAATTTATATTTTAGATATAAAAATAATATAAAAAAATCCCAAAAAATCATAGACCTCTTAAATCAATGGTTCTATATATATATATATATATATATATATATATATATATATATATATATATATATATATATATATATATATATACAACTGATCTTTCACCTGAATAACTTCTACATAATCCATAGCCAATTTTTTTGTTGCAAACATTGTCACAAAAGTGGAGGTTAATGAACCCAAAACATGCATGTATATATATATATATATATATACATGCATGTTTTGGGTTCATTAACCTCCACTTTTGTGACAATGTTTGCAACAAAAAAATTGGCTATGGATTATGTAGAAGTTATTCTGGTGAAAGATCAGATGTTGTGCCTAAATTTGAGACAAATGGAAGTGTTTTTTACTTTATAAAGAGATTTAATATAAAATTATAAATTTTCTCCTCCTCCCATGGTTCCAACAAATTACTTTCAAGGTGATGTTCATACCATGGCTCAAGTAGAATACTTTTAGATTCATCTAGTTAGTTATAAAGCTTCTTGTTTTATTAATCGTGATATGAATATATAATAAGATGATAGTTATGATGAGGATTAATAAATTTATATTTTAGACCTAGAATATTATGAACAACACATGAAATAAGAATAGGAAGACACATGTTTATCAGTTGATCCAAGACTTTCAGAATTGGTATGTGTTGAACATCTTACTCCTCATATCACCATGATCACCAAGATTTAGGTACATGCATATCTTGATTATAATTATTCCAATGAGATAAATATTTTAATTATCAAGGCCTATGTTTATTTTTTATGTTTCAATGCTAATTCTACTTATTCTAATTTTAGGACTAAGGAACATGATTGTTTTGAACACATGATTTCTAGTTATCTTGGATGCATAAGAAGGAAATTTAGAGAATGGTTAAATGAATAAAATGATGTATTTTCCTATCTAAGGACCTTAACAAAAAGAACCTTTCTATTACCAAAGAGTGGGATATGTTCGAATCAAATTTTCCATACCCACCCTTCCAACTTTGTTTGACATCTAGTGTTTTTATTAAAGTAGATTTCCTAATATCTATAAAATTTTTATTTTTTTATATAATAGATTTTCTGTGTGGGTTAATTCTCCTATTTTATACATTTATTTTCATATTTTAGTTTTTATTTAATTTTATAGTTTAGTTTTTATGCTTTCATATATTACTTTACTTAAATTAAGAATAATATAATATTGTCATGAAGGGATCAAAATTCTCCTAACAAGGGGTGTCCAAAATCACATTTGGATGGTGTTTGTATATCATACCATTGGAATTTTCTTTAATGTTTTCATGAAAATTTGAGAAATACTTCTCATTCTAAAAGATTAATTACACATCTACATATTTAAAACTTGTGTAAGAGATAGTAAGCATTGATAAAAGTCAAATCATGATATATTTTATTTTAAGATGAAGTTTATTCCTATACACCCAACCAATGGTGGTTACAAAACCTTATTCCATGAAAGGTTCAAAATAAATAAAATAACAAAACTCATGGATGAAGGATGATTCAAATCATTTCTATCAAGGCTATGGATGCACGAATGGCAATAGAGCAATGCCGAAATTCCCTTATTTTTAGTGGTTAAAGATAAATACTTTAAACAAATAAGATCAATGCAATCTTCAATTTTATCTAACTCTTTTATAAAACTCTCATAATAAGGACAAATGAATTTTCACAAGATCACACACAATATGAGGAGTGAGAAGGGTTAGTATGTTGCATGATTTCATTAGGAGCCTCTTTCAATTTTTTGATTTATTTCTTTCTTTCTAGTAAATTTTGAAGTTATATATGATCAAACCAAGTTATTGGTTTTCAAATACTTTGGAGTATTTCCACACTAAGTCACCCTTTGTTGTGACCAATATACCCTAACTTTCAAAATGTCAATGAGGGCCCACTTTACACTAAAAATTACATGTCCATATCTAAATATTGTCAAAACTATGGAAGTCCAAACTATAATATATCTTATAAATATGATTATTATCCTATGACCTCTAGTTTGAAATTATAAATGAACATTAATGTCAAAATCATAATTCTATTTGGGACTTTAATTCTAAATGTTTGTCAAATTCTAGTTTTTATCTATGGACTAATAAAGCTAATATAATATTTATTCATGGTTTTTATACTATGTTTAAAGCTAAAATTGGATGATAGGTTAAATTTACTCATGCCACGCATCTCTTTTATGCCTAAAAAACCATCAAATTTAATATTGGAAAGACAATATACTTTTCATCTAGGTCCATAGGATCTTGACACTTGTCTTCATCCAAATTCATCATAGATGATTTTGAGTATTTCAAGTTTAATTTTCATTTAGGTTAATGAAATTGTCTCACATGTCTTAATCTTATTTATCTATGACCCAAAACTATATTTTAAGTATGCAAAGTCTTCTAAACACCTAAGTTAGTGGGATTATTTTATATGGAGTAATCCTAAGAAATCACATCCTAACACACCAAGGATCTCAGTCAAGTAAATCAACCTTTTGAACAAAAGATAGTCATATACATGATATAAGCCTGGGAACTTGCATACTGACACACCAAGGTAATTATTCAAAGTTTATCAACCCTTTGGTTAAGTAGGGTTGATCCACATGTCACCATCTCACTATATATATTTACATAGTGAAAATGACATATCACAAAATTATGGATCAAGTGATTGAATGAGATTACACCACATGTCATCTTATACATATTCAACTACCATCTATCATGACACATTCATCACATCACTCACTCATGCATGAATAAAGTGATAAATATCCTTGGAAAGCCTCTAGGTAAGTGATTAAATGACACCATGACATTTTTCATCATCCTAAGCATCTATATCCCATTAAGAAAGCATACATAGTCAAAACTTAGTGACCACCTAGACAAGTGAGGGCCATCTAACTATCCTCATTCTACTTATCCATGGACAATAGATATATCTACATTCTATAAAGTTATTCGAGCATCCAAAGGAATGAGGACTAACCACTTGTCCTTATCCTTATAAATTATGGATGATAATTTATTACACATACCTCTAAGCTGAGTGACTAAATAGATAAGTGAGATTGTTCCACATATCATAATAGCATTCATCTATGACTTGCACATAGTTATATAGATACTAAATATTGATGATCATCTGAGGAGATAAGATCAAACCTCATGTCATAATCTTGGTTACTCATAACCACAACCATAAAGTGCATATTTAAAATATTAGTGAAGACCTAGGTAAGTGATATAAAATCATGCATCTTCATCCCACTTACCTATGATAAAAAAACCCAAGTATTACACATACAATGACATATTCAAAACAAGTAAGTGAGAAAAGGTGATGTATCCTAATTTGAATAAAGAATAAAGATAAAAGAGGGAAAAAGTCCAAAAAAGTGATAAATTGACATTTGGAAAAATTTATGACTCAACATCAAAAAAATAATAAAAATATACAACATTGAAAATAGTCATATGAAAATATACTCTACGAAAGAAAAATAAATAATAAGATTCATAGAAAACCAAAACATTGTTTGTAACTGATTTCTTTGTAAAAGAAATTAAAGGGATAAAATTCTCAAATCTGAATGAAATATAAGATAAAATATACACAACAATGATCATAGTTTCATAAATATTATTAAAAATGAACCTTTTGAGTTTATTCAAAGTGATACATATAAGTTTCATAGCATCAACATCTAGAGAACCAAGCCCCTTTTCAAAAGTTTATTTCGAAGGCAATATATAGTTTTAAAGTATAAATATAAAGTAAAATCATAGAACCAATAAAAAATATTAAGTGGATTAGACATAAACATTATTCTTGGATAATAATAAATTCATCTAGCACTATAAGGAAGGCATATTCAACTCAAAGCTTCAAGCATGCAGTCTTCATCTTGAAGAAAGGACCACATCAAGCTATCTATGCAATTACATGTCTAAGTTTTGATATGAGTCTATTATTATCTTGAATATATTTATGTCTAAGTATTTTTTTTATGAAAGATTATTATGTACATGCATATCATAAAATCATGCCAAAAAACTTTTCTAATTCTTTGAGTCAAGTTGAACTGGTAGTTCCAACTAGTCGTTCCATCTAGGACATTATTTTAGCTCTTATGTTTATCCATGAATTATTTTGTAAATTCACTTTTATGTATAAATTAAGTATAATTTGTTTCATATGCATAAATTTCATGATTTTTTGGCATACAATCCTATTTTACTAGTATTTTAACAAGTCTCAAAAATAAAAAAATTTAGTCTTATGACCATAATTGATTAAATAAGATCAAAATAAGTCAAAATTGTCAAAACCACCTTAATAAAATTTTATAATATCCTATCCCATAATCCATTATCTAAGCAATAAAGATTAAAAAATGAATAAGTACAAAAAATAGCTCTCATTTTACCTTGTCAGAGTTTGAAGACCTACCAAACACATGGCAGATTTTCATCATGGGTTTAACAAACCATCAGAACCTAATGTGTGTTCAAACACATATCAAAACCTGATAAGCCTATAATTAGACACATTAGAACATGATAATATTTCAAGTAAAAAATGTGTAACTTATCACATGATTATACATCCTTTATATTCTAGTGCCCTTGCACACATGCCTCTTGAATCCTAATATGAACTTGTGTATCCTTGAAGTTCCACCATTAATCTAATCTTTCACCTCACACATGCATGTTTTATATAGTTAGTTTTAAATACCTATTTCCTTTCCATTATTATTTATTCCTCTTTATTTAATATTGTAAATTTTTGCTTCACATGATTATTGATAGATCAGGACTATTCATTTTGGCTTATTATAAGTAAAAAGAAGTTAGGGTTTACACCATCAACTTGACACAATGTTGATTAAAATTTTCATGTTTCTTACGAACCCTTCCAAACTCATATTTTATTTTAAAACACATAACACATTTCATACTTCATTTATATTTATTGAAAATTTGTCATAGTGGACTTTAAACTTGATATGAACCTTTATCAGACTCTAAGTTTTATTTGATCCCTCATGAAAATTTTCCCTTAGAAAACTACTATACTTTGATACTTTACTTGGAACCTTTATATTCTTTGACCTTGTTTAAAACATAATCAAACTCTGAGGTTTATCTAAACACCTATCAAAACTTTAAGCTATTCCCAACACCTATTATAACTCAAAAAATTTGGCATGACATAATAACCTATAGTGTGTTTTATACCCCATCAAAACTCGTAACATGCTTAAACATAGTGCAAAATATGATCACTTGATAAACATACTCCTAGATTTGGCACCTTGTTCAAACACATTCTAGGATTCACCCCTTGTCTAAACACACTTTGTTTTCTATCTATTAATATGATCTATTTTATTCTCATAAATAATTATTTTACATTAGATTTCAACATTTGGGACTCTAATAAAAATACCCAAAAGAAAAGTGGTCTAAAAAATACTCTTCCAAAAAAATGGCCCATGGGGTGAATATGGTACAATATGAAATATCAATTTCAAGGGGTCATTTATTTATCATACTTAGACTATAGTGTGGAAAACAAATCTGACACTGACTTGGGTCATACTAACATGGATGAATTTAATAGTAGAATCAATGGGGTCCATTAGATAGACTATGGTCAAAGTATTCATGACAATGGACTATCTCAAGAAATTGACTTTACAACATCAGTGTAGTGCCCATAATTAATATTAACCATGGTCAATACCTATGATCCTGAAATTATGAAAGTCAAGAACTCAAGATGAGAATATGTTATGTGCCTAAAACTAGAGTACACTGATAATTTTCTCTAGTTTCTAGATATGGAATCATTTTTTGACTTGAATCCAACCATTACTCAATAATTTTTAGAGGATAACACTAGTTAATATTCCAAATGGGTTGATAAATAATGGCTGATAAAATCAAATCATTTGGTGATGAGGATTTCCAAAATAATATCCATATTTGAATTCATAAATGAGGTCAGTGACATGATCACACTCTTGCACATAGTGGTATGGATTCTAGTTGCATTATATATATATACATATATATATACACACATATATATATACATATATATATACATACATATATATATACATATATATATACATATATATATATATATATCTGTATATATATCTATATATCTGTATATATATATGTATATATATGTATATATATATATGTTTATATATATACATATGTATATATATATATACACATATATACACACACACATATATATATATATAAACATATATATATATATATGTATGTATATATATATATATGTATGTATATATATATATATATGTATATATACATATATATATATACATATGTGTATATATATATATATATCATTCATAAAAATAAACAATACATCATTTTGGGATAGCTCATTTGTGATTACATCCATAAGAATTTGACATAAGTCACACAACTTATACGTTTTACATGACTTCATATTTTGTCTATATTGTTTCTCAAAGGAGGTTTTACAATGAGTTGAATATGGTAAGAAATATCAAGAATAAAAATATATATGATTTTTATCCTCAAATCACTCTAAAAAATAGTGATAATTTTTATAGGTTAAATGATTCATTCCTACAATATGTGATCCAGATGTTTGAATAAGACCCCTATAATATGAGGATATCTGTAGAAGCTTCTACAAAGATCACTAGATGGGGAACATGGTTTATATAATTTCCAAATTTCACTTATTTGTGTCTTTGTGGATGTGAAATTAGCCCATATATGTTCCCAAAATATGTTGATGGCAAATGAGCCTTGATGGTGTTGGTTAGACAATTAACTAAAATGAATAAGTTATTGGTAAGAAAACACAAATCTGGGGTGAAATTTCCTATCTCTATAGAAAGATATGCATGCACATCATTTGAAAAATATAAATTTGTTAAATATATGACACATGTTACCATATGTCTATTTGAAATTAGGCCTTCTTTTGCAGTTCAATGTCTATTTGATAATATTATCTCATTTGGTGATGAGGATTTCCAAAATAATATCCATATTTGAATTCATAAATGAGGTCAGTGACATGATCACACTCTTGCACATAGTGTTAGGGATTCTAGTTGCATTATGTGTGTGTGTGTGTGTGTGTGTGTGTGTGTGTGTGTGTGTGTGTGTGTGTGTGTGTGTGTGTGTGTGTGTGTGTGTGTGTGTGTGTGTGTGTGTGTGTGTGTGTGTGTGTGTGTGTGTGTTTGTATATATATATATATATATATATATATATATATATATATATATATATATATATATATATATCATTCATAAAATTAAACAATACATCATTTTGGGATAACTCATTTGTGATTACATCCATAAGAATTTGACATAAGTCACACAACTTATACATTTTACATGACTTCATATTTTGTCTATATTGTTTCTCAAAGGAGGTTTTACAATGAGTTGAATATGGTAAGAAATATCAAGAATAAAAATATATATGATTTTTATCCTCAGATCACTCTAAAAAAATAGTGATAATTTTTATAGGTTAAATGATTCATTCCTAAAATATGTGATCCAGATGTTTGAATAAGACCCCTATAATATGAGAATATCTGTAGAAGCTTCTACAAAGATCACTAGATGGGGAACATGGTTTATACAATTTCCAAATTTCACTTATTTGTGTCTTTGTGGATGTGAAATTAGCCCATATATGTTCCCAAAATATGTTGATGACAAATGAGCCTTGATGGTGTTGGTTAGACAATTAACTAAAATGCATAAGTTATTGGTAAGAAAACACAAATTTGGGGTGAAATTTCCTATCTCTATAGAAAGATATGCATGCACATCATTTGAAAAATATAAATTTGTTAAATATATGACACATGTTACCATATGTCTATTTGAAATTAGGCCTTATTTTGGCATTCAATGTCTATTTGATAATATTATCAATTTTTCATATCAGCATATGTCTCATTTGAATAATAATGGATGAATTGTCTTAATGAGAAGGAAACAAGAGTATGAGACTACTCATGATTCACCATAAAATAGGTCATTTAATTTGGAAAATTAAAAGTTTTTAAAAACTTCTAGATGATGGATATGTATTTTATTCAATATAAAAAAGGAAGACATTGAATCAAAACCACTTCCTAAAATTGATTATAATAGAAAATAGTCTACTTCTTTGTAAGAGAAACACAGGTTGTGCTTGATAGGACATTAGAGTGGTTAAAAAATAAAGGTTTAAATATTGATAAGGCACTATTTTCATCACCACAAAAATAAATTGAGTTTGGTAGTTTTCAAAAATAACACCAATTAAAAGCTAGAACATCACATGTAGCTATCATGAGTAAAGACACAACATATATATAAGAGGAGACACAAACTTAAGTTGTTTCATATATTTCACTCATTCAAAAGCATCTCAAACTCAAGATAAAAATGTTAGGAGAAAAATATTCTTGTTCCCTTATCATTTCTATTTCAAAGGATGGTCCCCTTGATAGCTTTGTTCCATCTCAAACACTAGTAACAGATACAACTCAACAATTTATTGCATCAAATACTTCATCATTGTTTATCTAATCCTCTTCAACTTGATAGTTATTTTTATTCACATCCTTAATGAGATAATGAAATAACTCATGCACTTTTACCTAAATCACTAATAGATACTTCATTGAAATAAGGTAAAATTATACTAGAAGAATCCCAAGCCCTAGAAACCCCACCATTGAGACTCAAACTAAATTTGATTCTACCCTTGTATAGAAACCTCCTCCCAGTGTAGATATTCCTTACTAGTTGAATGAATTATTAATAAATAAAAATAAAACTATTGAGCCTAAAGAGATTTATTTTAGTGCACTAGAAACTCTCCCTCTAAAAATAATGAAGAAACCTAAGACTGTTTAAAGAATAACAATAGAAAATAAGGGAGACAAATATTTAGAGGTAGAAATTCTTCCTATAAAAAAAGTCAAAGATAGTATCATTGATTTAGACTATCAAATCTCAAAAATATAGTTAGGGAAGCAACTAGGGAAGGAATGAAATAAATTATTTAGTGGGAAATTGGTACCTTATTTGAAAATATGGATCATGATAAGATGACTAAGGATTAGCTTAGGGAAAAAGTTAAGCAATTGAAGTAAATAGTAAAAAATTTGATTAAGCCAATTCAGTCTTCCTCCTCTTTTGTTGTTGCACAAATGACCCACATAGAAACACTAAACATTGTAGAAGAAATTAGACACATGGGTAGAGTAACAAAAAAATGGTTTGAGAAAATACTAAAATAGGGTATTGCCTGAATCAATACAATAATGACTACATATTCTAAAATTCAATCACAATATGACAAGGAAACTGAATCTAAAGATAAGCATGAAAAAGTATATAAATATAAATATAGTATTCCCACATTGAAGAATCACTCAAATAATTTTCCAGATGACCTCATTCAGGAAGGAGTCATTCAGGCCAAGAAAATTGTAGAACTTACCAAGTTCTTAGGAGCTTCTCAATTCAAGATTTGTATTATTAGAAAGAGCATCAAGAAATTTAGTGGGTCTAATTCAATGGGAAGTGATGTTATTATTTAAGTATTGATAATAATTGGAAAGTTAAATTACACATTTGTGGATGATGTTAGGAAAGTGAACACTAAAGACATAATTCTTGCACAATTCAAGAAGAATATTGAAGATACATTGAATCCAAAATCTACATTCAACTATGAATCCATTCATAAATTTATTAAATATTAGAATAACCTATAAAATATTTATTTAATGATAAAACAACTTTAATAGACATCATAGAAAATGATAGACATGTATTGTGAGGTAGAAATAGATTTTATATATTCATATGGTCCCAATGAATAAAAAGTGTGAGAAACCTTACAAAAATTTAATAAATATAACAAGAAGAAAAATATACCAATGAAAGAAAAGAAAAAATGTGTTCTCAATGAGGAAGAAGAAGAGAAGTAATTTTGTAATATATTTTAATCATTTCCATAATTGTAATTCTATGTCATTTTTGTAATTTTTAATTATATTTTTTGTAATAGTTAATTCAAAAATTGTATGTCATACAAATTTACTAAGTCCTTTTTACAATTTTTGAGTCATGCAAATTTGTTAATGCATTTTTTCAAGTTTTTAAAATTTACAATTGTACTTTTTAAAGTCATGAAAAAACACCAACACACTTTTACAAGTCTTGAAAATTTATTAATGTGTTTTTGCAAGTTTTAAGTTGTGTGAATTAGATAATATGTTTTATAACCTCTATAAAATTTTTAAAATGTGTTTATGCAGCATAAACGTGCATTTAATACTATAAATATAAATTTATGCCACACTATAATCGCATTTGATAGTTAAACATTTCAGTAAGATAGATAAAGAGGAGATTATATATACAACTTATCAAGAATGAATATACCATAAATTGTTGCAAACTTTATGTTCAATATTTTTTTATTGGAAATTTATTTGTTTAAATCCATGTAAACTTGATTATTTTCTTTTAATATATTTATAAAATTTTGATAAAGTAGTCAAAATAGAGAAATTTCACTATAGAGTTTCTTCTTTGAACCTACTTTTGCAATTTTTGCTTCTATAAAATCTTGGTGGGGTAAAAATAATAGTTTCATGTAGTTTATACTTGGAAATAAAATATATATTTTTTATATATGTTATCATTAATAAATAATTATTTTGGTGTGTGTTGTGTTTTCTTATGAATATATAATGTCTTTCCTATCCATTGAATGAGAAATGTTTCCTCTTAGTAAAATCATCCTTCCTCTTGATATTTTTAGTTCATATTTAAATTTGGATCACTGGATTTGTCATTCTTATGCATTCCTATATACATTCCTTCCACTTAATTTATTTCTTTTGATTCTTTTCTGCTACCTTTTTCATACTTTTTGGTTAAAAGTATAACCCCTATGAAGAACACTAAGTTGTTTACTTTTTCATAATATTTTATTCTTTCAATAAATGTAGATTTACGTTATAATAGGAGAGGGAATTTTTCCCTATATTATTGAATAAAATTTCACATTTATTGCTTTAACAATTTTCTAGCCAATAAATCCAAATTTAGACTCAGCTTAGAGGATGAGGTGTCTCCATCTAAAGTTATATATACATGTGCCTCCCACATTCTAAATAGATGAGAATTTTTCAATTAAGTTGAATAAGAAATTATAAATATTATTTTTTAAGTTTTCCTCTATGTGTTTATCTTCTCCAAACCATCTATCTCATTGAGGAAGTTCCATCAAAATGGTGTGTTAGGTATTTAAATTATGCAATAGCAGATTTAAATTTCATGTTGTTCATAGATCATACTAATATTTATTATTAACATTGAATGTGAAAAAATATTTAAAATATAGTAAAATATTTGATTATGACTAGTAGGCTTACTAAATATTTTCTTTAGGTTGTGTATAATTGTCTTTATATTATTGTTCAAATTGTGTAATAGTTAATTTGAATGCTCTATGCTTGAATCACAATCTCTCATTGATATAAAATGTGAAAAATGAATCTAATATTGATAATAACATTTGATTATGAGTATATAAATCACTATGTTTATTTACTTAGGCTTCTAACTATGATAGTATGTTTTGTGTGATGTTAGTAACTCGTAATGGGCACTAGTTTCATCCACTTGTCCAACTAGAAAGTAAAAGATAAGATTATAAGGTTTCTATTTATCTTCAAGTCAAAGACATTATTTTATACCCTATCTTTACCTTATATATATATATTTTTATCTAGTATCCTTTAGGTTAGATCCACCTATCCATCTCAAGTAGATCTTAGAATCATGTCATATATGAACCATTCAAGGTAAATAACTATGCTACTCACTATTATTCCATAACCAAGTTGTTTAAAAGACTAAATACCTTACAAATCGTACCTTAGAGTGAATATTTTCATCGAGCCTAAAACATTAGAGGCTACCTTTGAAGTTTTTTTAGTGTGTATAAAACCACATCAATAAGATTCCCTAGAGGAAGTTGATCCAATTTTAGATAACTTAAAGTCTAAGGAAACTTCTAAATTTAATGTTAAATTTAAAATTCCTAAATGGTTTGAATCCCTAATTCAATCATATAATATTGATAATATTAATAAATTGACTAGGAGTCAATAATATTATAATTTTTTAATGATTATGTATAAATGTGACCCTTAATATTTAGAGGAAGCTATTTAATATGATACATGAAAAGTTATTATGAAAGCTCATTATAATGTCTTAATTAAAAATTAGACTTCAGATCTTGTCCCACTTTCACATAAAAGCTATATTGTTGGTTTTAGGTGTAGACATCTAAATTTGGCCACCAATGGCTTTATACCCAAATTTAGATAAATTATTACCAATCATTGAACATCAAGCCTAAGAATTTTTAAACAACTTGAATTTGGGTTCATAAAAAGAAATTAAATCAATTTGGCATATATATATCAATCAAAATTAACAATTGCCCACATAACTTAATTAAAACCTTGAACAAATGTTCAAATGCCTAAAAGGGATTAATTACCATGCAAATCCTAGTCAAATCCTAACTGAATTCATCTATAATAAATTACATTAATTATCAAAAAGGAAATTCAAAAATCAATGAATATCCCAGGTTTTCATCATTAGCTTTTGTGAGTTATCCAAAATCTAAAATATCCCACCCATAATTATTCCATGCTAATCATGACCATTTGACACTGTTTAACTCTACTGAGGTTAACTAAGCAAACCTAGGTTAGGATTTAACTCATTCCAAGACATTTCAAAGACTATAAAAGTAAGCTTAGAGCTCTTGATTTGGAGATCTTGGAACATACTAGAGTTATAATGAAGGATTTAGGGCATGAAGAAAATACATAAAGTTATAATGTCAAAATTCTAAGACAAGCCATTTCAAGCCATTTTAAATCAATATCAAGCCAAAGCCAAGCCAAACATGGTGCTAAAAGGAGATGGAGATAGCCAAACCCCATTATTGAAGAATTTTTTAGCACAATCTGAGCAAGCCAATGAACACATCATTTGGAGCATTCAATGAAGGTAAGAAAAATTTATAAGTTTTTTTACATTTTAGTTGAGCTTTGTCATTTTTTGTTTGTTTAGTAAGTTCCCCTTATGATCTAGGTATGGAGATGTTATGATTTGTTAGTGTGTTTTTATCATTTTGATTTCATTATAAGACTAATACTTGATTGAATCTCCCCTCCATCATCAAAATCCTACCATCATAGTAGGTGGATTTATAAAATAAAATATAATTTAATTGGTAAAATTGATAAATTTAAGGCAAGATTAGTTGCTCATAGTTTTAATCATAAACCCAAGATTGACTATGTTTAAACCTTCACTCCTATATAAAAAATGAGTACTATTATATTACTTATTTCTCTTTTATCTCAAAATTGTTTTATTATACACCAAATAGATGTAAAAAATGTTTCCCTAATTGATGATTTAGAAGAAGAAATCTATATAACTTAGCTTAAAGGTTTCATAGACTATAACAAAGAACATTATGTTTGTAAGTTAAATAAATCATTTTATGGTTCAAAACAAACTCCTCAAGCTTGGTATTCTAAATCACTAGTTATATTAAATAATTCTAATTACTATTATAGTGATGATCTCTTTGTTAAAGTTGAAAATGGTAATTTGATATTAATTATATTATATGTTGATGATCTTCTTATTACTAGCGATATAATTAGTTTAATTATTAAATATAAAGATAAACTAAGTTAAACTTTTAAAATGACTGATCTAGGTATTCTTCATTATTTTTTACAAATATCTATAGTTTAAATTAAAAATTCAATTGTTGTATCACAATATCAGTATGCACATAATCATCTTGCTAAGTTTAATATGCTTAACTATAAGTCTACATATACTCTTATTGAATTTGGTGTTAAGCTTGATCCAAAACATACATGTGACAAAACTAACCCCACTCTTTACAAATAGAGTTTTGGTAGCTTGATCAATATAACCATTAATAGGCTATATATTTCATATGTTGTACGTATTGCTTCTAGATTCATGCATGATCCATATTGAGATAATTGGAAATAAAAAAAACAAATAATTTGGTATATCAAAAGAACTATAATTTTTGTTTATTTTATTCATCCATTAATAATGCTAATTTATATGGTTATTGTGATGATAACCATATTGGTGATACTATAGATCATAAATCTACATCTAGATACGTGTTTAAGTTTGATGTAGGTGTTATCACATAAAAAAACAAAAATAAAAGTAATGTCTCTATCTTATACATAAGTAGAGTATAATTTTTTTATGTAATCTACTAAAGAAGCCATATGGTTATGAATGTTTCTAGGATAACTTCATTTAGATGTGTCTCATAGTAACAACCTTCTATGTGATAATAAAAGTTATATAGCTTTGGAAAAAAATCTAGTGCAACATTACGAACTAAGCATATTGAAGTCCATATACATTTTATCTAATAAAAAGTCCTCAATGGTGATATTGATCTACAATTTTATCCTATAGATGAAAAAGTAGTAGATATCTTCAAAAAACCACTTGGTGCTACCAAGTTTTGTTAGTTTTATGAAATGTTAGCCATCTCAAATTTTACATTAAGGGGGAGTATGCATGATAATGTTACTTATTAACTAGTTTTATGTTTATTTCTTCTTCTCTATACTTATTTTCATTATAAATCATTATGATAATTCATTGTGTTTGATTTTGGTAAAATTCTTAATTTTTGAGTTTATAGTGTACCCAATACATAAAATCATATTTTGTAATGGAATTCCTTATGTTATAAAAAAATTCAAAAATGTTTTATTGATTATTCATGATAAACTATGAGATGTCTCATGATCATGATATCCTAAAATTAATTTTAGTTGTTTATGGATTATAATTCCATTTATCTCAAAAGGTGATATTGGCATGATGAAGGTTTTCAAATACTTAAAATATTACATGCCTCCTAAAATCATTATAGTTGATTCATGGAGTATAATTCCTTTATTTAAGGTGATTATGTCATGTATCCCCACTTAACATTAATGGGGAGTGGTGGAGAATTTAATGCTTAAGTGGTGCCTTTATTAGAACTTTAGAATATTTAGGCTAATTAAATAATAATTTATTATTATTATTATTACAAATAAAGATTTAAAACCTTATGAAAATAAATATAATGAAACATATTTATTAATTTATTATTGATTGTTTCTTTGGGGAGAGGCTAGACCCATTGGTTACAATGGTTCGCCTCCACACCCCAATATAAAAAGGGTTTAGTTTTACCACTTTGGTAATTGACTTACCATTATGAAAATTAATTCATCAAGACATCATGTATTCATTACATTGACATGAAGTTTTTTGTGAATTTATAACATAAAATAAGTAAGAAGAATAAATATTTTGTATTGGGTTATGTTTCTTAATTATATGAATAAGATCAACATGTGTTTTTTATTTATTTGAAGTTTTCTACGTTAAATTTTATGTAAACATTGATATGTGTCTTTGCCTATTAATTACATCACTAGATATATTTTGTGTTCATATTCAATAGCTATTACATATAATTCAAATCATTTCAAGCCTAAGTAACCTAAGGTGATAATGGCAAGCCTAAACAACCCTATATCTATACTAGTATATTAGGTATAAATAAGAGTATAAAATAAGAATAGACTTACATCTAAAAACTAATAAACCAATTAATATCTAATCTACTAAGTGAATAAAAGAGAGATTATAGGGATAGAAATACTTACCTTTGGGTGGACTTATCGATGCTTCAATCTACCCCTTTTTCTCGATTGGCCCTTTCAAATAGATGTTTTAGGTTGAATACCTCAAATTGTAATATGAAGACATAGATATCCTTGTTTAGGAACTCTAAATACCTCTCTTATTGAGCTTCAATGAGAAAAAAGACAATACCTCCAATATAAAGTTCTAAATATCTAAATTTCCTAGATACTAATTAGGGGTATAATTATGAGCATAAGAAAAGTGTTTCAATGTGATATATAATTTAAAAATTAAATACTTACACTATATATATGACTCTAATACCTAAAAATAACCTTGAACTCTAAGTTGATGGTATCATCCAAGCTAATACATCTAGTAGATGTTGAATGCCACATTGAAGTATTAATTAGAATAATATAATACAAATGATAGAAGACAAACTCAAAATTTCATTAGGTTGTATAATAGAGTATGGGTAAGACAAAGTACAATATAAACTATATTATTCGGGTTGATATAATAGAATGTACAAAATATAGAAAATTTAGACATAACATACATGAAGAGGTAAGATGAAAAGAGACTTGGAGGAGGTCATATTTATAGTAATGATGTATGACAAAATAGTATGAAAACATCTCTCATAAAGTACCATGAGATAATCCCACGCAATCCATAGTACACATTTTAAGGCATGCACTCAAGCATATTGATGCATCGATGATCTGTTATAAGATAAAGTATTAGTGAAGTAATAAAAGTGAAAAATATTATGTGTATACAAATAATGATTAGAAGATTGTTAAATTATATAGACAAGAAGAGAACAAGATTTATAATAACATTATCTACCTGGCATATTCACTTCTCGTATCATGAGTATACTATATGAATGACATGCTATCATATACATATAGTTGTAGATGTTATTTGATTATTTTTTGATTTCTTATTATGACTATACTTTTATGACTACATTTATTTAAAGTACACATGGGCATTATGATGCATTGAGAAAATTAAAATTCTAAGTACACAATCCCCAACATACATCATTTATTTTTGTCCTTTTAAACCAATATTTATAGGTACATTTAAATACTATATTAAAAGGGGGGAGATTTTGGATACCCAAATTTGGTAAAATATTTTTTTAAACAATGATTTTCATGTGACATTAGATATATAAATCTTTATTTATTAATATTAAACTTAGTATAGACACATAAATTAGCATTTAATATAAAATAGTGTACTTGTGACCACCCTTTTTTACACAGTTAGCTCATGCCTTATTCCATGACCATTCGACCAATTTCCTTAATTTTTTGTGTGGATGACCCATTCCTAAAAAAACCAATGATCTTAAAATGTCCTTATTCTTCATGAAAATTAGCTCAAGATTATCCACATACCATTCCATACATTCAAACTAGTTGTTTGTACTCCTAGAATAATGGAACCATATTTGGACAACAATGTTACCTAAGAGTGTCCATTTCCACCACTCTTTTCCTCCCAACAAATATTTCATAATTACTCAAACTCAAATTCACATAATTGGTCATCCTATAGATTTAGAAAGTTTAATCCAAAAAAATTTCCTATTGATCACTATAAATACACATTTCAAGTATTTTTTGATAGAAGAGGATTCCATATTAAAAATAACTAGAATTCTAATTACACATTGATAAAAAATTCCTTATTTTCCTCATTTTTTATTGCATAAAACACTAGTAGGGATAAAATTTGAATATAGTTCTAAGGTCAAAATTCACATTTGAAACACTTAACCACACTAAGATTGCACTAGCCTTTCACACACACCATTATAGCATCAAATGACTACATGGAATTTGATCCCTCTTTAGAGTATTAATATGTATGAAAAATTCAAAATGAGGGGTGTTGAGATCAAACACAACTTCAACCACTAATCAATTTTTACCTTGTGATTACATTTGTCTTCTTGGTATATTGAGATATGGTTATAAGTGAATAAGAAGACACACAATGTTTTTCATGAAGAATTGAAGGCTCCCATATAGTCCATAGAATACATAGTTTAAGGTGAACCTTGCACAAAAAAATAGAGATTTATCACCTATATGACACTAGCACTCCCTAGGGACAACAATGATATGCTATTTTATTTGGTTACAATGTCATTTTCCAAAGATCCTATAAAACCCTATTTCAGATATGTACTTAGTCAACACGTCTTCCTAGTCATTTTTATTCCCTAATATTATTATAAATTCCAATTCTCCAGCTAAGTTATATGTCCTTAGTACTTTCCCCTTTTAGTATATTTTAAAATTTAGCAAGTTTCAAATTATTTTGTGTCATTTATTTCATATCTATAGAATGTTTTTTTACACAATAATTTATCTTATTTAGGTAATTAATTCACTTATTTGCCAAATTGTAATAAAATATATTGGTGAACCTGTTAATGTTGAATATTTTAATCCCTATTTTTCCTTAGGGTTTTTTATTTAAATTTTTATATTAGGGTTTTAAATTTCAAATTTTAATTTTATAATCATGATTGAGTATTTTTTAGAATTTATATGTCTTTATCTTGTTCTCATCTTAGTCTTTGGAAAATTTAAAATGAATAAAAAATAATATCATCCTCCTCATAAGTCTCAATAGGGTGATAACTACTTTACCTCTATCCATGTCCATGTCATCACTATCCAAAGAGGTAAGGTAGACCATATTATAGTGACAAAATAAGGTAACTAGCATATCCTTACTCAAACCCATCCATCTCCCACATCTCCTCTAAAGGGTGTACCTATGCATATTCAATTAATAGTACCTAGGGTTTGTTCTTATGAAGTACTTGAGGATCAAATCATCATTTTTAAAAGATCAATATAACATTTGCAAAATCAAAATTAGTATTTTAGTTAAAATATCACATAATTAGAAATCAGATCACATATATAAAATTCCATAGTATGCTAGTACTAATCATGTCTTTACATCTTCATATATCAATGTGGTGCCTAACATAATTTCATATCAAAATGGGAATCTACAAAAAAATAAATATAAATCAAGTGACTTAAAAATCATACAAAATTATAATAAGATTTTGAGTGATATTCTAGGAGAATTTCCTATAAAAAAGTTGATCAAACTACCTCCTATACATCTTGTACAAAGATTAAAATACTATTGTGTATATCATAGAATGCATGGGTGTCATAGAGATAGTTGTTTGGATTTTAAGAATAAAATAAGAAGTATTATTTATAGTTGTGATCTTATAGTAGACATCAATAAAATAATTGATAGTGGAATAAGTGTAAGTATAACAAGTTGAAAAATTAGAATAAGTACAAAAAGAACAAAGACAACAAGTATGGATACCAAAAGACAATTAATAACATGAAAATATAAAATAGACAAAATTAGAGTAAGCAAGAGTATTAAATTATCAAGATGAAAAACCAAAACTATAAAAGGCACAAGATGAAAAAGAGCAATTACAAAAGAAATGTATTACACAAGCAACATTAAAAAAAAATTAAGAATAGAAGTTATAAAAACAAGTGAAACCTAAGAAATAAAGTATCTTTAAGAGTGGGTTTATAACAAAAGAGGTTCAAAAGAAAGAGATTCCTAAAAAATACAATGTTAAAAGTATTATTTCAAAGGAGTCAAGTCAAAATATCTCATCATTTCTTGAGCCTTTAATGCTTAACCCTCTCATAGATGGAAAATAATATACCAATGTTCTGATCAATAACATTATTTAAATGAATACTTTTATTATGACACTCTTAAAATTTCTTGGATATTATAAGGAACACTTAGTTAATACTATTGTATCTAAATAATTTATCATATCCATTGAGTTTCTTTTACTAGTTGGTCCAAAAACATGTTTAGTGGCATTTCATGTATGTCCTAGTTTGGCCCAATATAACATTGAATTAGGAAGATCAAATATAAAATAAATGGGGGGAAAATGGGTAAAGATCATAACCATGTCACATTTTAACATGATAGTGACATTATTACATTTTAAAGAGAACCTGGAGTTTATTTAAAGTAAAATTAGATAAAATAAAGCATATATTCAACTAACATACAAATAGATACAAGTAATGGAATAAGAGTAAAGTAAAATGATCTAGTACATATTGTAAAAGATAAATAATAAAAGTTAATACCATGATTTAAAAAAATTTGTTTTACATATCTAGATATAAAAGAAAATCAGAGTGTCATTCCACAATTTTAAAATTTAGATGATGAATGTTATAATATTAAAAATTGGTATGATGTTGATTATGTAAAATATGAATATGGATATGATACAAAACCCTCATAGTGGCATGATAATTTTCATTTCCAATAGTTTGAGATTCTTTTGCTAGATATAGGATCTATTTATGGTAAGGATATTAAGGGAGTCATCAGTTAGTATCCTTAATTCTACTTCTTTATTCATATATGCAAAAATAAAAAAGTAAAATATTCTAGAAAATTCAAAAAGTAGGACCTATGCATGCTTATGTTTAGTTCATTTACATTATTTAACTTGTATATTAGTTATTTAGTACTTTATTATATCTAGTTTCATATCATATATTCTTTAAAAGTGTACATGAGTGAATGTAAAACATACATGTTGCCTTTCATAAAACCGATTGTAGGTTATTTCCCTATCTCAAACTCAGAAACTACAAAATAGATGAAAGTACCTTATTTAGATAGGAGCACCCTACTTTGTTATCCTATTCCACTAGTCTTGTCCTATTGAGCACAAGATATCATTTCTCATATCTCACCAAGACACATACCTCTTATAGCTTATCTATACATTAACAAGCTTACTCAAGGTATCTTCTACATAATCTTTATCTTTATTTGGCTTTTTATTATTTTTCATATCTTAGTTATTTACATTTCATAACATCTATCAATATTTATCACTTAACTACACATTGGTATCTCGATGGTTACCTATGTTGTTAAATATAATAGTGTTATAACTAGATTATGTTGATTAATTATAGATATTCATGAATGATTTTCATGTTTATTTTCCTACTTCATGTCTTGTGTGTATTTTCTATTTTGGCTTGTAGACATTTTAGCATGTACTTGTGTGTGGATCAAGGGCCTTAATTACATGTTTATATGCGAGTGAAAATTGAACATATTCCTAGTATGTGGCCCTTTGGCAAATTATTATGTGATTTATGTGTAATCTTTGTGTGTATGTCATGGACATGACATTTGTTTATTATTTCTAGATTAATTTTTGATGCCATGATGGAAATCATGCATCTTCCTATCCTTTAGATGCCATGATTAATATCATTCATTCATCCTTAAGTTGATATATTTTATCTTTGCATAGTTATATCACTTATCTATCCTATTCAGTTATCAAATTTATCAAGACAATGTCACTATATATTATTATTTATACATGCATCTTACACTACAAATATTTTATCAATTTACATATGATAACGGAATGCTTTTCCATGTTATCATTACTATTCATATTTACATATTTTCATAACATCTCTCACATAATTATTTTCTTTTGAGTTAAGTTATTACATAGAATTCACAACTCACATCAAAAGAGTGGGCATACATAGTGGCTTATCCTAGAAACTAAGCCCCTATAATGCAACTTATAAGCAAAATATTTCTTGTATTACATAGATGACCAAGTTGCATACTAAGAAATTTCATAAAAGTCAATTTTACAAAAAAATGTTGTATTTGTAAAGGAAACAACCTATTCTTATCTAAAATGATGTGTTGTTGTCCTAATAGGTAGAAAATAGCCACTTTTGAAAATTCTCAAAATTTTAGCTAGAAGAAAACAATTAGCAACAAGTACCCAATCATAGTTTTCAAAAAATACTTAGTTTTATCTTGGATTTGTTTAGTTTAGGAACATAATGCATGTTATGTGTTCTAGGTTAGAATGTAGGTTTTTGCTCATAATTTTAGTTGTTTTTACTCAGTCTTAGAATCCATATACACTAGATATCAAATGGGGGCATGTGTGTAGCATATGATTAACTCCTTTCTTGTTTTTTACACCAATTTTATATATTGAATGATAATCCATGTCATTCCCTATGCTATATACACTATAATTAGATCATATTATCTTTTTACATTAGTTTTGCACCAATTTTGCACTAGAAATGAGCCTTATTCTATTTGTAATAGCTGGTTCACCTTTTTACATCATTTTAATACTAGAATAATTTGTTAGAATTTAAAAAGGGATTCCAAAACAACCTCACCACTTTGGTTATGTGATGATGGAGTCAATCACACCTTGAGTTATTAATCACACTAATCTTTAAATTTAGATTGAGGCATGTAAATTTGAATCCAATATATTAAACAAATATGAAATATCCAATGGTCTTACTCTCTATAGT
This sequence comes from Torreya grandis, assembly GCA_037957365.1. Classification (NCBI taxonomy): domain Eukaryota; kingdom Viridiplantae; phylum Streptophyta; class Pinopsida; order Cupressales; family Taxaceae; genus Torreya; species Torreya grandis. The sequence goes on along the minus strand of JARHVA010001401.1, from coordinate 1,894,421 downwards.
TACCCTTTTTTGCAATAGGAACACAACAATTTGAGTGAAGGATAAGTCAACATTGTAGCCTACATTTAGGATTATAATTTATAAGTAAGTTCAGGTATGCACATTTCATTTTAATCTATTAATTTTAAATTTTTTCAGTATCAAAATAAAATGAGTGAAAATATAGATGCACAAATTAACATTCAAGTTAAAATAGTGCACTTGTGACCACCCTTTTTACACACTTTGCTCATGCCTTATTCCATGGCTTTTCGACCAATTTATATCATATTTTATGTGGATGACCCATTCTCAAAATCAAACCAATGATCCCAAAATTTACATATTTTTCATGTAAAATAACTCAATATTATCCAAAATTATTCAATACCCTTAGATTAGTTGTTTGTTCTCCTAGGACAATAACACCTTATTTGGACAACATCACGCCTTGGGAATGTCTAGTTATTCTTATCTTATCCTCCCACCAAATAATGAAAAATTTATCAAACTCAAATAAATTTAATGATTTTTATCATAAGTTTATTAAACACCATCCAAACGAATTACTTATTGATCACTATAAATACACATTTTAAGTTATTTTTCACACAAGATGATTACATATTAAAAAACATTATAATTCTAATTACACATTGAGAGAAAATTCCCTATTTCTCCTAATTATAATTAAATACAACCCTAGTATCCCTAATCTAAAAATATTAAATATAATTTCAAGGTCACAAGTCACATTTGCAACACTTAATAACACTAGGATTACACCAACATTTAACATTTTGTGTTAGTATTTCACACACACCATTATAGCATGGTAAAATTAAATGGAGTTTGATACCTATTCAAAGTATTTGTATGTATGCAACACTCAACATAATGGGGGTTGAGGTCAAACACAAATTTAACTATTAACCCCTTTTTACCTCATGATTATATTTTCCCTATTGGTCTATTGATCTAGGGCTACAAGTGAATGATAAGACACAATTATTTTCTTGAAGGATAAAAGGCTCCCATATATTCCATAGAATACCAAAATGAAGCTGAACCTATCAAAAAATAAAAATAGATCTTAATCACCTACAAGACACTAGTGATCCCTAGGGACAGTAATTCACTCGTCTTCTATCTAGTTACAATGCTCATGTCTAGAGATCCTAAAAAACCTATTTCAAATCCATACTCTGTCAACACAACTTCCCAATAAGTTTTAGTCCTTAATAAGTTCTCTTTCTGATTTTTCCATATAAGTTTTATTTCCTTAGTAATTTCCCTCTTTAACATATTTCCAAATATAGAAAGTTTCAAATTAGTGTGTCATTTATTACATATCTATAGCATTCTGATTGTACATAGTAGTTTATATTATTTAGGTATTTAATTCACTTATTTTACAAAATTTTATAAGACACTTATCGATATATTTGTCTTATTTTATTTTCCTCTTCTTTATTTTAATTAAATATGCAATCTTTTATTTTGTCTTTCTATATGTATTTTCTCTATAATAAGGATCCCTAAACTTGTTTTACTTATCCATGATTTCTTTATAGTTTCATGATGATTCTAGTATTAACAGACACCTTTGTTTCATGAAAGTGTCCAAAATTTCCAAAAACATCCTTATGCATATTTTGGGTCTACTATGGGTCATGATTCCATTTGGGGCACATTATTTTACATGTTTGGATATTATTTAGTCAAATGTTGCATGTCAATATTCCCTGATTCAAAATTGAGAACCCTATATATGCAAAGCCCTTAGAGGAATTTAAGGATAAACATTCATTATTGAAAAAGGACATACAAAATACACATTACACCTAACATATTTTTTATTACAAATTTGAAGTTTCTAAAGGTTAAATATATCTGCATGTTTATGTCAAATGAAGGACCATACAAAATAACACTTCAACTTGAATATATAAGATTTGACATACACTCATATTAGCAAGAAAACCACATGTAATTGAGCTCTTTTTTTAGTATTGGCTATGTATGAAATGCTTAAATAGTCACTATGGATTGGCTAAGGTCAATCCAACCCAACCCAATAACCCATTTTTATAGGTTTTCTTGATTACAAGAGTGAAAATCTAGGATTTTTATCAAATAAAAGGGATACATGATATCTATATAGGATTGAAGGATTTTAAAAACAAAAAAGGCATCTACATACCTAAGCACATGTATTTGAATAAAAACAAACTCACTTAATCATATTAGAAGAGTTTGGTACATAATATGTGGTTTCATTAACCATAGGCATCTACACACCACCAAAATCATATTGAAACATTTTCATGGTGTGTGCTAGTGTAGACACATAAAAATGTCCCTCATGCCATTTTTTAGGTTGTCACACCAGGACTTGGCCCTCAAACCTAACCCAGTTAACTCTGATGTTAACCTAGTTGACCCTTCTTTACACAAACTTAAAAAAACCACTCAATACCTTACATTTTACCTCTTTTGCCTTAAAGGGTTGATTGTTGATGGTTATCCAAACCATTGATGGTTATCCTAAATATAGATGGCCAGGTACCCTCACCCAACAAATTAGAAACTTCTGATTATATAAAATCTTGTAATAATAAAATTGGTAACTTTCCCATGCAAAAAAGCATGGATTTATTTCCGTGAGTCCATCACACTTATCCAAGACCAACTTAGTAACTTTCCCTCCCTTAATATGTCAACTCTTTGTCCTCATTCAATAAGTTTTATGTTATAAATGCAAGGCTCATGGAGGAGATATGGGACCAAAACCTATATATCTAGACTCTCTTATTTTCTTTGTAGTCATTCAACAACCCAAAGCTCTATCAATGTGATTCTCTTGTTAAGTTACCATTACACTACTTGAATTCCTCCAGGCATTCAATCATCCAACTCTTCAAAGAAAAGGTACCTCACTTTTTTTCTCTATTTCATTTTATCCTTATTTGCTTATTGTAAGTGTGTTCTATATTGAATACTCTTCATACCTATGTTCCCTTACCCACACTACCCATATAACCTTTATGTCCCCTTAGTTACCTATTTGTATCTCATTTTTACTCCCCATCAAGTTTTTGATAGGTGACTGCTAATAGTTACCATAACCATCACTAGTTATAGCAACCACCATCGGTCACCCAATCATTGATGGTCAGGACAACTATCATCAATCACCCTGACCATTGACACACACTATCACCCTTAATTAAAGATTGTTATTCTGACCCTCCTTTTCACATTCTCAGACTTATGTCCATCCCCTAATCTATACTTAAGCACTTTTCTAATTATTTTGGACCTAACCTTAACTTGTTTATTGCATGTAGATGACCCTACCAAGACTTACACATGAGATAGTGCCTTTGACATTTGTATTGTCCACCAACCTTTATTTACTAATCAAAGTGACATTTCCTTTGACCTAGCCCTTTGCATTTTGGTTTTCACACCCCATCTAGAGGATGTAGAATAATAATTATCTATAATCTAGGAGGATATTGATGAGGATACTACATTTTGGAACCATTATTTTGATAACATCGATCCTGCTATAAATTAATATTATTTTTATATTATTCATTAGCATCATTTCATATCTACTATTTTTAATTTACTTTTCATCAATAAACTTGAATTTTAAACTAGGGATGACATCCATTTAAGGAAGCATATTCCTTTCTTGGGACTAGTTTCTCACTAGGCAGTCCCTTCCTCTCTATTAACATATTTTTTGCAAAGTTCATGTGATTTGCAGGTAATTGTTCCCTCACCAAATAAGATTTCACACCTCATCTAGATATCAATGCACATACTTTATACTAAGTATACACTCTTTATCTTTTTTTTTCTCTCTTCTTTTAAAGCAAAAAGAATTAGAGTAAGAAATTGAGTGAAACATTTTGGCACACTTGATGGGACCCCTTAAGGGTTCATAGTTATATTTATTTCATATAGTTGCATTAGTGAATCTCATGTTTATTTCATTTTTACATGTCTTTAAATTCTAAATAATACAAAATTTCTTTTACTCTTTTTCTAAAATAAAAATGAAAAAAAAAGAGTGCAAAATTCATTATAGGGATAGGTTGTATTGTCATCTTACATTATTGCATTGCTCCTTGTTTGCATTCAAAGAAACAAAAGATTTCCTTTGAGACTAAAATTAATTGCATACACTAAATTTCTTATTTAATTCTTAGTTTACCTAAATTAATTAATGGCATTTTGAATGAATCATAGAACACAAATGTTGTACTACCAAACCACGGCACCAAAGAATACATCAAAACATATTTGAGATAAGGCCCATTGGGATTTTATCACCCTTTGGATCACCTTACCTTACTTGATGATCTAACTTGGATTTCACCACCAAGGGGAGGACCCACTCTATTATTTGGTAGAGTATAAACTCTAGACAAATGGTATCTATTGGCTAAGTAGCCTAACTTAACTTTAAGTTCATGAAGTGTAGGGAGCAAGCCCCCAGTACTAGGCCACATACCAAGTCTAGTACATATTCTTTGAGCACCCAAATTAAACCTAAAACCATCTTTAGATGTCTTTTTAATACCTAAATCATAAGCCAATTTTCCCTTTCACACTCTTTAAGGCATAAGCCAAAATCTATTGAAAATAAATCATAGCATTAATTACACTATTAGTGTGTGCTTTGTTTGCTTTGGGATTTTCTTGGATTACTTATTGTTTGAGGTGAAAGGTTCATTGTCCACTTCCATATTTTTCATATGGTTTTGACTAGACAAGTGAAAAATCAAAATATTTAACCAAAACCTTCTTCTTTATCCATGGATTATACCTCAAATGTGGATAAATATCCCCATGGTTAATCTCACCATTCTCCTCCACAACCATCTCCTTCTAGAATCCCAACTGTATCTAAAGGAGATTAGAACTTAACCACCTTTATCGATAACAATATATTTACCTTACAACATTACCTTAACACCTTGCCTCATTATACCCCTACCACTTTGGTTCCTTTTTCTAAACCTTCTCTTGGTATGCCATCCCACCTCATGGCAAGAACTACTTCAACTCAACCGTTAACTCATACCTATTCCAATGTCCCATCCACCCAAACCTAAACCAACCTTTCACTACCCAACAAAACACCACTAGTTACACCTCATGGGGGTTTAACCTTACCATTAGTTACCTAAGCCCCATCTACTATGGCATTATCTTCCATTTCATCTCCTATATTCCTTTCAATTTTAACCAATCCTTTGACCATAGTTCCACTTCAAAACTTGATTCTCTCCATACATCAAAACCTTCCTTCAATTAGCACTAGGGTAACTACCCAAACTCAACCTTCCCAACTTCCTCCTACCTCATGCATACCAATCACATATTTTCCTCAACACGTGCCTATGACAACTTACCAATATGTCCCTAACCTACAAGGGTAAATATTGACCACCACCCAACCTTTTATACCAAATAGTTATTATGTGCCACCATCTCAACCTATTAGCACCACCTATCAGTATGTGGCTTCATCATTACCATCTTCTATTTATTCATACATTACCATGAACTAGCCTCAAAATAATGTACCTCTTAATTAAGTTTTTTCTCAACCCTAACCCTATTTAATCAAAATTCTCATAGATAAAATAACTAGTTTAGAGTTATCTATCTCTACTTTAACCAATATTTTATCTTGTGACCAAATTTGTAATGAGCCTATCCATCCCTCTTTACCTATTCATGCTTATCCTTCTCAATGGGAATTTCCCAAATTTTCTAAATTTTAAGGTAAGGAGGACGCTCAGCAACACTTAATAGTATTCTGACATGCATGCTACTTAATTGCTTATGATGATGCTCTTCTCCTATGAACCTTTCCCATGTCATTACCTGGGGCTGACCTTGACTGGTAAAGTATTCTTCCCAGTCTTTATACCTTTTATTTCTCTCAATTGCCACAAATTTTTTTGGAACACTATCCTATAAACATATTTTAAAAGGTTTCCATTATAGAACTATACTCCATCAAATAGTTTGAAGATGAGTCCATTGTTGATTTAGTTGCTAGATGGAGAGGTCTTATTAATCAACTCACTTTTCCATTACCTCAACCTAAATTAATTGAATTTTTTCCTTCAATTTGTCCTAAATTATTTCTCCAACTCTCCAAATCAAAACATTTAGGATCTTTAATGAAGCTTTTACTATGGCCCATAAACTAGAAAACCATGTTATTGATGAAGGGAAGTTGAAGCTTTGAAATAAAAATTCTAGTTTCAAATCCATGGAGTCAAATTCCACCAAAACTATGAACCCAACCAATTCTAAATCAAAACCATCATCACATTAAGCCATTCTTAAAACTACACCTCCTCTATGCATCAACCAAACACCTCCAACCAATAACCCCTCCAGTCACCAAAACCATACTCAGAATTAGGTTCTTTCAAAACCATTTACCTCGATTAAAGAATCTTATACATCGGTGTTGGAGAAACTACTCAAGGACAATCTAATCTAACTTCCACCCATCAAACCCATTTAACAATTTGTCACTTCTCACCCCCTTCTTGTGTAGTATAATGAGAATTATCATTATGACTATCATTAGGTTGTTAAATATAATACTGATAGATGTAATACTTTTAAAATCATTGTCTAGGACCTAATTGATAAAGGGGAGCTTGTGTTTGACAACCCACATGATCCTTCAAACCAATCCCTTTATATTTTCTAAAAACCATTTCCAAACCATCCACCTTTAGCCCAACACCATGAAAACCAACCTGATTCCTCTAATTCACATGAAGCACATGTAATCAATGTCATCAATAATGTGCCCATTATTGAATAAGTTATTACTTTTATCACCCAAATTAAGGAGAACCTCCTACCACCAGCCCCTTTAAATGTCTAAATGAAGGAAGTGACTATCCCCTCCACTTCCTTATATGAAACCATGGTTTTAACCACCCCTTTTATGGTGGAAACACCTAAGGATATGGTCATTCCATTGACCATTTTATACACTCCTCTAATCTAACTCAAAAAACTACTTATTCCTTTGAAAAACTAAACTAAGGAGGAAGTTAAACCAATCCTTCCACTTGAAACCATTACCCTTACCACACTAATTACATAATCATCTGTATCTTCCCCAAAATCCATCTCTTAAGAGACAATACCCCTATCTACCCAAGCATTTCCTTCAAAACCTTCCACCAAGGATGACAATGCTGAAACAACTCCTTCTTCATCCCCAAAGGATTTACACTTTAAAGCTAAGGATTAGGGAATAATTCTTGTTTATAAACCCTTGTCTCAACTAGTTCAAAGTTTGGAGTTCACTTGCCAACCAAACTTTGATAGAGCTACCGTTTGGTATTAGCTTGGACTCCCATATCAAAATAAAATTGAACCTTCTACTTCACTAGAATCCACTCTTGAGCTTGTTGTTATAACTCCACCATCTACTCCTCCTAAAATTACCAAAGGACCACCTCAATTACCCTTATCTAAAATTTCTAAATCACCCTATGCTTTTTGTACCAAGACAATCAAGACCTTGGGGATCCCTCCCATGCCAAATCATGCTCACCCTCCTTTGAGACTAGATCTAACCACACAAATCCAACCAAAACCTAATCCAATTAAGCCCACTAATAAGGAGGGATTACTTATACCTCAAATTAGAGGAAGAACCATACCAACCCCTTCACCCTTAAAGACCACATCCTTCCACCATTCTCGTAACCTACTCTTCCTCCAAAAAACCATCTCCCTTTTCTTTACCTATAACAAGCCCATCTCCTAGCTCAACATCATTCCTCACCAAACATTCCCCATCCACCTTCCCATCTATTAAACCCTTATCATCTAGACCCCTAATTTCTAAACCAATTATAACTAAGACAATTCATTCAAAACCTCCAACTAGGCTTACCCCACCAACCATACCTCCTATTGAAAATACCTTACCCAACAAGAAACCTAAACCAAAAACCCAAACCCCACCATTTCTAAAATATTTATCAAAATATTATAAAAAAATATTATAAAGGCTCCTACATGCTTCTATCATTAAATTACTCCCCCATCAAGCCTTTTGATGCCACTCATTAAAATCGAACCTAATTCAATGACAATCTAATCTGTCTTTACCATAAAACCCCTGGGCATGATACAAATAAATGTAAAGCTCTCCAAACTATCATTCATGGCCTTTTGGAGGAGGATGATCTATTTTATAATCTTCTTTAAGCCTTTTGCCTCTTTTACCACCTATCCAATCTTCTTACCAATCATCTCCTTCTCTACTCCCACCAAGGAGTGTAAGAGAGGAACTGAAGCAAGTCATTGTTCCCCTTATCCACACTATTCATATGATAACTTAGTTTATATCCCAACACAAGGATAATAGAAAAGGGGTCCAACGAAATGAAAAGGTTAAAGCTAAGGCCACCATTCCATGGTATTACCCTTCACCTCCTCAACTAATTAACCAGACCCAATAGATTACACCTTCACCTTCACAACCATCCAAGCCTAAAGTCTCCATTTTGGGAGTCCCTTCCTCCTCCAATGCACTTTCATTTGTCTAACTCCTGGTGATAAAAAAAATTCACAAAACATCCATCAAAATGAGTCTTTATGACTTGATCAACACTTCATCTCAACATCATTAAGCTTTAATCAAAGTAATACATTCCACAAAAGTTCAAATACATTATCCCCAACTTCTTGCTTCTTTGATTAGAGTTATCCAATACATTACTAGTGTCACCTTTCAAAAATCTAAAATCCCACCATATCATAGTGAAGATCGTGATCCCCCTCTTTTTATCACATTATCCATCAATCATACACATGTCAAAAGGGTCATGATTGATGGGGGAGCAAGTATCAATATCATCTCTTCCCATGCTTATGCTCAACTTAAACTACCTATAAACATCATGTCAAAAAACTTGGTGGTTATTTGATCATTTAATTATACCTTGGCCATTACTCTGAGGATAGTTATTATCCACATCTATTTGGGGCCTCAAACCATTCCTAAAGTATTTTACATATTATTTGGGTCCATTATCCTAAGAAAAAAAAACAAACTACTCCCTTAAAGGATGGTTATTGCCTAAATGATAAACTGATAGACTATTCCCTTAAAGGATAGCTATCAAAACATAGACCTAGACAACTCCACTAAAGGATGGCTAAGTTAACATGATAAATTAAACAACCATAATCAGCTTTATTTTTTCTCTCAATGAAGCTTCCTACCTTGATCAGCTTCACCTATTTTAAGTAATAATACATGACCCCATCAAAAATCAACATTATCCAAAATGAACCATAATAAATTATATGTTAATATTGGTAGACTTCTCACATTGATCAGTCTTCCCCCTCAATAACATGGACTAGTCTGTTTTAGTTCTAGACATCACCTAAGTAAAGGTGTAGGTGAACCCACACACGGTTCCCTACCTAACACTTCTTCCTTTACCTATTTATCACTACCCTCTTTTTCTCATAACACTTCTATAAATAAAAGGATGTTGACTCACTTGGCACATGGTGTTTATATGACACACCTTAGTACTAGAAAGACACTAATTTGATGCACATAAAGAGTTCAACTTTACTAAAATCCTATCCTCTTTGTGGATCATAATGAGATCCTTTCCAACAACTCTAGAATGACCCTCTTTGTTATTACCCATACCTACCCTACTTATCAAAACCAAAATCATTTCATAAAACAAAGCATTAACATTCAAAATTAGCCAATTTATCATACCTAGCTAATATAATTAACCAACCTTGCCTTACAACATTCAATTAATCATTATGAATAACATTATTATAACATACTTTCTCACATACCTATATTAATTAACCAACCATTACCATTAAAGAATCATATCATAATTAAGATTAAATCATAATCACATACATAATCATGAAAGCATTACCATTAAATAAAACATTAGACATCATCAACATAACATCTAAAAATAAAATTATATCATGTGTGTGTGTGTGTGTGTGTGTAATGTATATACATCATATACTCTCACTCAAAATACATCTCTCATCTTTAACACACAAGCCAGTATCAAAACATGGATCATATACATATCATGGCATTGGTAGACCACTACCACTAACGCTACTAGTACTTATATCTATACCTACACCTATACTTATATTGGGTGGAGGCCATACTACCTGACCCACTACCATAGCCCATAGCCCTAGGGTCCCTGAACTGATCCCACCTAACAAACTTAGCTCATACACTCCCCATCTTGGATTGTTAGGGTATTGTGCTAACATAATGCCCTCATAATACCTAAACTCTTATAGCACTACATGATACTAAGTCTATGTGATATATCTAAAGGGTACTATACATATCATTAATCATTGGACCATAATAAGGAATCTCTCTCCAAGGTTACCAAATCAACATAAGACATCTATTATCACCACATGGTGAAATTTCTGCTATTGTGTTATGTATTTTAGCTTAAATAATATATGAGCCACATATTATCGAGCCGTGACCTACATTTTTCATGACCTCATTCATAAAATAGTTGAAGACTATGTTGATTATTTGCTTAGAAAATCTAAACATCACCAAAATATCCTTGCCATTTTAACCATCATCTTTGAAAGACTTATCCATTAGCATGTCAGGCTCAATCCAAAGAAATGCATCTCTAAGGTCTTATTAGGAAAACCCTAGGCTTCATTATTTCCATTAATAGAATAGAAATAGACCTCAAAAAATTTAGATCCATTCTATAAATTCCTCATCCTACTAACTTAAAATAACTTTGTAGCCTACAAGTTAAACTTCAGTCAATCCACCATTTTATCTTCCAATTATCCAATCACTGTCAACCCTTTCACCACCTCTTGAAAAAAGATTGCTCCTTTAAATAGACCGAGTGTCAACAAGCCTTTGATGCAGTCAAGGTGTATCTTCTTTCTCCACCTATCATTATTCACCTAAGGGAAGATCAACCATTTTAATTATACCTATCTACCACTGAACATTCCTTGAGAGCCATGCTCACTCATCATAATGACCAACATAAGGATCAAGTTGTTTATTACATTAGTTTCACCCTAATTGACTATGAAATCTGATACACCCATCCAAAAAAACTGTCACTATCTTCTTAACCAAAAAGCTTATATCCTTACCAACACTGACCACCACAAGTATATGCAATCTAAACCATATCATAACCAATGTATGGCTAAGTGGTTCATTATTTTAGACAATTTTGATCTTGAGTTTCTTCCATAAAATTCTATTATATGATAGGTCATTGTAGACCAACTAGCTAAAGCCCCTTTCCCTAATAATCAAACTCCTCTTTTTTCCTTTCTGGATGAGTCTATAGCTACTCTTTCTTTAGAAGAACCCACCTATCAAATGACTATGTATTTTGATATTTTCAAATATCAAAATGGTGGTAGTGATTGCATCATCCTCATTCCCATTAATGAATAACCTCTCCCTCTTTCTTTAAAACTCAATTTCCAATGCACCAATAATATATCCGAATATGAGGCCTTGATCATAGGTCTCCAAACTAGCCTACCCTTAGGAATCAAAACTATACATGTCTTTGAATATTATCAACCAAGTTATAAGATCCTATCAATGAAAAAGTAATGTTTTTCTAAAATATAAACAAGTTGTTGAAAAACTATTAGCATCATTTAACCATTATACCATTCAATTAGTCCCTCGCTCTACAAACAAATTTGTAGACACAATGGCTTCCCTTGCATCACAAATTCCATCCCAACCTACTAACACTAAACTATTTTTCACCATACACTAGTTTGTCACTCCATCTTACCTCAATCTCAATCTTATTAGATTTCCCAAGTGAAAACATCACATTTAGACATTTGGTATTACCAAATATTTGACTACCTTAATGTTCATGTCTTACCTAATCTTTTTATAAATGCTCATAGATATTTCATTCAAAGAACCTCTCACTACTTAATACTATGGGGAATTATTTACAAATAAGACTTTCATGGACTCCTTATTCTATGCCTTCAAAACAATGAATCCTCTCATGCCATTAAGGATGAACATGATAACATCTATGGATGACATTTAAATAATTTGGTTGTGGTAAAGCATATTCTTCACCTAGGATACTATTGGCCTACACTTAATCAAGATTATTGTGACTATGATATGAAATGCATAAAATGTCAACAACATGATAACCTCCATCATGTACCTCCTCATGGTCTCTAGGTATCAACACATTATTGGTCCTTTCTCATAAAGGGGTCTTACTCTTATTGGTGAGATTAATCTTCACTCCTCTCAACATCATCAATATATCATCACCACCATAGCGTATTTCACCAAATGGGTGGAAGCCATTTCATTAATCTCAATCAAATAAAAATCAAATCATTGACTTCATTACCTATCTCATCATCTACCACTTTAGTGTCCCTCATAAAATCATCACTAACAATGGAAAATCCTTCAAGAACAAAAAGGTCTAGGAACTTTGTAAGGCTTTTGGCATTGACTTACGTTTCTCTTCCCCTTATCATCCACAAGAAAATGGATAGGCTAAAGCTTGTAACAAAACCCTCATCAAAATGCTCACCAAGGTGGTTAATGCTTTGGTCAAGGATTGGCACCTCCATATCCCATTTTCTCTATGGGCCTATTTTACAACTATCTACAATGATATGGATGCTACACCCTTTTCTCTAGTCTTTAGAGCTAAGGTAGTTCTACCTCTTGAAGTCCAAATTCCATCTCTCTATATATCCTTCAAGGAGATTCTTTCTGAAAGTGACTATCATCAATAATATTTAACTCTTTGATGAACATTGCCTTGTTTCCCTTAATCACCTTCATATCTCTCATGATCATATCAAGCGAGCCTACAAAAAACATTTGAAAATACAATAATTCAATATTGGAGAGCTTTTACTCAAAGAAAAACATGTCACTAACATGAAGAAAATAAAAAGGGGTAAGTTTTCCTAAAAATGGCTCAGAACCTATATTATAACCCACAAGTATGGATCAAGATTTTATCATTTTTCCTCTATTGAAGACAAACTAGAACTTAAGCCTCTAAATGCTTCACATTTGTGCCCTTTTTATTGATAAGGCCTCTCTAACACACCCTACTATCTAACTTAAGCTCATCTTTTGATTTTAACAGTTTCTCACTTCCCTAATCCGCGTACCCTATTCCTCTTAGTGACATGTGGTTATACTAGATCCATGTGATTATCCATCAAAGACTTTTCATTTAATCTTAAACGTGGGTACCATGGCTCTACCCATGGTATGGTTCTCATGGATACTTTTCATATTTTGTTAGATTTAATCCCATGGCCACATGTTCTTTAAGATTCCTTTTTATTATCACATAACCACCATATTGAGACAAAACCTTTCCCTTGCGAATGGTTTCCCTCTAATCTTCAAAAAGATTCATCAATGTCTAAAACAAAAGTTTAAGATTTTTGGGATACATATTATTTGGGTCCATTATCCTAAGGCAAAGAAACACACTACTCCCTCAAAGGATGGTTATTGCCTAAATGATAAAATGATAGACTGATCCCTTAAAGGATAGTTATCATAATAGGACCTAGACCATTCCCTTGAATGATGGCTAAGCTAACATGATAAATAATAGCAGCCATAATTAGCTTTATTTCATCACTCAATCAAGCTTCCTACCTTGCTTAGCTTCACCTATTTCAAATAACAATACATGACCCTATCAAAAGTCAACATTATCCCAAATGAACCAAAAATAGTTCTCTTTTAATATTCGTAGACTTCTCACATTGATCATTCTTCCCCTTTAATTACATGGACTAGTTTGTTTCAGTTTTAGACATCACCTAAGTAAAGGGGCAGGTGAACCCACACATGGTTCCCTACCTAACACTTATTCCTTTACCTATTTATCACTACCCTCTTTTTCTCATATCACCTATAAAAATCAAAGGATGCTGAGATCACTTTTCACATGGAGTTTATATGACACACTTTTGTAATAGGGAAACAATAATCTGACTGCATAAAGAGTTCAAGTTCATTAAAATCCTATCCTCTTTGTGGGTCATAATGAGATCCTTGCCAACTACTCTAGAATTCCCCTCTTTTTTATTACCCATACCTACCCTACCTATCAAAACCAAAATCATTCCACAAAAAAAAGCATTAACATTCAAAATTAGCTAGCTTGTCATAATTAGCTAACATAATTAACCAACCTTGCCTTAAAACATTAAATTACTCATTATGAATAACATTATTAAAACACATTTTCTCACATACCTATATCAATTAAGAAACCATTACCATTAAAGAATCATATCATAATTAAGATTAAATCATAATCATATACGTAATCATGAAAGCATAACCATCAAATAAAACATTAGACATCATCAACACACCATCTAAAAATAAAATTATATCATGTGTGTGTGTGTGTGTGTGTGTGTGTGTGTGTGTGTGTGTGTGTGTGTGTGTGTAATGTCTATACATCATACACTCTCACTCAAAATACATCTCGCATCTTCAACACATAGGCTAGTATCAAAACATGAATCATATATATATATATCATGGCCTTGGTAGACCACTACCACTAGCCCTACTAGTACCTACATCTATACCTACATGTATAATTATATTGGGTGGAGGCATTAATGGCTGACCCACTACCATAGCCCACTACGCTAGGGTCCCCAAACTGATCCCACTTGAAAAACATAGTTCATACTCTACCCATCTCAGATTATTAGGGTATTATGCTAACACAATGATCTCATAATACCTCAACTCTTGTAGCACTGCATAATACTAATTATATGTGGTATATCTAAAAGGTACTATACCTATCATTACTCCATCAGCCCATCATAAGGAATCTCTCTCCCAGGTCACCAAATCAACATAAGGCATATTTTATCACCCCATGGGGAGATTTTTGCTATCATGTTATGATTTTTGGCTTAAATAATGTGTGAACAACATATTAGTGAGCCATGACCTACAATTTTCATTACCTCATTCATATAATAGTTGATGAATGTGTAGATGATTTGATTAGAAAATTCAAACATCACCAGAATCACCTTGACATTTTAACCATCATCTTTCAAAGACTTATCCTTTAGCATGTCAGGCTCAATCCAAAGAAATGCATCTTTGAGGTCTTATTAGGAAAACCTTATGCTTCATTGTTTCCCTTATTATAATATAAATAAACCTCACAAAAATCATATCCATTCTATAAATTCCTCCTCCTACTAACTTAAAATAAATTAATATCCTACAAGGCAAACTTTAGTCAATCCACCATTTTATTTCCCAGCTATCTAATCATTGTCAAGCCTTTCACCACCTCCTAAAAAAAGATACCTCCATTAAATAGACCAAGGAGTGTCAACAAGCCTTTAATGCAATAAAGGAGTATGTTCTTTCTCCACCTACCTTTATTCCCCAAAAGGAAGATCAAACCTTTTATTTATACCTATCTACCATTGTTCATTTCTTAGGAGCCATGCTCACTCATCATAATGACCAACATAAGGAGTAGGTTATTTATTGCATTAATCCCACCCTCATTAACTATTAAATTTGATACACCCATCCAAAATAACTCTACCTTCCCTTGGTTTTCATTGCCTCTAAACTTTGTCACTATCTTCTTAACCAAATAACTTATATCCTTACCAACACTAACCCCCTCAAGTATATGCACTCTAAGCCATATCATAATCAATGTATGTCTAAGTGGATCATGATTTTACCTAAGTTTGATCTTGAGTTTCATCCAAAAAATTCCATTAAAAGATAGGTCATTTCAGAAAAACTATTTCAAGCCCCTCTCCATGATAATCAAACTATCTTTTTTCCTTTCTAGATGAGTCTACAATTACTCTTTCTTCAGGAGAACCCACCTATCAAATGATGATGTATATTTATAGTTTCAAATGTAAAAATGGTGGGGGTGCTAGCATCATACTCATTACCATTAATCAATAACCTCTCCCTCTTTATTTCAAACTCAATTTTGAATGCACGAATAATATAGCTAAATATGAGGCCTTTATCATAGGTCTCCAAACTTCCCTAACCTTAGGAATCAAAACTATACATGTCTTTGGAGATTCTTAAATTATTATCAACTAGGTCATAGGAGCCTATTAATGCAAAAATGATGTTCTTCTAAAGTATAAACAACTTGCTGACAAACTATTAGCATCAGTTAGCCGTAATATGATTCAATCAGTCCCTCGCTCTACAAATAAATTTGTAACACAATGGCTTCCCTTGCATCACAAATTCCATCCTAACCTAATAAATATAAACTATTTATCACCATACACTACTTTTTCACTCCATCTTACTTCAATGTCAATCTTCTTACCATTTTCCAAGTGGAAACATCACATTTAGACTTTTGGTATGATAAAATCTATGACTACCTTAATTTTGCTGTCCTTCCACTTGATCTTTCAAGAAATTCTCATAGAGATTTCATTCAAAGAACCTTTCACTACTTAATACTAGGGGAATTCTTTATAAATGTGGCTATGATGGCCTCCTTCTTCGATGCCTTCAAAACAATGAAGCCTCTAATGCCATTAAGGAAGCACATGACAACATCTATGGAGGACATTTAAATGGTTTTGCTATGGCAAAGAATATTCTTCACATGGGATACTATTATCCTATGCTTAATTAGGATTTTGGTGACTATGCCAAGAAATGCATCAAATGTCAACAACATGCTAACCTCCATCATGCACCTCCTCATGGTCTCTAGGTATCAACACATTATTGGCCCTTCTCACAAAAGGGTCTTGATCTTATTAGTGAGATAAATATTAACTCCTCTCAGCATCACCAATATATCATCACCACCATAGAGTATTTCACCAAATTGATGGAGGCCATTTCATTAATCTCAATCAAAACAAAAATAATCATTGACTTCATTACCCATCACATCATCTACCACTTTCATGTCCCTCATAAAATCATCACTGACAATGGAAAATCCTTCAAGAATAAAAAAGTCTAATAACTTTATAAGGATTTTGGCATTGACTTAAGTTTCTCTTCCCCTTATCATCCACAAGCCAATGGATTGGCTGAAGTTTCTAACAAAACACTCTTAAAAATGATCACCAAGGTGGTTAATGATTCGGGCAAGGATTGGCACCTCCATATCTCATTTTCTCTATGGGCCTATTATGCTACTATCTAAACTATTATGGATGCTCCACCTTTTTCTCTGGTCTTTGGAGCTAAGGTAGTTCTACCTCTTGAATTCCAAATTCCATGTCTCCGTATATCCATGTAGGAGATTCTTTCTAAAAGTGACTATCATTAAGAATGTTAAAATCCTTGATGAACATTGCCTTGTTACCCTTAATCACCTTCATATCTATCATGATCGTATCAAGCAAGTCTATAATAAATATTTGAAGATACAAGAATTCAACATTGGATAGCTTATCCTCAAATAAAACCAACATGTCACTAACATGGAGAAAACCAAAAGGGGTAAGTTTGCCTTCAACTGGCTTGGAACCTATATTATAACCCATAAGTATGGATCAAGAGCTTATCATTTATCCTCTCTTAAAGGAAAACTATAACTTGAGCCTCTAAATGTTTCATGTTTATGCCCTTTCTATTGCTAAGGCCTCTCTAACACACCTTGCTCTCTAACTTAAGCTCATCTTTTGATTTTAACAACTTCTCACTTCCCTAATCCTCTTACCCTATTCCTCTTAGTGACATGTGGTTATACTAGATCCATGTGATTATCCATCAAAGACTTTTCATCTAATCTTAAACATGTGTACAATGGCTCTACCCATGGCATGGTTCTCATAGATACTTTTCATCTTTTGTTAGATTGAATCCCATTGCCACATGTTCTTTAAGACCCCTTTTTATTATCACATAACCACTATATTGAGACATAACCTTTCCCTTACAAATGGTTTCCGTTTAACCTTCAAATAGATGAGTCCATGTCTAAAACAAAAGTTTAAGACTTTTGTGATACATATTATTTGGGTCCATTATCCTAAGAAAAAGAAATAGACCACTCCATTAATGGATGGATACTTCATAAATGATAAAATGATAGAATACTCTGTTAAAAGATAACTATCAGAACTTAAACCTAGACCACTCCCTTGAAGGATGGCTAAGCTAACATCATAAATAATACCAACCACAATTAGTTTCATTTTTTCACTCAATGAAGCTTCCTACATTGATCATCTTCACCAATTTTAAATAACAATACATGACCCTATAAAAAGTTAACATTATCCCAAATGAACCATAATCAGATCTCTTTAAATATTGGTAGGATTCTCACATTGATTAGACTTCCCCCTCAATAACATGGACTAAATTATTTTAGTTCTATAAATCACCTAAGTAAAGGGGCAAGTGAACCCACACACGGTTCCCTACCTAACACTTCTTCCTTTACCTATTTCTCACTACCCTCTTTTTCTTATATCACCTCTATAAATCAAAGGATGCTAATATCACTTGGCACATGTTGTTTATATGACACACTTTAGTAATAGGGAAACACTAATTTGATGTTCATAAAGAGATCAAGTTTATTAAACTCCTATCCTCTTTATGGGGAATAATGAAATCCTTGAAAACAACTGTAGAATTACCCTATATGTTATTACCCATACCTACCCTACCTATCCAAACCAAAATCATTCCATAAAACAAAGCATTAACATTCAAAATTAGCCAATTTATCATACCTAGCTATCATAATTAACCAACCTTGAGTTAAAACATTAAATTACTCATTATGAATAACATTATTAAAACATACTTTCTCACATACCTATATCAATTAACTAACCATTACCATTAAATAATCATATCATAATTAGGATTAAATCATAATCACATACATAATAATGAAATTATAAGCATCAAATAAAACATTAGAAATCATCAACACAACATATCAAAATAAAATTATATCATGTGTGTGTGTGTGTGTGTGTGTGTGTGTGTGTGTGTGTGTGTGTGTGTGTGTGTGTGTGTGTGTGTGTGTGTGTGTGTGTGTGTGTGTGTGCAATGTCTATACATCATACACTCTCACTCAAAATACATTTCACATCTTCAACACATAGGCTGGTATCAAAACATGGATCATATACATATCATGGCCTTGGTAGACGACTACCATTAGCCTTGCTATTACCTATATCTATACCTATACCTATACTTATATTGGGTGGAGGCCCTACTATCTGACCCACTACCATAGTTCACTACCCTAGGGTCCCAAAATTGATCCCACTTGACACACTCAGCTCATACTCTCCCCAGCTTAGATCATTAGGGTACTATGCTAGCATAATGCTCTTATAATACCTCAACTCCTATAGTGATGCATCATACTAAGTCTATATGGTATATTTAAAAGTTATTGTACCTATCATTGCTCCATGGGCCCATCATATGGAATCTCTCTCCCAAGTCACCAAATTAAGTGAGACCCTCACCTATTCTCACTCTCCTATCAATGCCATCACCTGAACCTATAAGATGGCCATCTACTTCTATAAAGCTATGATCTATGCACAAGCCTAGTATCTCTCCACTATGAATCCTCGTACCTAACCCTAAAGAGTCACAACCTTCCCCTATAATGCTACTATCTAGGCCTATGCTACCTCTAGTACCACTACCACCTATGGGTCTCCCTTCATTGGCCCCTGTCTTTGATCTACAACTATCAGGGCCCTATCACTATCTCCCAAACATTCTTTCTAATGAACAACATATCAGTGAGCCATGACCTACATTTTTCATGACCTCATTCATAAAATAGTTGAAGACTATGTTTATGATATGCTTAGAAAATCTAAACATCACCAAAATATCCTTGCCATTTTAATCATCATCTTTGAAAGACTTATCCATTAGCATGTTAGGCTCAATCCAAAGAAATGCATCTCTAAGGTCTTATTAGGAAAACCCTAGGCTTCATTGTTTCCCTTAATAAAATAGAAATAAACCTCACAAAAGTTAGATCCATTCTAGAAATTCCTCATCCTACTAACTTAAAATAACTTTATAGCCTACAAGTCAAACTTTAGTCAATCCACCATTTTATCTCCCAGTTATTCGATAATTGTCAACCCTTTCACCACCTCCTAAAAAAAGATAGCTCCTTTAAATATATAAAGGAGTGTCAACAAGCCTTTGATGCAATCAAGGTGTATCTTCTTTCTCCACGTGTCATTATTCCCCTAAGGGAAGATCAACCATTTTAACTATACCTATCTACCACTGATCATTCATTAGGAGCCATGCTCAATCATCATAATGACCAACATAAGGAGTAGGTTGTTTATTACATTTTTTTCACCCTCATTGACTATGAAATATGATACACCCATCCAAAAAAAATCTACCTTGCCTTAGTTTTCATTGCCTCTAAACTTTGTCACTATCTTCTTAACCCAAAACCTTATATCCTTACCAACACTAACCCCCTCAAGTATATTCAATCTAAGCCATATCATAACCAATGTAGGGCTAATTGGTTCATGCTTTTAGGTAATTTTTATCTTGATTTTATTCCATAAAGTTCCATTATAGGATAGGTCATTGCAGAATAACTAGCTAAAGCCCCTCTCCCTAATAATCAAACTCCTCTTTTTTCCAATCTAGATGAGTCTATAGCTACTTTTTCTTTAGAAGAACACACCTATCAAATGACTATGTATTTTGATATTTTCAAATGTCAAAATGTTGGGGGTGCTTGTATCATCCTCATTCCCATTAATTAAGAACCTCTCCCTCTTTCCTTCAAACTAAATTTCAAATGCACCAATAATATAGCTGAATATGAGGCCTTGATCATAGGTCTCCAAACTAGCCTAGCCTTAGGAATCAAAACTATACATGTCTTTGGATATTATCAACTTATTATCAACCAAGTTACAAGAGCCTATCAATGCAAAAATAATGTTCTTATAAAATATAAACAAGTTTTTGACAAACTATTGGCATCATTTAACCATTATACCATTCAATTAGTCCTTCACTCTACAAACAAATTTGTAGACACAATGGCTTCCCTTGCATCACAAATTCCATCCCAACCTACTAACTCTAAACTATTTGTCACCATACACTACTTTGTCACTCCATCTTACCTCAATCTCAATCTTCTTATGATTTCCCAAGTGAAAACATCACATTTAGACATTTGGTATGACCAAATATTTGACTACCTTAATGTTGGTGTCATGTCCTACTTGATCTTTTTAGAAATACTCATAGATCTTTCTTTAAAAGAACCTCTCACTACTTAATACTATGGGGAATTCTTTACAAATAAGACATTGATGGACTCCTTATTTTATGCCTTCAAAACAATGAATCCTCTCATGCCATTAAGGATGCACATGACATCTATGGAGGACATTTAAATAATTTGGTTATGGCAAAGCATATTCTTCACCTGGGATACTATTGGCCTACACTTAATCTAGGAAGTTTGTAAGGTTTTTGGCATTGACTTAAGTTTCTCTTCCCCTTATCATTCACAATAAAATGGATAGGCTGAAGCTTCTCACAAAACCCTCATTAAAATTCTCACAAAGGTGGTTAATGCTTTGGTCAAGGATTGACACTTCCATATCCCATTTTCTCTATGGGCCTATTTTACTACTATCTAAACTTCTATGGATGCTACACCCTTTTCTCTAGTCTTTAGAGCTAAGGTAGTTCTACCTCTTGAAGTCTAAATTCCATCTCTCTGTATATCCTTTAAGGAGATTCTTTTTGAAAGTGATTGTCATCAATAATATGTAACTCTTTGATGAACATTGCCTTGTTTCCCTTAATCACCTTCATATCTCTCATGATCATATAAAGAAAGACTACAACAAACATTTGGAAATACAAGAATTCAATATTGGAGAGATTTTACTCAAAGAAAACCAACATGTCACTAACATGAAGAAAAGCAAAAGGGGTAAGTTTTCCTTAAAATGGCTCAGAACCTATATTATAACCCACAAGTATGGATCAAGAGCTTATCATTTGTCCTCTATTGAAGGTAAACTAGAACTTGAGCCTCTAAATGCTTCACATTTGTGCCCTTTTTATTGATAAGGCCTCTCTAACACACCCTACTATCTAACTTAAGCTCATCCTTTATTTCTAATAGCTTCTCACTTCCCTAATCCTCTTACCCTATTCCTCTTAGTGACATGTGGTTATACTATATCCATGTGATTATCCATCAAAGACTTTTCATCTAATCTTAAACATGGGTACCATGGCTCTACCCATGTTATGGTTCTCATGGATACTTTTCATATTTTGTTAGATTTAATCCCATGGCCACATGTTCTTTAAGACCCCTTTTTATTATCACATAACCACCATATTGAGACAAACTTTCCCTTGCAAATGGTTTCCCTCTAATCTTCAAAAAGATTTGTCAATGTCTAAAACAAAAGTTTAAGATTTTTAGGATACATATTATTTGGGTCCATTATCCTAAGAGAAAGAAATACACTGCTCCCTCAAAGGATGGCTATTGCCTAAATGATAAAATGATAGACTGATCCCTCAAAGGATATCTTTCATAACTTAGACCTAGACCATTCTCTTGAAGGATGGATAAGCTAACGTGATAAATAATAGCAATCAGAATTAGCTTTATTTTGTCACTCAGTGAAGCTTCCTACCTTGCTTAGCTTCACCTATTTTAAATAACAATACATGACCCTATCAAAAGTCAACATTATCCCAAATGATCCATAATTAGTTCTATTTTACTCACATTGATCATTCTTCCCCTTCAATAGCATGGACTAGTTTGTTTCAGTTTTAGACATTACATAACTAATGCGGTAGGTGAACCCACACATGGTTCCCTACCTAACACTTACTCCTTTACCTATTTATCACTACCCTCTTTTTCTCATATCACCTCTATAAATCAAAGGATGCTAAGATCACTTTGCACATGGTGTTTTTATGACACACTTTAGTAATAGGGAAACACTAATTTAACAACATAAAGAGTTTAATTTCATTAAAATCCTATCCTCTTTGTGGGGTATAATGAGATCCTTGCCAACAACTCCAGAATTCCCCTTTTTTTATTACCCATACCTACCCTACCTATCAAAACCAAAATCATTCCACAAAACAAAGCATTAACATTCAAAATTAGCGAGCTTATCATACCTAGCTAACATAATTAACCAACCTTGCCTTAAAACATTAAATTACTCATTATGAATAACATTATCAAAACACACTTTCTCACATACCTATATCAATTAAGCAACCATTGCCATTAAAGAATCATATAATAATTAAGATTAAATCATAATCATATACGTAATCATGAAAGCATAACCATCAAATAAAACATTAGATATCATGAACACAACATCTAAAAATAAAATTATATCATATATATATGTGCAATGTCTATACATCATACACTCTCACTCAAAATACATCTCACATCTTCAACACATAGGCTAGTATCAAAACATGGATCATATAAAAATCATGGCCTTGGAAGATTAGTACCACTAGCCCTGCTAATACCTACATCTATACCTACATGTATACTTATATTTGGTGGAGGCCTTAATGGCTGACCCACTACCATAGCCCACTACCCTAGGGTCCCCAAACTTATCCCACCTGAAAAACTTAGTTCATACTCTACCCATCTCATATTATTAGGGTACTACGCTAACACAATGATCTCATAAGAATAGAGAGAATGGACACGTACCTCAACTCCTATAGCACTACATGATACTAAGTCTATGTGGTATATCTAAAAGATACTATACCTATCATTACTCCATCAGCCCATCATAAGGAATCTCTCTCCCAAGTCACCAAATCAACATAAGACATATTTTATCACCCCATGGAGAGCTTTTTGATATTGTGTTATGATTTTTGGCTTAAATAATGTATGAACAACATATCAATGAGCCATGACCTACATTTTTCATTACCTCATTCATACAATAGTTGATGACTATGTTGACGATTTGATTAGAAAATTCAAACATCACCAGAATCACCTTGACATTTTAACCATCATCTTTCAAAGACTTATCCATTAGCATGTCAGGCTCAATCCAAAGAAATGCATCTTTGAGGTCTTATCAAGAAAACCCTAGGCTTCATTGTTTCCCTTCTTAGAATAGAAATAAACCTCACAAAAATCATATCCATTCTATAAATGCCTCCTCTTACTAACTTAAAATAAATTTATATCATACAAAGAAAACTTTAGTCAATCCACCATTTTATTTCCTAGCTATCTAATCATTTCAACGGTTTCACCACCTCCTAAAAAAAGATACCTCCTTTAACTAGACCGAGTGTCAACAAGCCTCTTATGCAATCAAGGAGTATGTTCTTTCTCGACCTACCTTTATTCCCCTAAAGGAAGATCAAACCATTTATTTATACCTATCTACCACTATTCATTTCTTAGGAGCCATGCTCACTCATCATAATGACAAACATAATGAGTAGGTTGTTTATTAAATCAGTCCCACCCTCATTGACTATTAAATCTGATACACCCATCCAAAATAACTCTACCTTGCCTTGGTTTTCATTGCCTCTAAACTTTGTCACTATCTTCTTAACAAGAAAACTTATATCCTTACCAACACTAACCCCCTCAAGTATAAGCACTCTAAGCCATATCATAATGAATGCATGGCTAAGTGGATCATGATTTTAGCTAAGTTTGATCTTGAGTGTCATCCAAAAAATTCCATTAAAAGATAGGTCATTGCAGACCAACTATTTTAAGCCCCTCTCCCTGATAATCAAACTCATCTTTATTCCTTTCTAGATGAGTCTATAGCTACTCTTTCTTGAGAAGAACCCACCTATTAAATGATGATGTATTTTTATAGTTTTAAATGTCAAAATGGTGGGGGTTCCAGCATCATTCTCATTACCATTAATCAATAACCTCTCCCTCTTTATTTCAAACTCAATTTTGAATGCACGAATAATATAGCTAAATATGAGGCCTTGATCATAGGTCTCCAAACTTCCCTAGCCTTAGGAATCAAAACTATACATGTCTTTATAGATTCTTAACTTATTATCAACTAGGTCATAGGAGCCTATTAATGCTAAAATGATGTTCTTATAAAATATAAACAACTTGTAGACAAACTATTAGCATCATTTAGCTGTAATACCATTCAATCAGTCCCTCACTATACAAATAAATTTGTACACACAATGGTTTCCCTTGAATCACAAATTCCATCCCAACCTACTAACTATAAACTATTTATCACCATACACTACTTTTTCACTCCATCTTACCTCAATGTCAATCTTCCTACCATTTTCCAAGTGGAAACATCACATTTAGACTTTTGGTATGACAAAATCTTTGACTACTTTAATTTTGGTGTCCTTCCACTTGATCTTTCAAGAAATGCTCATAGATATTTCATTCAAAGAACCTCTCACTAATTAATACCAAGGGGCATTCTTTACAAATGAGGCTATGATGGCCTCCTTCTTTGATGCCTTCAAAACAATGAAGCCTCTAATGCCATTAAGGAAGCACATGACAACAACTATGGAGGACATTTAAATGGTTTGGCTATGGCAAAGTATATTCTTCACATGGGATACTATTATCCTATGCTTAATTAGGATTTTGGTGACTATGCCAAGAAATGCATCAAATGTCAACAACATGCTAACCTCCATCATGCACCTCCTCATGGTCTCTAGGTATCAACACATTATTTGCCCTTCTCACAAAAGGGTCTTGATCTTATTGGTGAGATCAATCTTCACTCCTCTCAACATCACCAATATATCATCACCACCATAGAGTATTTCTCCAAATTATTGGAGGCCATTTCATTAATCTCAATCAAAAGAAAAAAAATCATTGACTTCATTACCCATCACATCATCTACCACTTTGATGTCCCTCATAAAATCATCACTGACAATGGAAAGTCCTTCAAGAATAAAAAAGTCTAAGAACTTCATAGGGCTCTTGGCATTGACTTATGTTTCTCTTTCCCTTATCATCCACAAACCAATGGATAGGCTGAAGCTTCTAACAAAACACTCTTCAAAATGCTCACCAGGGTGGTCAATGCTTCGGGAAAGGATTGGCACCTCCATATCTCATTTTCTCTATGGGCCTATTGTGCTACTATCTAAACTATTATGGATTCTCCACCTTTTTCTCTCATCTTTTAAACTGAGGTAGTTCTTCCTCTTGAAGTCCAAATTCCATGTCTCCGTATATCTATGTAAGAGATTCTTTCTAAAATTGACTATCATTAAGTATGTTGAAATCCTTGATGAACATTTCCTTGTTATCCTTAATCACCTTCATATCTATCATGATCATATCAAGCAAGCCTATAATAAACATTTGAAGATACAAGAATTTAACATTGGATAGCTTGTCCTCAAATAAAACCAACATGTCACTAACATGGAGAAAACCAAAAGGGGTAAGTTTGCCTTTAACTGGCTTGGAACTTATATTATAACCCATAAGTATAGATCAAGAGCTTATCATTTATCCTCTCTTAAAGGAAAACTATAACTTGAGCCTCTAAATGTTTCCCATTTATGCCCTTTCTATTGCTAAGGCCTCTCTAACACACCCTACTCTCCAACTTAAGCTCATCTTTTGATTTTAACAACTTCTCACTTCCCTAATCCTCTTACCCTATTCCTCTTAGTGACATGTTGTTATACTAGATCCATGTAATTATCCATCAAAGAATTTTCATCTAATCTTAAACATGGGTACCGTGGCTCTACCCATGGCATGCTTCTCACAGATAATTTTCATCTTTTGTTAGATTGAATCCCATCGCCACATGTTCTTTAAGACCCATTTTAATTATCACATAACCACTATATTGAGACACAACCTTTCCCTTACAAATGTTTTCCCTCTAAGCTTCAAATAGATGAGTCCATGTCTAAAACAAAAGTTTAAGATTTTTGTGATACATATTATTTGGGTCCATTATCATAAGAAAAATAAATAGACCATTCTATTAAAGGATGGCTATTGCCTAAATGATAAAACGATAGACTGATCCCTTAAAGGATAGCTATCATAACTTAGACCTAGACCACTCCTTTGAAGGATGGCTAAGCTAACATCATAAATAATACCAACCACAATCAATTTCAGTTTGTCACTCAATGAAGCTTCCTACATTGATCAACTTCACCTATTTTAAATAAAAATACATGACCCTATCAAAAGTTAACATTATCCCAAATGAACCATAATCAGTTCTCTTTTAATATTGGTAGACTTCTCACATTGATCAGTCTTCCCCATCAATAACATGGACTAGTCTATTTTAGTTATAGACATCACCTAAGTAAAGGGGCAAGTGAACCCACACATGGTTCCCTACCTAACACTTTTTATTTTACCTATTTCTCACTTCCCTCTTTTTCTCATATCACCTCTATAAATAAAAGGATGATAATCTCACTTGGCACATGTTGTTTATATGACACACCTTAGTACTAGGGAAACACTAATTTGATGCGCATAAAGAGATCAAGTTTATTAAACTCCTATCCTCTTTATGTGGCATAATGAAATCCTTGAAAACAAGTCTCGAATTCCCCTCTTTGTTATTACCCATACCTACCCTACCTATCAAAATCAAAATCATTCCATAAAACAAAGCATTAACATTCAAAATTAGCCAACTTATCATACCTAGCTATCATAACTAACCAACCTTGCCTTAAAAAATTAAATTACTCATTATGAATAACATTATTAAAACATACTTTCTCACATACCTATATCAATTAACCAACCATTACCATTAAAGAATCATATCATAATTAGGATTAAAGGATAATCACATACATAATAATGAAAGTATAACCATCAAATAAAACATTAGACATCATCAACACAACATATTAAAATAAAATTATATCATTTGTGTGTGTGTGTGTGTGTGTGTGTGTGTGTGTGTGTGTGTGTGTGTGTGTGTGTGTGTGTGTGTGTGTGTGTGTGTGTGTGTGTGTAATGTCTATACATCATACACTCTCACTCAAAATACATCTCACATCTTCAACACATAGGTTGGTATCAAAACATGGATCATATACATATCATGGCCTTTGTAGACCACTACCATTATCCTTGTTATTACCTATATCTATACCTATACCTATACTTATATTGGGTGGAGGCTCTACTAGCTGACCCACTACCATAGCTCACTACCCTAGGGTCCCCAAATTGATCCTACCCAACACACTTAGCTCATACTCTCCCCATCTCATATCATTAGGGTACTATGCTAACATAATTCTCTCATAATACCTCAACTCCTATAGTGATGCATCATACTAGGTCCATATGGTATATATAAAAGTTGTTGTACCTATCATTGCTCCATGGGCCCATCATATGGAATCTCTTTCCCAAGTCACCAAATCAAGTGAGACCCTCACCTATTCTCTCTCTCCTATCAATGCCATCACTTAACCCTATAAGATGGCCATCTACCCCTATAAAGCTATGATCTATGCACAAGCCTAGTATCTCTCCACTATGAATCCTCGTACCTAACCCTAAAGTGTCACAACCTACCCCTATAATGCTACTATCTAGGCCTACACTACCTCTAGTGCCACTACCACTTATGGGTCTCCCTTCATTGGCCCCTATTTTTGATCTACATCTATCAGGGCCCTATCACTATCTCCCAAACCAAAATACATCATAGTATATATATACCCTAAAACCACATTGGGTATTCAGGTGTTATCCTAGCATCATCACCTCCCCTCAAATGTAGATCCTTAAAATCTAAATCCTCATCATGTGGCTATGGATCCAAAAGTGGATAATCTAAATCCTCCCTCCTATACCATATAAAATTAGGAGGGATCCCCTGTACCAATCTAAACTATCACCATACCCTCTCTAATGGGTTATGTTTGGTCTCTCCCTCCCATCACCCATAGATCTAACTCTAGTTTTGTAAAGATAATGTATGATGTTGGTAGCCCTCCCATGTAGGCCACTCCTTATATGGCCTCAATACTATGTCTCCATCCACTAAACCCCCCAATGCATATTTGAACTAGTCTAGGTCATGTGTACCACCACTTGCCCTTATCAAGGCCCTCTCTCTCCTCCATTGGTAAAAACTAACCCTATAATCCATTAGTAAAAACCCCCAATTGGTAAACTCAATGGTTATAGCACTCATATGTGATCATATTCCCAATAATGTAGTATAAACCCCACACTGATGCCATACCATCTATGTGCCTAAAACCCCATAACTCCCTATATATCTACACTAGTAATATTTTTTCCTATCAAAACATAACTCTACCTAGATATAACTCCACTAACAGTGCCAAAAACACACTAGGGTATCTCCCTCTAATCAAATGTAGTAATGCATAATAGGTAACTACTAACTACAACATAGTCAACAAATGTCTATACCTTGGGGCTCTCTAGTATAGTGGTCTTATACTGATGCCTCCATCATGAAACTCTATTACACTAAGATCATCCCCATATAGCATCTCTAAGCACTCATCAATCTCATCCCACTCTATCTGATAAATGGGATCTCTTCAAATTGGTAATCATGTAATCTAATGAACATCATCTAACAATATCATCATCTCTCCTATCGGCAACCATAAGGTATTAGTCATAAAGTACCATCTCTCAATGAGGGTAAATATCACAATATCATCCCTCAAAAGATGTTGGTAGTGGTGCATCACCATGAAACCCACTACCTTCATATGATGTTAATCCTCAACTATCATTGCATCTCAAACTGCTAAGAATATCTAAAGAATATGATCCTATAATGAAATTTATTCTTAAACCTACAAATAACCATGTCATGAATTAAGTTCAAACCTATCCCTCTAAACATTATAATTAAAATAATTGATAGAATTTCCCTATCTTTCTCTCTGAGAAAAACTACTTTAATCACCTACTTACCCTTTATTTTTCACCCCAATGCTGAATAACCTCTTCCACCCACCCATACACCATTCTAAACCATACTTTCTCACATATAAAACACACCTACACCCTAAACTTAAAACTAATACTAAACCATAAACCTAAAACCTAAACCCTAAACCTAAACCTAAACCCTAAACCTCAAACCTAAACCCTAAACCAATATCTAAACCCTAAACCTAAACCTAAACCTAAACCCTAACCCTCAAACCTAAACCCCAAACCTAAACCTAAACCTAAACACTAAACCTCAAACCTAAACCTTAAACCTAAACCTTAAACCCTAAATCTAAACCTCAATAAATCCCTTTTGTCAACCATTGATAGTTCTACCAACTATCAATGGTCCCTTAGGGGAATTTTATACCCTTAGGGTCAACTGACGCTAGTTGGGTCAACCACTGATGGTCACCTCTAGGTGATTGTTAGCCATGGGCCTCGACCCTCCAACCTCCCTAAAATACCCAAAAACATCAAAACCCCCCTCCTCTCTACATTTTCTCTTATTCTCCCCCTCATCAATTTTAGTCAGTTCCCTACCCACCCCTCCTTTTTCCCCTCATGACAATAAAAATTGATAAAAAATAACCTAAAACCTAGGTTTCATTTTCACCCAAGTATCAACACTATGTAAACTTTTTAAGTTTTAATTAAAACTCTAATTAGCTTCTATTAATTTTATAAAACAATACCCACCTCATTTCATGATTAGTGGTGCCTCCTCAAGCTGTGACCTACCATTGGTGCATATCTAAAGCCTATCTCACCTATGAACATGCTCTCAATGATCTAATCTCCTCTTGACACCTCACCTAAATCTCACACACTCATAAATGCTCTTCATATACTATGCTTAAATAGGACAAAAACACTAAAATATCACATGAAAATGAGGATAAACTATTGTTAATTACCTTTTTGACTATCAATTTAGGGTTTACACCTAACTATCGATGGTTATCCAACTATCATTGGTTGACCCTAACCATTGATGTTTATCCAACCATCACTAGTTGACCCTAACCATCACTGGTTCACCCTCACCATTAATGGTTAAGGTGGCTTGTTCTTATTTTCCACCTCAACTTTTGCTACTTTACCTAATATCTCTTCATGAACTCCACCTTGCCACCTTGACTTGACCCTAACCACCAAGAACTACATTTGGCCTAAAGTCCATGTTGGATGAATTTTCTATGGGACTATGTAGGCAACATCCTCTTACCTTAGGTATTAGGAGTCAGCTCAAAAATAACCCAACCCAACTAATCAGCCCATTTTTCCACATCTATCATGATGTAAACCTCTTTTTATTTAACACACCTATTCATACACCTTCCACTGACCTTGCTTTGATCATTATTGATTGCTTCAACCAACTTGGCCTTATTAAATTTTTTTTGCACTAATTTATGTGAAACTTAACCATTTGTGTTTTTCTTAATATCACTTCCTACCTTAGATACATGCATAAACACTAACCCTTTCTAAGACATTTGATATGCATAGCTTAATCAGTTATGACCCATGTTGGGGATTGGTTACCTTTCAACTTTTCTAGAATTCAACATTATTAATATCAGCATTGGCTATTATGTGTCTTTGCATGATTTTGTTACCTTATAATCTCATTGTACCTTGTGTGTATAGTTTCATTTCCATACCTTAACCTTCTTTACTCTTACCAAATCATGACCTGATTGCCATCCTACCTCATTGACTCTTATTTTGAGGGGGAATACCCTCCTCCTATACTCAAGGCAACTAACCCTACAATATAAACCTTCCATTTTTATTTTGTGGATTATTAACCTAAGGCTACATAACAAAAAGGGGGAAAATGTAGACACTTAAAAATGTCCCTCAAACTATTTTTTAGGTTTTCACACTAGGACCTATCTCTCAACCCTAACCTAGTTAACTCCTCTATTAACCTAGTTTAACCTTCTTTACACAAACTTAAACAAACCACTCAATACCTTGAATTTTACCTCTCTTTACTTATAGGGTCAACCACCAATGATTATTCAAACCATTGATGGTTAACCTAACCATCGATGGTTAGGTACCCTCACCTAGAAAATTATAAACTTCCAACTATAAGCAAGCTTGCTCTAACAAAATTAGAAACTTTCCTATGCAAAAACTCATGGATTTCTTTCCATCAGTCCATCATACTTATCTAAGACCAACTTATCAACTTTCCCTCCCTCAATTTAGCAACTCTTTCTCCTCATTTAAGAATTTATGTGCTATAAATACAAGGCTCATGGAGGAGATATGGGACTAGAACTTGTGCATCTAGACTATTATTTTCTTTGTATACATTCAACAACCTAAATCTCAATCCATGTGATTATCTAATTAAGGTACTATTATTCTACCCACATTCTTTTAGACATTCAACCATCCAAATATTCAAATCAAAGGTACCTCACTTTGTTTTCTCTATTTTATTTTTTCCTTCTTTGCTTATTATAAGTGTGTTCTCTATTGAGTACTCTTCTTGCCTCTTTTCCCTTATCCACACTACCCTTAAAACATTTTTGGACCCTCAGTTACCTATTTTTAGCTCATTTTTACTCCCCATATAGTTTTTGATAGGTGACTACCAATAGTTTCCATAACCATCACCAGTTATAGCAACCACCGGTCACCCAACCATTAATGGTCAAGACAATCACCATCGATCACCCTGACCATCGATGGTCACTGTCACCCAAAATTATAGATTGTTATTTTGACCCTCCTTTTCACCTTCTTAGATTTCTAGCCATCCTGTAACCTGTACCTAAACACTTCTCTACTTTTTTGGGCACGACCTTAACTTGTTTATTACATGTAGATGACCCTACCAAGACTTGCACATGAGATAGATAGTGTCTTTAACCTTCCTATTGTCTCACAACCTCTATTTACTGATCAAAGTGACATTGACTTTGAGATATCCCTTTGCATTATGGTTTTCACACCCCATTCAAAGGATGTAAAATAATAGTTAACCATAATCTAGGAGGATATTGACAAGGCTACTACATTTTGGAACCATTATTTTGATAACATCAATCTTACTATAGATTAGTCTTCTTTTTATATTGTTAATCAACATTATTTCATATCTACTATTTGAAATTTCATTTTTATAAATAAACTTAAATGATGAACAAGGGCTAACATCCATTTAAGGAAGCATATTCCTTTCTTGGGATTGGTTTCTCACTAGGTAGCCCCCTTACCTCTCTGTTAACATATTTTTTCAAAGTTCATGTGATTTTAGGTCATTCTTCCCTCACCAAAGAAGAGTTATCACCTCATTTGGATATCAATATGTGCACTTTCTACCAAGGACACACCCCTTAACTATTTTTTCTCCATGATCTTTATCATGTACCTTAGGCCTACATGTGATCCAATTAGTTCTATGTGATTTAATGATACATTTACCTAGACATATTTCCTTATATATGCAACATGTTTACTTTCATAGATTTTATAGTTATATTACCCTTTTGAGTTGAGGTAACTTTTAGGTACTATTCTTTCCTCACCTCAAAAGTGGGCATATTAGTGGGGGTAGGATTGGGAAGAATGTTCATCATACTTTGCATAATTTTTCGATAATAGTTGGGGTATGTCAT
Source organism: Torreya grandis (assembly GCA_037957365.1). Taxonomy (NCBI): domain Eukaryota; kingdom Viridiplantae; phylum Streptophyta; class Pinopsida; order Cupressales; family Taxaceae; genus Torreya; species Torreya grandis. The sequence goes on along the minus strand of JARHVA010001401.1, from coordinate 1,860,601 downwards.
ATGGACATAGCTTCCACACATTCATAGTTTCTAGATTACAGTGGGGGCATGGTGTTAAAGCAATGTTCTCCACACTCATTCAATATTTAATACTTATACTAGTTTATATATTCAGTGGGGCATGTTTTGGAAGCATGTTCTTCATGCCTATTCAATATTCAACATCTAAAATTTACATTGGGGGTATGTTTTAGAAATGTGACCTCCACATTAGTGATTATATCAATTTTAAATTTCTCCATTTATAGTGGAGGCATGATTTGGAAGAAAATTGTTAAAAGCACATAATTTTATGATTTAGATTCATAGTTGTGGTAGAATTATATACATGGTACTATTGTTATACATAGTTTCAACATGAAAGATATATAAGTTGAATATTCTATTTAACATGTGCCTAAAACTATAAAATCCAAGTCAATTTTAGATTCTAAAAGCATTACACATATTGATACCCCATGAACATTTATGGAATTTATTAAGCTAATATATTGTAGTAGTTGGTTCATTTTTTTGGTATGGTTGAGGTGATTAAAACACTCAATATTTCCAAGTTTTTAGGTTGGACTTGATCATACAACCTCACTAGGCTATAAGTATCATTGGGCTACATGGTTTAAGTAATCTCAATTCTCAAGTTAACTCACTTTTGTTTTAAGGTTATGGGCATGTGCCTTCCAATCTCTTTGTATCTCTTTGGATATATACACTTTAAATATTTATCTATATTTATTCTAATCTTAGTTTTATAGCCTTACAATGATACATCTTTTGAATAATAACCTACTAATAGGGAAGGTGATTACATGGACACATAAATGTACTCCTAAACCTTGCTCTTTCAATTTTAATCTATTTTAAGTACCTTTAACCCATAATATATGAATTGATTTTAAACTATAACATGATCTTGGTTGCAGTCCAATCACTAACAAAGCACTCAAATTCAACTCTAGTGAAGCACTCAAAGTCAATTCAAGTAAATATAAGGTATGCACACACACCCAATTACTTATTCATTTCCTTTAAACTATCAATTTCATTAGTATATTAAATGGGGGAATGTATATGATATTTTATGATTATGTAGTAGATCAATCTTGTACACTTGGAAAACTTAGACCTTGGACATTCCTCATAGTTATACACATGTCTTTCTTCCACAAGCCTCACATATACTCTATCTTGTTCCCCTTAGCTTGTGTCTTAGTTTGAACAACATCATATTGATGAGATATACATCCTATCTTTCCCAAAATGATTAAAATGTACTTATCTTACACTCTACAAGTTCTAATCATATACATATTTTTCTAGTCCCTGAACAATAACATTTAGAATAGATAGTAGCATTGACATTACTATTCTACCTTGACACAAGTGTTCAGTGCCATAAATTTATCTAATTTAAAAAGGAAGTGTATAATAATGGTTGGCCTAAGTGATTTAATGTGATTTATCTACTGATAGGACTAGTATAAATATAATATCAACCTTCATTCATTCCTCACCTATGAACTCCTATCAATCAAACCAAAAGATCATTCAAAAATCACTCAAGTTATTAAAATATTTCATATTCTACCATATTCTTAATAAGTCCAATAAATAACCCAGCTATAGGTATGAAGTAATAATGGAGTAGTCATAAGGTCTTATTTTCCATGGGATAAGTTATGTCACTATTATACTTACTTTACACACATGTATGATTCACAGAAAATCCAACACATAGGAGAGAATTACATGAGTATGAGACCCCCTTCTACAATATTGGTTATTTACGAAACACCCATTGACAATCAGTTAGTTATGGGTTATCTTAACATAATGTGCCCATTAACAAATTTTTCCCCAAGGTAACATTGAATATGGAAAGTTCGGGTTTTTCCATTTCAATAGGAGTGGCATTCCATGAACCATATATGAATGCACTAGAGTGAAGGTGAAACCAAACCCAAAAGCATCTAAGTGGTCACATTTTTTTAGATGATATTCCATACATGACTCTAGCATCAAACCTAAGTAGTAGCATAGAAGTAACCATCCTAAGATGACATAACTATTTAGAGATCCAAAGGTACCAAATCTAAAATTTGATAATTGTTCCACAATCTACTTTTGGCCTACTTTTAGCCTGTTTGTTCCGTATTATTCTTTTCACCTACTTTTATCCTATACTATATCTAGATAGGAATTATCATCAGATCTAGCTATGTACATCACTTATTTGTCATTTCTATATATAACATAGTTATACTTTCCACTTATAAATTATCTCAGTTTAATAAATTCAATATATGGTAAATATGTGTTTAGAATTTAATTATCCATCTATAGATTTGATATTAAACCTTGTGTCCTATCATTTTTATATCTTTAACCCTATCTACCCAAGTAGGATCATAATCCACATTAGGGTTAACTAATATTCAACTAAGTACCTCTTATTCCTTAGGTTATTGATTATTTATATATTTATCATGTGTAATAAACCATAGGAATCATTTAGTTTTGTGTGATTATTGATATACATTATGTGAAATGAATATCCAAAGTTTTATGCTTGTTTACATTATCCAAAATAAGGTAAAATAATAATCTAGCTCAATATTTTATAGGAAAAATAGAGAAAGATATAACTATAAAAAAATTATATAGAAATGCCCCAAAGATAAACATGTTGTTTAAGAAAAAATTCCCATCAAGAAGTGGGAAAATAATGTGTAATCTATTATCATGTAACTTGTGAATTTATAATCACTTATGTAAACCTTGGATATTAAAACCTCTAACATAGGTGAATATGTAATCAAGTATAAATAAATGTTTTTTGTTTTTGTATTTGGTAATGTTTTTCAATTTTATATTTTATGACATTTTGTAATTGTGCATTTTTATCTTTCCCCTTGGTGGAAAATTTTATAAATTGTGTATACGTCAAGTATGGTGAACATAATGTGACAAGATGTAAAATTATGTGTAGGTCATAAGGGCCCATCAAATATAATAGCCTATCAAATGTTATAATACAAGACACACATGCCACATTTATGAAATGATAGTATAAGTGAAGGGGGTGGGAAAGGGTCTATGACACATGCCATATTGAGGAAATGGTAGTCACCACAAAATATCACCAATCATTTTTAATGTGGATTACCATGGCATTACCCATTTAGACACCTCCACTAGGTAGATCACACTTGTAACCAACATGTTATCATTTTACACCTTTACCTTCATACATAGGTTCAAGTTCATTTGGTATGGTTTCTTATTCATAGTCCTCATACCATAAACCAAGGTGATCTTCATTTTCCTAAGGAAGAATGTACTCCCTTAAATTTGATGTAGCTCCTTAGAAAATGCCTTGGAATTCCCAAAGTACTTATATGATGCATGCTAGTTTTACATCAGACTAATAATCTAAATTAGTTGCCATCTTTGGTTCCACTTTTGAGTTACTTTTTAATTTACTTTTATTTAGGGATTCATGATAACACTTGTGTCAATCATCTTGCATATATGCTAATTTTTCATCACCTTGAGATGTTTTGACTTATTAATGGCTAAGGTCACCCTCCTAGGGCTCTTCCTCCACTTTATAGACAAGCTTATGATTTATCGTTATGGATTACCAATTATAAACCATCCATACTATTTCATCCTCTTTAATGGAGTAATTTTTTACCTCACAGTCATCAAAAAAGTTGATCAAGCCAACCACTTCTCATTTTACATTTACCTAAATCATTATTCTATTAAAGAATCATATTCTAAGATGATTGGTGAATTTATTAAAGAAGCTCAACTAGCCTTATATTTGTTGAGGAAAAGGAGAATGTATGAATAAAATTATCCTTTAGGGATAACCAATTTATAGTCTCATGTTCCATCTTATTAAATATGTACCATTCCCAAGCCCAAGTATTTAGGGTCTATTAGAATTCATGGACCCAAAGTTTAATGTGAAATCAAGGTGTGCACCTTTTCCAATTATTCTCACATTCATCAATATGTACCCAAGGATAAAAGTTCCCAGTGTAGGTGGTAAAACCTTTGTAGTTGATTTGTTCAAATCTAGAGAATATAGTGTCTTTAACCTTGGACCAAGTTGGAAGACTTGGCCTACATGTAACCCACTAACATTAAAAAATGCTCATCAATTTATACACTAGGACACTAATATTATCGATTTCCTTAGGGACACATACCTCATAGTCATGCATGAACATGTTAGTTCTTCTAAATCTATCATGCAGGGCAATACAATAATCTTACCTTTTTTGATTCAATGTACTCTCTTCACTCTAGATGTGGCATGTGGTAGTCAAACATTATTACCATTTGGAGATGGATTTATGATGTTGCATAAGGCATTTCATGCATGCTATACTTGATGTCTTTATCACACTACACCACACTTTTAACCTCTCACTTCATAGTATTTTTGCACCTATCATTCATAGGTAATACTCATAGTATCTAAAATGGATTATGCCTCATCCCATGTTAGAATTATTTCCCCACTTGGTTACAAGATATCTACACCTTATGTTTTGATGTTTTGATGTTGAAGATTTCATCCTCTAAGTTGACACTTACAACATAGGGAAGGCCTTGTTCTTTTGATAATGAAATCAACCTAATTTATTTTCCATTATTGAAGTTCATTTATCACATACATTTTATTATAATAACACCAAATTCTACCAATTAAATCTAGGTAGTTATTTGCTTCAATGATCTTGATCACATTAAAGTATTCTTAAAATTTTGTGCCTATTATATTTATATGGGCATTATGTATAAATCCCATTGTCTGAGCTTGGGTCTTTCTGGCCATGAAAAATACATGGGGTGAGGGTTTTAGGGTAGGGATGCCCATCTTTCATAAATCATATCCCATGATAATGTTGACTTTGGCACATATTTCCACTATTATGTCACATACCAACCATCAATTTATATTTTCATCAATGAACAATTATCATTATTAGCATACATTCTTGGCTATCCTTACTTGATGCCCTCATACTAGATCTAATATTGATAAATTAGTGTGTTGGTTTCCCATGTAATTGGCCAAAATATTCCTCATCATATGAATCATTCCTTTGATTTAGATTATATCTAAGACAACAATAAGATTGTCTTCCTACTAGTTAACCTATGCTTTGGGTTTAAGCTCTTTCCTTGACTTTTACTCAAAGTCCAAAACATGTTGTAGTTCACCATTTATAATCTAAATAATGACCTTAGATTCATGTAGTACTTATTTTTCATTTGATCCATCTTAATAGGGTTATTTAAAATATTTAAGGCATAACACTTTATCTTTAGGTCTTCTTGGATCATAACGCTTCTCAACTTTCTTAGTGGGATCAATGACTAGTTATGTATTAATGCCAATATGAGTTATTATCTAAACTTTGGGGCAAAAAATATTCTTAGCCTAGGTATGTGGGACACATTGTTCTAAGTTATTCTCAAGCCTAATCATGCCAACACCCTTATTATGAATTTATTTTTGTGTGAGATTTGCATACAAATCTAAGAAATCTTTAAACTTGTTATAACCACTACAGTACCCAAAACTAGGATACTTGGGGTAGTCATGTTGGTAGTAGTTTAGTGATCCACACTTATAATATGTGCATGGGGGAACATTCCATCTCCACATCATCCACCATGAAATTTTTAACTATGCTACTACTCATACTCACTATAAGTCTAATTAGATCCCCCTCTAATGGTTTTATATGCATGGTCTTCTCTTGCCTCTTGGATTTCATCAATCACCCTAAAATATTTAGTATTATGGGTGGAGGCATCTTAAATATTTTTTTATATGTAGATATTCATTGGGGTCATGTAGTGAAGGATAGAAAAATTGTGAACATCATGACCCTCATGATAAATCTATCAATAAATCAGCATTTCCCTCACATTTCATTTGGGGTAGTTGTTCTTATTGTGTTATTCAAATTGACAATTTTTGTACCACAACCTAATCTTAGTGTCATGGTACCTATTATCTAGCATATTATTTACTATAAAACACATAGATGTGATATTCCCCTCTATGAATGGGATAATTATTTTGCCTATGCCTCCTAAAAATTTATCTCTCAATGTTGATTCTAGGGCCTCTCAAGGTTTAGTGAATATCTTCATTATAGGGTGCATAAAAAGGGTGAAAAAAATCTTGCAAAAAACCATTATGCATGCTATATTGGATGAATCTTATAGGAGAGTTTGGACACTAGGGTATTCAATATAGCATCATGGGTGTAATTCTTCTCCATCAAGTCTTTATTGATTTCTTTGAGTGAAACAATAATCTAATGTTCAAACTCATTAATTCAAAATTAATTAAACAAAGTTGTAATCCATAATGGTTTGGTTTGGATCAATATTTATATATTAGGTGTGGGCATAGTCTAACAAGGTCATGGAAATTAGAATTTCCTTGTGTTATGACAATGTAACTCCTTTTGTGAAATATGATCTTATACTTGTGAACATGTTTTGTTGAATTTTCCACTCCTTGATAGTGAGTCAAGCTTAAATAAATATCATCAAATGCCTAGGAAGTAGGTATAGGCATGATTAGATCTTGTGATACATGTGTTACTAGTGTCATGACTGAAGGTGCACCTAAAATTTGGATTCCTATAGGATTTCCCCTATACTTCCTAATGGTTTTGAAAAAAAATCATTACATTGCCCCCTACTACTTGACTAGCCTACTAATCCATCACCAATCTTCTATATCCTATTACTCCACCTTGAGTTATAATAATTATCTATGGGACTAGACCCACTCCTTTTGGTGGTATATAAAAATTCCTTCGGTCCAAAGTTATCATGGGTTGTGCAACCACCGATCTAAATGATTAGTAAGGAAGGATATATTATATCACACTTATTTCACTACTTTATTCTAAATAATCTCTTGCATCTAAAATAGGGACATCATCTTGATCAGTTTCATCTATTTATGGGTAAAATACCTAAGTATACACTTCATGTATATAAGAAATGAGCACTTCCTTGGTAGTATATCTTTTATCTCTCAACCCCTCCTACACTTCTATTGCCTATTCTAAAATTTTCTATAACCCTTTGGCACATACTTATTCATTTTAATAGTGCACATCCTCTATATGAGAGTCTCCCTCATACCATTTTGGTATTGCATGGATAATTATGACATCAATTGAATATAAATCTCCCCTCTACCTATGGTCCTTCTCAACTATCACCTTTCATCTAGATTCATCATACTTATACCTTTAAATCTCACACTCTCCTAGTTATTCCTTACTAAAGACTTCCTTCCTCACTTGTTCACTTCCTTCATCCTAGTTCATAGTTCCTTTATGTTAATCATGTGCATATGAACTTATCCAAACATTGGTAATTACTATATGCCACTATTTATGATTAAATTATTGATTTTCAATGGTATTTAATTCAAATATGAACCTCTAGGTTTACAAATAAAATGATATTAATCCTCCTCTAGACAAGAATATGTGAAAACAAAAAATTATGACACGTATCTATTCAAAATTTTATGACACCAAACATTAAAAATTAAATCATGCCACATCTAGGTTCTTCAGCTACTCTACATGTTTTTCATTTTAATGGCTCTTTCATCCATAATTTTTACTCTTGCTTATAACATACATTGTAAGTCATGAATGCATATGCATTGGTAGTTTATATAATAATACTTCATATAGTTCATCATGCAATTTTTATTCCACCTATTCCCTTATATCTTGAATTTCATGACTAAGATGGAATGATTCAAATGTTTTCTCCAAATTTACAAATTCAATTTCTACCTATTGATATGGAAAAATTAGTTGTACTTAAATAATGGTTTATGGAGTAAATATTATTATTTGATATGATTCTATTTTTGATATGGATATATATGTTTGATTTTGAAGTAGATATGATAGTTTTTATTAATATATTTGTTTTTCTCACTTCATTATTTTAGCATAGTTGATGTGATAATTATTATTATCATAATTGTCATGCATGTATACCTTTGTAGCATGGTTGATATGATATTCACTAATGATTGTACTTGTGATGTTATATATGTACATTTCATTGTAGGAAATTGATATTATATAAGATTACATTGATTATGATATATTTTATTATCATTTATTATCAATATGTAATTATTATTATTATTATTATTATTAATATTTCTAATTTACAATTTTCTCTCAGGCTATCTCCTAGTTGTATTGAGGTGTATGTAGGACATATATTTTATCACTCACAAAGGAGTTTCTTATATGTAAGGAGGTAGTTCATGAATATGTGTGTAAGTACCAAACTTTGTAATAACACATCAAAAACTTGCACGAGTCTTTATCATGTTTGCATGTTGTTGCATTTGTAGGGATGTCAGTGATACCTTAGTTAGTTAGAATATGTAGATAATATTTTAAATTTTTTTCGAAGATATGTGATTATATTAATTTAATTTTTTTGTTTATCATTTGGTCTAATGTAATTAAAATAACCAATCATTAACCAATTTGTAACAAACCATTTAAATGAATACAATTGTATTTGGGAATGCCAAGTATGAAAATCATGGAAGGATACCTCTTTTGCCAGGTTATAACCCTCCTTAGTGGTATTAAATATAAATATAATTAGTAAATATATTAACTTAAGGTGATTTTATTAATTTTCAAGTTGTTAAGCTATGTTTGTTAAAAAAAATGAGTTTGTTTGTACAAATATCAATAAAAATATGAGAAATGTCTTAAAGGCACTTTTTGGGTCATTTATTAATTTAGTGACATTGACATTGCATTTTCATGAATATAAAAAATCATGTTATTTGATTATATGGTTGAAACATATAAAACTATGAGGAATGTGTATGTTTTTCTATTTGTTGACCTTTTCATGGTTATTGTTTGGATGGAAAAACTACTTTGCATAAATGGAAGTCCTATTGTTGAAACACATACCTAGGTGAGAAGGTTTCAAACTCCCGCTTTGATATTTTCCAATTTTACACAATGAGGAATTATTTAGGTTAATGCACCATGAGTTTTGTAGAAATTAGGTGGCAAAAATCAATTAGAATGCCTTATATAGAGGCTGAATTTTAGGGGATTACTTACCATAAATCCTAGGAATACATAAGAATCACCTTGGAGTTATAAGACTAGGTTTTTATCTTGAAATTTAAGGATAATGGGCCCTATATTTTGGTATAGTAATATGTAACTTGGAGATTAAGTGAACTAGGTTCATGAGAGGAGAAACCATGTGTGTTTTTGCTTGCTATAGATAGTTGAAAAAACTATGGAAAGTATTAAAAATAAATAACTATTTACTTTTTTAATTTTAATGAAAAATTTTGTAGATTGGAAGTTGTTATTAGTTGGGTAATGGCTATTTTAAATCCTTGGATATATTTAAACTAAAATAGAATATAACCTATAAGAACAAGTAAGAGCTTTTGACTTGCTATAACTATGATAATGAGAGATAAATGATAATAGATAAATATAAATATAAATTTTAATACATTTTATTGAAATTATAGTTACTTATGGTTATCATTACCAAATATAGTTACTTGTAAGACACAAGTCAAGTATTTGCTGAAATTTTAATTAAAATTATTTAATATTGTGAGCTGTACTTATAGGATGCAAGTTAAGTGTTTGACAAAATGTCAATTAGAATATTTAATTTTTTGATCCAACATGTAGGATGTAAGAAAAATGTTTAATGAAATGACAATGATAATTATTTGCTTTTATGAGTCATACTTGTAGGATGCAACCAAGTGTTTGATGCAATGTCAATGATAATTATTTACTTTTATGATTTGTACTTGTAGGATGCTAGAAAAGTGTTTGATGAAATGTCAATGATAATTATTTACTTTTGTGTTCCATAATTTTAAGATTAAATACAAGTGTTTGATGAAATTTTATAGATAATTAATTTACCTTTATGAGCCATATTTTATACTATGTAAGCCAAGTGTTTGACAAATGCCAAAGAAAATTCATTTATCTATGTGAGTCATATTTTTTTATTAAATAATCATACAAAGGATATTTTGAGCTTAAAAATGCCTTAATAGTTTTTTTATTGATTTTAATTTTACATTCATTCTTCTCCTTCAATATTTATTGTTTATTAAATTAATCTATCGAGACTTTTGTCAAATTTTCACTAAAGCCTACAAAAGAATATGGTTGTATCTTTGTATTGGTTAATTATGATTCTTTAAACTTTTTGGGTCTTTTAATTGGTGATTTAGAATGAAAATATAAAAAAATTAGATTAACCTAGATTATGATTTTGAATAAATCATGAAAATAGGAATTGTATTTATTCTTCTAAAAAACATTTTGTGTTTACTTAGTCTACATATGTTATGTTATGTGTGATTTAAGGCCATAATATAATCTTGGAAAATTTAAATATGGTATTATTAATATCATGAAATATATGTAATAATAATTATAAAGGTGTTAAAAATGATCCATAATTGGGAGGAATAATATTTATAATTTCATGAAAAT
>JARHVA010001401.1:1822500-1845000 GCA_037957365.1 Torreya grandis | reverse complement strand
CTCCTTTGTTGAATTTGATGCTTACTTATTGGCATAAGGATGTTTATTCTCAACATATGATGATTATATTCTTCTATAAATTTTATTATATGGTGGTAGAATATTTCCAATAGTTATGTGTGGCTTGGTGTGAAGCTTGGCATATATTCGACATGATAACACTACTCTCAAAGGCTTCAAGAATGTATTCTAGTAGAATAAACTTACACACAAAATCTTGTTTGTATATGGTGTGGGCACTTGTATTTATATCTCAAAGAGATAACTCTAACCCTAGAGAGGTTAAGTTAAATTCTAAATTTGGTTGAGTCTAAAATAACCTAGGTTGAGTCAAGCTAACCCTAGGTTGGGTCAAAGCACTCATCAAATCATGACATCTCAACTTTAGATATTTGTGAGGCATGATAACTCACTTTAGATATTTTTGAGGTGTGACTCATAATTTTAGAATATTTAGGAAATAATAAATCAATTTATTAGCTCCTTTGACCTTTTGACTTCATATTTAGCTAAAAAATCCTTTTTTGGTAAATAAAAATCAATAATTTCATTTGGAATTTTGTTTGGGCAAGTTAATGAATATTTATAATGTAATTAATCTTTCTTAGTGATTTTTTGTATTCTTTTAATTGTTTTAAATGTTATGAATTAATATCTTGACAAGCCAAAAGTGTCAAATAACTAGGATGTAATTTGACTAGGGTTTAAATTGAACTAGGTTTTTGGTGCATACATGATACTATGCCAAATAAGATAGATTCATCAAATTTATAGGAAATTAAATCCATTATGCATACAAATTTTTGTTATTCAAGTGATTTATAGGCTCATAATGTGCCTTGTTCTATAAATTTAACTAAATCCTTGCTTAGGCATGAAAGTTGCCAACACTAAGCATCTACAATTTGTGCATATTTATCTACTTTTCTACCATTATATTTAAAGATTAATTGCTTAAGGTTTCATGATTTTTATAGGATAACTTTTGTATTTTTAAATCTTGAGATTAACTAGGAGGTCCTTGGATAGACTATAGTCTATTATCCATCCTTAGCTTCTTCAAAAATACACAACATCTTGTAAAACACTATTATCCAAGGGAGAGGTCGAGGCTCAATGGGTTCATCTTCAAGGTAAATATTCATTACTCTTCTCTTCTATTTTAGTATATATATTTCCATAAATAATGGATAATGAATAGATTAAATCTCTTTGTCTAGTATTACATCTCCATTTACTTGAGTAGATTTTTAATTTGCATGTTTATGTTTATCCCTCATTTGTTTCACAATATTTAGTGAGAACTAGATTATATTTACTTTAATTTATTATTGCATTATTATCAAACCTAGATAGGGTTATTATGTAGTGTTTTTTTACTGTAGGATTTTTAACCCTCTCTATCATTGTTATATGATAAGATATCAATTAGGTACATTTAATTGATCCATATTGGTCATGACCCTAATTGTCTAAGTATTTATAGTGGTATAATTAGTTGATTTATCTTCTTCAAGTTAGGGTTGATTTGTAGATCAACTTCACTTTTATTTGCATACATTCTAATGAATTTGACATGAACTAACCCTTAAATATTTTTAATTTAAATTTTTAGACTATTGGATTTAGTCAACTCAATATAATAATTTAGATTTAGTCAACTCAATTTAGATTTGTGTGCATGTCTTTTTCTCCTATTGACAACTAGATCAATCTGATCAACCCAATTCTATATTTTTATAGATGATATTCTACTTCATCAATATAATTGACATAGTTAGGTCATCATCTTAAAAAAAAATTAATTGAGGCAAGACTATAAATCTTTTTAAGCTCTATGTGATCATACTTTTACCTATTAACCCATAAGATCAATCTTATAGATTTATTTTTTCATTTTGTCTCAAATTTTTTAACAAGTTCTACTTAGACTACTAGATCAATTGTATTTACATATTTATTTTAGTTATTTTAGTTATTTAGTTTATGCAAACTCAGTCAAGTCATTTGAATTTGTTTTAACATTTTATTTTATAGGTTTATGACCTCATATGGATAACACAACTTAAAAATTACAATTCATTAGATATATTACATTACTAAATCAATCAAATTAACTTTATCTTAATTATCAAGTTCATTCTAACCAACCTAGTTGTCTCATTTTTCTCAATTTCAATCAAACTTCAATTCTATTTTCCTAGTTTTCTAGTTGTATAAAACTATAACCTTACATTAAACTAAGTCAATGGGTTTGAATTAGTTTTGTAACTAATTTTTTCCCAAGAAACTTAGTTGAGTTACTTGATTGCATTTCTTTGGATTTTTCTTCAGTAGATAAAGTTGACTAGATCAACTTTATTCTATATTGTTTGCATATTAGGTTAACCTAATCAACCTAGTACTATATCTTTTCCAAGCAAAGGAAATTAACTCACATTAGTAGTAATCAGTTAAATTTTCATGTATATACTTGATTATAGTAGTGCACATAATATAACTAAGAAGGTTAATTTATTATATTAGTTACTTTCTTCCTTCACACACTACCCAATCACAATAAATCAAATAAGCATTCAAATAATTCTACCTAGTTCTATCTACTTGGATTTGATCACCAAGTGGGAAGTTCAATTTTCTAGGATGATTATAAATATGTGGTTGATGATATATATTATCAAATTACCTAATACCCTTATCACTATGGGATTATAAGTGAGGGCTTAAGACCCAATACTAATCCATTACCATCAGCAATATAGATCCCTTTCAGCCTTAGCATCCCTGAAACTAGGCTTAGCTTACCTCTTTTTAGTTCCTTTGATAATCTAAATGCCTTATCACATTTTAAAACATAATTTAAAATACATCAAGAATGTCCACTTATTAGATTAGAATTTACATTTCAGTAATGTTGTTTGTTGTTTGTCAATTATATTTTATATTGTAAAACTTATATTATCAAGTGTTGGTACAAGGTTTGTGATGTGTGTTGTAACTATATAAACCTAATTGACCTAGTTTCATGTGTGATTATATTATTTCTCCACAAAATTTATACTCAATCATATAGATTTATAACATTCCAAAATTTTCCTACATAGAAAACATAGTCAACTTAGTCTCTTACAGGTTATTCTATTTGTCTTATTATAGAACATAGTTGATTTGTTCAACTTAGTTTATAAGAGATTTTTTCTATTCATCCTCCCATAGAACACAATCAACCCATTAAAATATATATCATGCCTATTATTCTATTTACCTTCTCAAAAAACATAATCAATCAGTTTAACTTTGTATCATCTCATCGATTATTCACCCTATGGCTAACTCAGTTCTCTTTATAGACTACTATATATCTGATCTCATACATTACTTAGAAAACTTCATCCAAATTTCATATTTTTTTATCATTCTTTTATTCTTATCTTAAACATCATGAAATCCCCTATTAAAATCTTCTTGGATAGTCTTAATCCATTTAGATGAAACATAGGTTATTTTTTCCTTCCTAGCCTAGTTACCTAAGAGGATATTCACTCTTGGTGCACCTTCTCTCACCCTTCATCTATGGAATTAAATATGGTTAAAATTACCTAAAATTATGACATTAATGGATCATATCCATTTCACACTTCCAAAGACACTACCCTATCAAAACTACCTTATTAAATTATAAGACCAATCAATACAAGCCTAAGAAACAACCCTATAGTAAGTCAATTAATATAAAAAAAATCCTTATTCCTAAAAATGGGAAAATTTATCCTCCTAAAAACACTAATATTAATCCTAATACCAACACTAACCTTGCAGTTCCAATTCCTAATAATCCAAATTCACAAATCAATACTACTCAAATCCTTACACAAATAGTCCAACAAATGAATGTTATGCAAATAACAAATACATATCAAATGATGAAAATTAAACAATAAATATGACACATGAATAATCAATCTTATCTTATTTTACCTTTAAATAATCAAAACTTTATCCCTCCTCCTCTTACAGATGATAATGGAAATATCATTTATACAACCCCTTATGCATAACAAGATGTTTCACAATATCTAAAATAAACATTTATCTCCTTTCATTATTTATATTAATAATGGAAATATTTCTCCAAATATTATATATGATGGTAGTAAATACCCCACATCATTTATTGAGGCATTTGGTAATATCTACAAAGAATGGATTAAAAAAAAACCTTTGTAACCACCAAATTTCTAGTTAAAATTTTTATAAGAGATGTCGTAGAATGGTATAATCACTTACCTAAAAATTTTATATAACAATTAGAAGATTTGGTTAATGCCTTTGTAAAATAATTTCAACAAAATGACCTTCCCAAAAATTATCTTAGTCATTTTATCAATGCTAAAAAATTACCCTCTGAATTAGCCCATGACATCATGAAATGATGGAAATCTTTGAATCATAAAGTATATCATAACATGAATGGTGATAATCTATTTAAAATATTTATAAATGCATTAACACCCTCACTTAAATATAAGGTTTGACATTTTTCTCCATAAAATCTCAATGAAGCACTTGATCAAGATAAAAAACAATATTTTCTTTTGAAATAATTTGAGTTAAATAATAAATCCATCAAGGGATCTTTCCAAAATTCAACCAATGAAATTACTATCACTCCACCTCAAAAAAAATTAGGGAGTAGTCAAAGTGGATAATCACCTTCCTTCCCATAAACCATTAACAATAAAAAAAATGAAGAAATTATTATCTCCCTCTAAAACTTTCACCTATAATAATGCTCCACCTTCATGGTATGACCATGACACATTCTATTGGTTCCATGTCGATGTAGGTCACTCTCATGAAACATATATTAGATTTTTAAAATTTAATTATTATTTTATTTTTGGAGACACCTTTCACCATGATACTATGATTAAATGACATAATCATGATTATGTTAAAGCCTCTCAAAGTAAATAGTTTACCAAACCTTGGCCATCAAAACCTCAAAAATCTTTCTCTACTTCTAATCCATAAAATTAAAATGAGGATATATGTGTAATTGATTTTTATTATGATGAATATTATACCAATTCATAATATGCAAATGTAACCAAAATAAATTATAGATGCAAATATGCCCAAAAATATTTGATCATTAAACCTAAGAAAACATAAATCGAAGAATAACTACTTAAAGATACCACAATTATCACACCTATACCTTTCAAACAAACGAAGGAAACACTCCCACAACCAAAAACTCAATCTGATTCTCCTATTCTTACAAAAAATCATTGTACCTCATTAACATTATGTTAGTTCTTCATCTTCCAAATCACATTAGATTTTTTTGGAAGAACTCATGTTAATGCCTTGTACAATTCCCCTCATGGAGTTAGTTTGTATTTCTCCATATCATCTTAAATTTCTAATGCAATAATTATAATACATTAAAGAACCACCATCCCTTGGTTTGGAAAATCCTCATAATGACACTTCACCTATCTAAGTACATACTATTGAAAATATTTTTACATCTTCTAAATCATCCGTAAAAATTATCAAATAAGACATGATTAATGACAATTTTTTTTCAAGCTAATGATCTACCCCTCTTTATTAAAATTGAAATAAATAATATCCTCATTTGAAATTTCTTAGTAGATGAAGGATTAAGAATTAATGTTACCTCTATTTGGTTAATAAAATATATTGGATATACCAAGTATAATATTAAACCAACTCATTTCACATGTAGAGGATTTGATTAAAAAAATTTAAAAAAACCACTCGATTATATTTGGATCCCACTCACTATTGGACCCAAGACCATATTCACTAAGCTCATAATTCTTAATTTACCACTATCTTACAACATGATCCTAGGTTGCCCATGGACACATAGTATGTAGGTTATTACCTCCCTAGGTAGTCAATGTAATAAATTCATCCATAATGGCAAATGCTAAAAACATGAGGCTGATCACAATCCATGGAGTATACAACTACCAAACCTCAAATCTTAATTTTGGATTCTAACCATCCCATGAATTAATAGTGTACCTCTACTTGAATTTGTTAACATAAGTACAAATTTATAGGTCAGAATCACTGATTCTAATGATGATGAACCTAATGAATTAAAAAATACGTGCAATACCACTAAATTACCTCTTTACATTGCAAAATGGCTTCCTACTTATTTACTTTCATGTGATCATAGCATTCCTCTAGTTGATGATATCACTAAAATTATTCCTCCATGTAATGTATATGAAGCTTCTTACATAGAAGTTGAATTCACATGTGATGAGTATGGAGTAGACAAATTATTTCAAGATCCTTTAATAATGTCTCCCCAAAAATTTAGTAACTTAGGCACATCCACTTCTAAGTTTCCCACTAAAACAAATACATGAAAAAATTATGTGCCAAATTTAAAATTTTCCATAAATTTTCCACACCTTACTATCCTCAATGTAATGGCCAAATAGAGGTTACTAAAAAAAACATTAAATAAAATCTTACAAAATATTATTCAAGAAACTTGTACTAATTAGAAGCTTCATATATATCCTACACTATGGGCTTACCTTACTACCATTAGAGAAACATCATTCTCACTTGTATATGGTTATGAATCAATATTACCATTATAAGTTGAAATCCCATTTTTATGCATATATATGCATGGTATAATTATTGATGAATAATTATGTGAATCCCATCTTCCTGCTTTAGATTTTTTTATGAACATCATTTGGCCACTTTACAACATAACTACCAATACAAGGCTTACATGATAAAAAAACATAATAAAAAGGTCACAGTCCAAACATTTAATGTTGGATATTTATTCTTCAAACTAGATTATGCACATGATAAATAATGAAAATATGCCTAAAAATTGTGGGGCCCTTGATTAGTAAAAGACATCCTTGGTCCTATTACTTATCATCTACAAACTAATGAAGGACATTTTTTCAAGGAGCCCATGAATGCATAATTTTTCAAGAAATATTTTTCTTAAATATCTCCCTTATTTTCATAATACTATACAATATACATACTAAAACTTATTTTAGGACTTTTCCAATGATATTTCCTTTTCATTTGTCTATTCTATACATAAACCTTAGTCATCTTATTTGGTCATTTGGTTTCTATTTATTACATTCATTTAATTCACAAGTTGTATTATAATACCATGGATAGGACCTAGCTTTCCTCATGAATATATTTCCTTTCATACATCCATTTTTTATGTTTTTTGGGACCATAAATCTACTATTTTACAAAATTTTATTTTCATTTTCTTCTTTCTTTTGTGAGTTGTAGTATAAGTCTATGGATAGGACCAGACATTCCTCACAAATACCACTTTTTACACCTACATAAATTTATGTTTAATGAGTTGTAGTGTAAGACCATGGATAGGAATAGGCTCTCCTCATAATATATAGTATTTAAAACCTTTTTATAAACCAAGTGTTCTTTTTAAATGTAAAAAAATGGTTAAAATTTTGTGATTCCATATTATTAACCTCAATTTTTGTTTCTTTTATGGATAAAACTTGAACAAAAAAATATGTTAGAATATTTTTCAATAATTACATACATTTTTATGATACTGAATCATACTTGCCTATTAGTGTATCCCTTTCACATTGTCACATTTTTTTTTGATTTGAGGCAATTCAAATAATTTCATGTTCATTTCCCTTAGTATTCCTTTCTTTCATTCCACTTTGGACTAAACAAGGCCAATGTCAATATAACACTTTTATTTAACATGAATAAACAAGACTCTTAGACACCATGTTAGCTAAGTCTTAATTCATAGCTAACAAGTTTAAATTTTTCAAATGATAGTCAATTTTAGCACCCATGTTTGGTTTTATGAATCCGTATGGAAGAGGAATAGAAAAATCCTTCAAAACATTAAAATACAAATCATTTAAACAAAAATAAATGATCAAAAGGTAATATAAAAATCCAAAATTCAAAACCACACCAAAATACATGATTCATATCACATATCCTATTCTTAATCAAAGCTCAAACTCCATATTTAGCCTCATAATAGAGTCAAGGTACATCATGGTGTAGTAGACCAGTAGATTAGGAGAGGAGAATTTAAAATTATCTATAATGCTACCAACTTTATCATGCAAGTACCCAATATTCACAATAGAGCAATGAATTTATAATGGGTCATGAGGAATGGGGAAAAAGTTGTGGCAAGGTTGGTCCATTTTATTTTTCATGCATATAGTGTGCATAGGATGATAATTCATACTTAATTTGAAAATCCAAGATTTATGTGGTTAGGAGAAGTTCTTCAGAGTCCTTAATGTCTAAAGTCCTCTTGTTTTGACAAAAGTAATTTTAGTGTCTTAAATTCAATAAAGAGTTTTTATACCTTGATTTTTGCCTACATTTTCCCCACCACCCATTCCATTTCCCCCTTAATAGGCATGTTTCATTCTAAATCTATTTACCCACTTCTATATTCCCTCTTATTCACATCTTAAAACATGCTAACATCACTTTATTTTAGTTTTATCTACATTTATAATAAAATAGTTTATTTTAGTGACTATGAATTATTTTATTTACACCATTGCTTTAAATCTCCATAGTTTCTTGGGTTTCATTTAAAAATTTAAACATTTGTTATCATTATTTTTGTGGACAACTAGATCCATTTCTTTATTTCACATACTTTTTCCATTGATGAGTGAGTTTAGATTGTTACTTCTCACTCACCAATATTTTTTTTATTTCACATACTTTTTCCATTGATTATTGAGTTTGGATTGTTACTTATCACTCATCAATATTGCTTTACTTTATAAATATTTTCCATCTTTGTCTAAAGTTTGGTTTGTTACTCTTTTACACATTGATGTTAGACTTATCATAATACTTTTACATGTCCTTGGTTTGATTTAATTTGTCACTTTTATAACCTAAGTATTGCATTTTGTTTGAGTTTTTATGTTACTCAATATCCTTGGATTTTCATTTACCCAATTTAATCTAATTTTGGATTGATCATTTTGGTTCTAACTTAACGTTTATCACCCTACCTTAAAAAATTTATAAGTACATCATACCTACACATTCATTTCAGATATTTTGAATTCCTTGCATTTGTTTGTTTTTGTTCTTTAGTTTTGTATCCTTAGGGTTTATCCAAAGCAGTCTATGCATCCTTCATGATCAAAACTAAAAATATAGTAGAAAACCATTTAAATATAAAGGTATGTCAAGGAATGTATATATTACTTGTTTATTATAGTTATTTCCATATTTATCATTTCATTTTATGCTTTATACTATAATTTATTTAGCTTAATGTTATTTTTTTCTATGTTCTTTTACCAAAGCATCATCCCCTATTACAATTAGATGACACATGATGAGATTCAAGTGGGACATATGTATACACACAATATTTTTAAACTTTATCAATTATTGATGATTTATCTCATGTAATAACCTATTTAACCTTAACCTATTTGAGTCAACACCTTAAAGGGTGCATCAAGAAAGGGGTGGGTAGGCCTTTGGTGTTTATCAATATTGTTGTTCCCTATATATCAACATAAGACCAATACAACCCTTATATATTTCCATAAGATTTGACACGTTATTTACATGTTTATCCAAATAATTCATCACTTTAAATAGTCCCTACCTAAGAAAAACCTATTTTTACCAGTTTCTAAACATAGTCAAATAGGTTGACCTAGTTTTGGGAATAGTACACATTATGGGATGAGCCGACATAGGCCAACTAGTCCAAGACCTAATGGCTCTTTTTTACAAAAAAAATAGGTCAATTGTGTTGGCCAAAATTTTTAAATGGATTAGGTTTGTATTAGGTTATATATAAACATATTTCACCCCATTTCCAATAAAGATAATAATTCATTTATGATTCCTTATCTAATTTTTCACCATTTTACCTGAGGATTCATTATTTAGGGTTTCATGATTCTTGGAAGAGAACCTTTATCTCATAAAATCTTGAGATTCATAAGGAGGTCGTTGGATAGACTATAGTTCATTTTCCATTATGAGCATATTTAACAATACACAAAAACCTCTTGTAAATCACCATTGACCAAGGGAGAGGTTGAAGCTTGATGGGTTCATCTTCAAGGTAAGTACTCATAACTCTTAATCTTCTATTTTAGTATAAATATTTTCATGAATAATGGATGATTAATATATCATATCTCATTTATTATTATTACCTATACATTAACTTGAGTAGAGTTTTAATTCTCATGTTTATTGTTTATGTTTATCCCTCATTTTTGACACAAGATTTAGTGAGCACTAGATTAGATTTAATTTACTTTATTATTTCATTATTATTAGACATAGATAGGTTTATTATGTTGTGTCACTTTAATAGAGGATTTATAACCCTCTCTAGCCATATTATATGATCAAAGATCCCTTAGGTAGGTTTAGCAGATCTATATTGGTCATGACCCTAATTATCTAAGTATTACTAGTGGTATAGCTAGTTGATTTATATTCTTTGAGTTAGGATTGATTTGTAGATCATATTCACTTTTGTTTACATATAGGGAACACTAGTGGTATTAATCAAAAATAAATATGAAACCATAGATCTTTTCATAGACTACTAGATGGTAAATAAGGCTACAATGAATAATATGTATCCATTACCTAACATTGATGATATTTTAAATAAAATGTGTGGTGTAGCCATGTTTTACAGGATGGATCTTAGAATAGAGTATCATCAATTGAGAATCAATAATTAGATATATATAAAACAACTTTTATAAATAGATACGGGCATTCTAAATTCACAATCTTACCCTTTTAGACTAACAAATACACTAGATGCATTCATGAATCTCATGAATAGTATTTTTAAAAACTATTTGGACAAGTCTTTACTTGTATTATTTTTGGATGACATTTTGATTTACTGTATGAATGAGGAGGAGCATTATTATCATTTACAATTGGTGAATAAATATTTGAGAGGGCATAAGCTATATGGTGAGTTGTCTAAGTGTGCTTTTTAAAAAAAATGATTTACTTACACCATAATTTTTTTTAAAATGGGATTTAAGTGGACCCATTAAATATTATATAAATTATGCATTGACTAACACCTATAAACGTTCATGAGATTCATAGTTTTATGGTTTGGTAGGTTATTACAAGAACGTGTACCATTTTTTTCTAAAATAGCCAACCACATAATTTAACTTCAAGAAAATTATCATCATTTCTAATGGATAGATATGTTTGAGGGAGATTTAGAAATTCTAAATGAAAGGATTTATTTTTTATAAATTCTCAAGGTTCCTGATCTAGATGATCATTTTATAGTTGTTATAGATTCTTCAAGATAAGGATTTGAATGTTTTTTTTCATAATAAAACCATGTTATGGCCTATTAATTAATAACAATTAAGATATGAATTGAACTATGATCCAAATGATCTAATAATTTAAGAAATATTTCAATCATTACAAGTTTGAAGAAATTATTTTGCTAAGAAAACCTTTTGTTCTCAAGACTAACAACATGGAACTTAAGTAAATTTTCATGAAACCAAATTTCAATGCATGCCAAATATATTAGCTATATTTTTCCCCATATTATGACTTTGAAATTAGTTATATCAATGAAAAATAAAATCATGTAGTTTATGACCTTAGTCATCAAAGATACATTGTAACTATGGATATTTTTCAATCAAATTTTCTTGAACAAGTTTTGAGATATCTTCAAGAGATGATTTATATGAATAGGTTAATAAATACCTCATATGGAATCCATAAGATTAAAAATATGAAGGATATAATTTTGAGGATAATGGCTTGTTGATATATAAAGGTGAAATATATGTTTGAGATCAAGGAGATATATGAAAACTAGTGCTTAGAGAAACCCATTGTGAACCTTATTATGATCACCTCAAAGTAACTAAATTGATAGAAAAACAAGACCACTATATTTATGGAATGAAATTAGGTATGATGTAACTAGTTTTGTGGCTAAATGTTTATATTTTGAGTGAGATAAGGCTAAATATGTGCACCTTGTAAGATTATTTTACCCTTATGATATACTAGATTGAAAGTGTCAAGTCATCAGTATAGATTTTGTGAAAGGTTTTTGAATGTCCAAAAAATGACATGATATGATTTTAGTTTTGGTTTATATGCTTACTAAAGTTTCAAATTTCATACCAAGTAATATGATAGATGATGCATAGATTTTGGCTTAAAGGTTTGTGATAGAAATTTTTAAGCTTTATGGAGTTCTAGAGAAGATTGTCTTGGATAGAGATACATAAATGACCTCACTATTTTTTTAGAATTTTATTTATATTTGAGATCTCAACCTAATTTTAGTAGATCATATTATTTTATTGAATTTGGGTGTACTATGGAAATAAATTACCTAATATGAAATATTATTGTGTAAAATAAGACTACTATAGATATACAATAAATGATATATTTGATTAAAACCTACTACATAGGGAAATATACTAAATATGAAAAGTGAAAAAGATAAATATAAACTTACTTAGAAAACTAAGATACACATTATTTCTAGATTTGAGATTGATAGAGGGACTATGTTGACTATGTGTGGACCTAGAACAAGAGCTAGAAGGGTTAATGTAAAACATTGTTGTAACTCAATAATATTGGGGGTGATTTTATCAA
This sequence comes from Torreya grandis, assembly GCA_037957365.1. Taxonomy (NCBI): domain Eukaryota; kingdom Viridiplantae; phylum Streptophyta; class Pinopsida; order Cupressales; family Taxaceae; genus Torreya; species Torreya grandis. Next base: position 1,832,259 of record JARHVA010001401.1, on the reverse strand, counting down.
GATATGTCTACCTTATCCAAAAGACAGCATGGATTTGATATTTATAGGCTATGTTCACCTTTGTTTATTTGTTTTATAGACTTTGTCGGAGCTACTAATCTAATGCTAAGACCATTATGTAACTCTTTATTTAAGTGAAACTCTAGCTTAATGATAGAGGAAGATGGATTTAAATCATGGAATAAAAATGGTTTAGTAGTTGAATTTATGATTGACCTACACAAACTCATGTTGAACATTCTCTACATACCAATACTTTGAAGAGGGATCAAACTCCATGTAATTTTCCTATGATATATTGATGTGTTTTAAAATGGTGTAAAATTTTATATGTTTATGCTATACTAGTGTGATTAAGTTCTTCAACCATGATTTGTAACCTTATAAGTGTATTAAGACTTTAGATCCAGGATACTAGGGTTGTATGTAATTTGAATTGGGAGAAATAGAGAATTTTATTTCAATGAGTAATTAGAATTTTGGAGATTTTTAGTGTGGAAGCCCCTTGTGTGAAAAATGGTTTGAAATGTGCTTTTATAGTAGTATTTTTAGAATTCCTTCAGATGGGGATTATAAAAATCATAGGATAACCTTTTCATAACTTTTAATTTCTCAAAATGTCTATTACTTTGTGGAAAGACAATAATGGTGAGTTTAGACAACAAAGTAGGTTGTTCTTATCCAATGGGGTGTTGTTGTCTAATGAGAAAAAATAGTTCTAATGAGGATCATGAATAGCCTAAGTGTGGGATTAGAATATTTACATAAGAAATAGGGAAATTTTAAGATCATTAGTCATCTTATAAGATTGATTCCTCCACATGAATAATGAAATAAAGTGGTCAAAAATCCCTAGAATAGGTCATGATATTAGTGTGTAAAAAGGGTGGTCACAAGTACACTATTTTAACTTAAATTTTGTGTGTGTGTGTGTGTGTGTGTGTGTGTGTGTGTGTGTGTGTGTGTGTGTGTGTGTGTGTGTGTTTAAAGTTCCCCTTATTTTATTCTAGTAATGAAATAAAGTGAAGCTACTAGAACAAAAAGGAAAGTCCATACCTAAAATTACCTATAAAGTGAAGTATTGGATGTAGTCCATAACATTGAACTATGATTCACATAAACCTATAATGAAACATGTATAAAATAATTCCTTATTTAATATTAATATCAAAAATTAAAATATAAAAAACTAGTTAATAAATAGGAACAAATACACCTAATTGGGTAGTAAGCCATTGTGTTTTCTTGGTGAAAAAACTAGTGCAAAATTGGTGGATTTAAAGGGTATAGACCCTTGTAAATTTCATTTCTATTGGAGAGATTGGATTGGGCTATACATTCCCCAATCCTCTTTGATATATGAATGTGATTAATAACTCAAGGTGTGCCTAACTCAATCATCAAATACCCAAATTATTAAATTATTTAAAATCACTATATGAATCCTAATAAATTCATTCTATTGCCAAAAAATAATGCAAAATTTTTGCAAAAAGGTGAACCAACTATTACATATAATATAGGGTTAATTTATGGAAAAAAATAACATGAAATTAGTTAAAAATAAATGCAAAAATTTAGTATAATCTAATTTCTAGTTTATATGATGTGGGTTATGACAATAATTTACATTCCATCTATAAAATTGGTGTAAAATTGAGCAAAGAGCAAACCATGCGTTACACACATGTCCTCAATATGATATTTGGTGTATAAAGATTATAATATTGAGTAATAAAAATTATGATTCTTATCAAAAATTTACGTTAATATAGAACACATGAAATTTATGATGCCCTCTAGCTAATAAAATATAGGTACATTATAGAAACTGAGACTATAAACCTATTACAAAATGTTTTGAAGTATCTCAGACTCTGATAGATTCTAAAGATGATTGTTTTCTATGTTTTATGATAATAATGCCATGTTTGGACAATAATTAAGGTCAATCCTATCCAAATGGTATGTTCCTATCCAGACTAAATTTATGAGTGATTTTTGGGTGTGTTATGTGATTCACTATATGAGGACTACAAGATTTAGTCTGTGCACTATTATATAGGGGCTTAGTATTTAAGACAAGCCATTGTGGATGCTATGTCTTTTGAGGTGAGTTGTTTATCCTACATAATAAATTAACTAAAAATAAAATGTTATGTAAATTTTTTTAAATATGAGTAATTTTGTTAACATGTAGAATAATAACATCATCATATGTATGAATTGGGCAAAGTATTAATGAGAGATATATGTGAAAGAAAATATACAGAGTGACATTGTCAAGATAGAATAATGGAGGGATGCATAATATCCATCATGTCCTTGAAAGGGATAGGAGGATGCATGATTTCCATCATGGAATCAAAAACTAAGAAAACAAGGTTAATGACCATGACACAAAAACAAAGTACACATAAAGCACACAAACACACAATAGAAAGCTAGGGGCCACATACAATGGACATGTTTGAATGTCACTCACATGCATAGAAACATATAGTGAAGGATTTTAGAGACACATAAAATACACAATTCAAATATCCTTGCATGGATAAAAACACACACAATGACATGTTCAAATGTCCTCACACACATAAAAACATATAATGAAGGATTAGAGCCACATGCCAAAGACATATTCAAGTGTCCTCAATCCAAATAGAGAAACCATACAAGACATGAATCAGTGAAGCAAACATGAAAAACATGCATGATATATGTATTTGATCAAATTAATTAATTTATAACATTAGTATATTTAGCAACTTAGATAACTAGTAAGATAGCAATGTCTTAATAGGTGATGAATATTTATATATGTTATTTCATATAAATAAATGTGCTATGAATAACTAGGGTTAGCAAAAAATTATAAAAACTATGTATATGATGCCCTCGTTGAGCTTATTAATGTATGTATAAGTTTTAAAAGGCATGTGTATGAGCTAAAACTTATCAATGATAACTTGGATCACTAGTACAATAGTGGGGGAAATGGAAAATAGATTGGTGTGATCCTATCCAATGGGGCACTCTTATTTGAATGCAATTTTTTATTATATAAAAGTGAATTTACTTGAAATTGTGTCTATGAATAGAATATATATACTCCATGAGTCTTGCAAAGGACTCATAATTAGTGGGCCCTATGTCTAGAAGAGGAATGGTAAATTTAATTGAAGGAAAATGGATATGCTATTATGATTGAACTGATATAAATAGAGAATTTGAATACTAAGAAAACTATATACCATAACTTCCACTATCATATTGATGCTTTGTAACAAACTATACATGTTGAACACAATGCACAATAGGTATTTTTGGAACCCATCTTTGAGTGTGTAAATCATGTGTTGGTGCCTTATGTGAGGTACCTTAGTGCTATATAATATAAATCTAGGAAATTTAGGAGTAGAAAGAGGATCTCTTGAATATGTGATAAATCTCTACTTAAGTGGCCTCTCAAGGATAATCCTCTGTGTAAGGGTATATACCTGCTATGGAAATATCTAAGTAGATTTCACCTTTTTAGGTGGCTCAACTAAAATATTTTGCATAGGAACCAAATATTTATGTGATAGGGGGTACTCATATAGGATACCTAGAATTATTATGACTCAATTAAGATATATATACCTTAATAATTTATGAATTATAGAAGTAGCTTCATGAATCTACTAAATCTAAGGGTGTCCCAATAACATATAAAAGATCCTTACACTAGGTAATATTATGATTCTAGTGCCACATGTACAACACCAACCTATAATTATAGTGTAATCTAATTAATGTAGATATAATGTAACCATTGAATCCTTTAATGACCATGGTTATAAGAATCAAATCATGATATGTGTATCTAAGATGATAAGGAAGTGTGATTGTACACATATTCACATATAAACCATTATCAACCAAGACACTCTGAATAAGATGGTGATCAATGTGAGCTCATATGAATAAAAAATGTAAATTTGAGTCATTAGGTACTATTTGATTCTATAAAAATTTAATGAGTGGTATAAATGGCATTACATTATGGTAGGTACCAATGATGTTTTTCAAAGGATGTAATACCTCTAGATGAGAATGGTAAGAAATTAGCAAAAAGTGTGCATTGTATGCACAATGCATTCCCAATGTATCTATTATTGCATTAACTATATGCCTAGGAAAAGGATCAAAAAATATTTGCATTGTTTTAATTTCACTTGGTTGTGATTTCATATTATTTATGGGCGTGTCCACATTAATTATGTTTACATCTATCAATCATAAGTTTTGTGCCTTAAACTGATACATATGTTAGTAGTATGGCCTAGTTCCATATGATAATCACAAAAAATGTTCTGTTAAAAATACTTTAGAATAGGATGATTCAAATAAACCTAATTAATTTGAGGGAAAGATATGAAATTGTAGTCTACTAGTGTTTTGAGGACCTTATATGGAGCTTCTAGTAGGCTAGAAAATTATATCCATGGAGGAGATGATAAACATGGATTAGGATCATAAACTACATGTACTATTGCCTTTTAATCATTATTATTATTAGTTGGTCACACTTTATAAGACAATTTACTTGAATTATTTATATTAGAATCATAACTAATTGTATACTTAAGCTTATTCATGGCCAATAATTTGACTTCCCTTTATTTTACTATGCTATAATATTTTTTTAATGATGTACATTTTTTAACATGATGGAATCGTGTAAGGGTGGAAGTCATTTTTTCTTAAATATGTTCTATACCTCTATGTTTTCCATAAAATTAGTCATTTTGGATAGCATAGTCTTGTATATTATACATAATATACTATAGGCTCATTAGATTTATGCTTGAGTTGAGTAATCTGAGCATATGAAACCTTTTCATTGATATTAAATGAAAAATGTGCTAGGAGCATATCATCCAATGGATTGAACACATGGAATGATTGATGTCATAAGTCATAAAACCATTGTAATGCATATTTCTTATTATTATTGGAAATAATTTAGTCAATAACATATTATTGGACATATAGTCCAAACATGTTACATGGAATGCTTTGAGATGTTTCTCAGGGTTACCATTTCCATTATATAGTGTAAGCTTGGGTGCCAAAAAACCTATAGGTAGATGATATATTTACATATTATGTGTTTTTTCAACTATTTAGGACTTAGTGCATGTGAATCATATGTTGTTAAAGGTTTAAGTATAACAATAACTTGGAATAAAAATAATAAATAATTGATTTGAAAAACCTTTCCCAAAATAACAAGGATAGAAAGAAAGAGTACATATCTAGAGTAAAATAGGTAATTATATGACTTAGGAGGCTAAAAAATGTTGGATAAATAGTTAAACACATTTCATTTTATGACTATAACTGAAATCTAACTTCAAATAATAGTGCCATTATGTGGACAATAGTGTTATGGGGTACTAGTATCCATCTTGGAGGAGTTGTTTGGAACTTTCAAGGAAGCTACAGGAGATTTTTTGGGACCTATAGGTGGTTATGTGTCTTTCATAAAATCATCTATATCATTGTTTTAATGAGCACTTGTACACATGAAACAACATCTAGATAAAATGAAAAAGAAAGGGGAAATTTGGGTTATGGGATATTAAAATCACATGGACTAGAACCCCTATTTTCCTGACCACTTCTTACATTAACCCTAATGCTAGGGGTTTCAGATCACATGTAGTTATCCCTTAGGGAATGCACATAATCAATATTCATAGTATGTTATAATTAATTTCACTTAGGCCCTTATTTGATCAAGCATGCAATGTCTAAATGTAATAGTCGAGTAGTATGCAGAGTATTGAGTTGTATTAATGATTGATTTTATGTAATTATGTGCCAAAATAGTAAGTGCTAAATGTAAAATTATATCTAAGGCTCTTCATATATAATGAAATTTTATTTTAATGCAAGACCTTGTTTGATGGCCAACGAGTCATAAAAGAGGGATAAAAACATAAGAGAAGGCTCAAGGTAGGGTTAGGACCCAAAACATAAGATAAAATGATCATCAGACTCTAGAGCCATAGTTAAACACTAGTGCTACATGGTTTTATTATCTTTATAATGGTGATACTATATTTAGGCCTAAAAATAGATTTAAGACCAAGTAGAATAGGCTAAGGGCCCTTTTTATTGGGAAGAGGTGACTTAAGACCACTAGGGGTGCAACAAATAGGGAAAATAAGACATATAAAGATTAAAAGACCCGAAATGACCATGCGAACAAGAGTTATAATCATCACTAATACCTTCATGTAAAAGAGAAACAAAAGACATAGTACTCATGGTTTCTTGACCAAATTAGGGTGTATACATTTTCCCCCATTTTATTCTATTAATGTAATGAAATGAAAGTATTAGATTAAAATAAAAAGAGGAATGTGTACCTATGATCATCTATGTGTATGTGGTCTAGAACTGGTTCACTTCTTGGCCAGAGAAGTGGACAAAATCTAGATTGAAATATGTGAAGAGGAAATCCATAATGTGGGTGTCCTCTATACTGAATCTGAATAGCGAATTTAATCTTTAAGAATAAAACACTATTTTTCCCCCTACCTAATATCTGGACTGAATATGAGTATGAAAATTAGATATGTGGAGAATTAATGCTTGTTTACCTCCACATTGATGTATGTACTAAATATAAGTATGTAAAATAGGTCTAGTGAAAGGTTATGCATCAACCACTATAGAAAGTCATGTGACCCAAACTAGTGAAACCCTAGTGGAATCTTGGTAACATCCTAGTCATGATCTAAGTGTAACCTAAAAATCTAAAAATATATATCAAGGATGTGTGTTCTATATCATTATTCCAATCCTAATATATGAGTAATGTAGCTATGTATCTAAGCATATTTATATATGAGTCAAACTATATGTCTAAGAATAAAGATCAAGAATGTGTGCTCTATATCATGCCCCAATCCTGATATCTGATTGATGTATATGTGTATCTAAACATATATATATATATATATATATATTTGAGTAAAATTGTATATCTATATCAAACTATATATATATTTTAACTATATATTTGATTCAAACTATATATTTGAGTGAACCTATATATCTACATTAAACTGTATATCTATGTCAAACTATATATCTGAGTCAAAATATATATCTGCATCAAACCTATTTATTTGAATATTTATATCTAAGTAGACTTGTGTCTCAGAATATGTGTATATCCGAATCACTTTCAATATTGGATTCAAGGGTAGAAGAACTATCAACCACATTTTCATTTCACATATTATGACATTTAGGAGAAGATTTAGAGACATTTTCATTATCAATATGTTGCAAAGAATCATTACATTGAGCTTAGAATGTTAAAGAAGGTGATAAAATAATTTTGTCTACCTTAGTTTGTGCATTGGTAAAAGGTGTAATATCATTGGTACATGTTTTTTTGAACTTAATTGAGAAGGGTAAATAAGATGCATTACTCTTGTATACTTTAAGTGAATCATGCAAAAGTGGATTTTGTGTATTGTACTTATATTGACTTAATTTAAATAAGGAGGTAGTGAAATTAATTGTAAATATAGGATCACATTATAAAAGAGCACTATCAATAAAAGATTCTTTTGGAATTATATTGTTAGTTTCATTTTTAGTTGTACGAGAAGAGGGAGATGAAAGAGAAGATGTGTGTAGTGGATACTCATCAACATTTTCATTGTCATGCTCATAGTAATTCTCATATCCATCATTATAATAATAGTCATCATAATTGTCATTATAAATGAGATAATTATCATGTTATAATGTGTAATATTGAAAATTTATCCATTCATTATTATAATTATGAGAAAAATTTAGAAATTCATCAATGGGGTGAGGAGTAGAAGGTTTCTTGGATGCCATTTTAAACTTGCCAAAGAAGATAATGTAAATAATGAATAGAATACACACAAAATGTATAATGTAATATAACATATGTATATATGAAATAATTATAAATATTTAACATAATGTGTAGAAGGAACTAGGAGTGTACTTGAAACCTTGATTGTTAATATTTGGATGTATAGGGACCTAGTATGTGGATATAGGGTTTAAATGAGGGTTGTTTTGTAAAATAATTTTTTTTGTTAAATTAATGAAACCTAATATAGGATTAATTTTAATAATCTATTTTTTACCAAAAAATTAGGAAAAAATATAATTTTGTAAGCCTAATTTAGTTCACAAAATTGGAAGAAGGTAAAACTAGGGTTTTAAGCAATATTTGAAGTAAGATAGGTTCACCAAATGTTTTAACTATTTAGGAATTAGTGAATGTAAATCATATGTTTTTAAATAGATGAGTATAATAATAACTTGGAATGAAAACATGAAATAATTGATTTGATAAACCTTTCTCAAAATAGCAAGGATAAAAAGAAATAACAGTTATCTAGAGTAAAATAGGTATTTATGCGACTCAGGATTCTAAAATAAGATGGATAAATAGTTAGAAAATTTTCATTATATGAATTTATTCAAAATATGGATTTGAATTGTGGTGACCTTATGTGGATAGTAGCACCATGTGGTGCTAATGTCCAATTATGCCACTAGTTTCCCTCTTGGAAGAGTTGTATGGAACTTTCAAGGAAGCTACAAGAGGTTTTGGGGGACCTATAGGTAGTTTTGTGTCTTCCATAAGCTTTCTTATATCACTATTCTCACTAAATATCTTCCAAAACCCTAATGAGCACCTAAACACATGAAACAATAACTAGATAAAATGCAAAATAAAGGGAAAAATGAATTGTGGGATATTACAATTGCATAGAGTATAACCCATATTGCCCTAGACACTTCCTACATTAACCCCAATGCTAGGGAACTCAGATCTTATGTATTTTTACCTTTGGTAATGTGAATAATAAATGTGCATGTTATGTTATAATTAATTTACATTAGGCCCTTATTTAATCAAGCATGCAATATTTAAATGTAATAGTTGAGTAGTATGCAAACTATTGACCTATAATATTGATTGATTTTATGTAATTAAGTGCCAAAATAGTAAGTGCTAGACATAAAATTCCTTGTGAAGATATTTATATATAAATAACTTTTATTTTAATGTAATACCTTGTGCACTATCCAACAAGTCATAAGAGAGGGATAAGAACATAAGAGAAAGCTCAAGGTAGGGTTAGGACCCAAAACACAAGATAAAATGACCATCGGACACTAGATCCATAGTTAGGCACTAGAACTACATGGCTCTATTATCCTGATAATGGTGTTATTGTCCTAATTCCTAAAAATAGAGTTAAGACCAAGTAGGATAGGCTAAGGACCATTACAGGTGCAACAAATAGGGAAAATAAGACTTGAGAAAGATCAAAAGACCCAAAATGACCATGTGAACAAGGGATAAATTCAACACTAAGACCGTCATGTTAAATAATAACAAAATGCATATTAATTATGGTTGCTTGACCAAATTAAGGTGTATATATGTGTCAATAAATTATGTAATAAATGTGATAATATAATTCTTGATTAGATTTCAAAGCACCCTGATCCAAATATATCACCTTAGTCTTTAAAGATTGATTCTCATGCACAAGGGTTAATTCATAGAGAAGAAAAATGTATGATAACCAGAGTTAGTGTCTCCAATGATTGAATAAGAACTGACAAGTAATATATTGTATCCCTTTTATTTACCTCATTATAAATGGTGGTATAAAATTTATATCAAATAGATCC
>JARHVA010001401.1:1627500-1817500 GCA_037957365.1 Torreya grandis | reverse complement strand
CTCTTAAAGTAACAAGGATTAAAAGAAACAAAGCATAAAAAATGATTGAGGAACTTTGGAAAAGGAAAAAGCATAATAGAAAGTAAATGTGCACAAGGATATTACCTCTTTAATATCCATGGATCAAATAAGGACCACTCCACAAGTTATCAAACTTAGTATGGTTTCCTGGTTTGGCCTTATTTAAATCCCATTTGAAGACTAGGTCCCCTTCCTTGAATTTCCTTACTGTAGATATTTTTTATAAAGTCATTTTGACCTAAGCTTGATGTAATTCAAAATTTTTCATATCAAGATTCATAGTTTCTTCTAGCTCCATTAGTTCTATTATCATCACATTTATGGGCCCATCCTCCATCAACTCAACTTGATGGGCTAATTCTAATGTAGGTATTTCATGGGAGATAAGAAATTTTGATTCACTTCCATACAAAAGAACATATGGATAATTAAAAATGATGGTTTTAGGAGTCACCCTATCAGTCCATAAGGCTATCTTTAGCTTGGTGTGTCATGTTCTCTAATTTTTTTCTATGGTCCTCTTGATGATCCTTAACAAATTCTTATTTGTGGACTCTACCAGTCCATTTCCTTGAGGATAGTAGTTGGAAGAGGTGATGAGGTAGATGCCCATCTTGAGATCCTATTCACTTGTCTTCATACCAACTAATTCCAATCCATTATCTAAAATTATGGTGGTTGGGACACCAAATCTGGTCATAAGGCTATCATAGAAATCCAAGACTGTACCCTCACTCACTTCCTTTAAAGCAATGTATTCCACTCACCTAGTGAAGTAGTAATTTGTAGTAAGCACCCATTTATTCCATGAAATTGATGGTGCATTGATAATCCCTATGAAATCTAACCCCCATTGCATGAAGGGTTACTCCACCTGAATAGGATTGAGTAGAAGGGATGCTAGTTTTTGCTTTCCTACAAAGAGGGCACACTTTTAGCACTTTCTAACCCATGCATGGGCATATTTGAAAAGGTTGGGCTAGTAATAACCAACACTCACTATTTTTGTTGTGGTGGTTTTGGGTGAAAATTTACCCCATGTAGGTCCCTCATGGAATTACTCCAAGATTTTGGTTACTTGGTCATCATCTATTCATCTAAAGAGTACCCCATTGAGGTCCTTTATAAAAATAAAACCATTAACTAATGCATAAGGTATATATTGAAGCCTAAAATAACTTATTTTGGCTCTATCTAAACCTTGGGGGCATTCTCCTATTACTAAAAAGTGATCCATTTCTTGAAGCTATCTCTTTTGAAGTGGAAGTGCACTTGTCTATGAGTTGTCTTAGGTCACCAAAATAGCTTCATCATCTTCTTGGAGGTCATTCACCATGTGTTCACATAATATCTTACCCTTGACCAGATTTGTGACCTTGATCTATATGTCATATTCCATGACCTTTTTTATCCAACCTACTCTCTTCTCATTCAATCTTTATTTAGGAGGAAATCCCTAACATCAGGATGAGACACCATGAGATGGATCCTACTAGTGGAGTGTATATGCCTAAATTTCTTGAGGATTCTCAAGGGTGAAATAACCTACTTATCAATGAAAGTGTACCACACCTCATATCCTTCTATCCCTTAACTAAAAAAGGAAATTGGCTACTCCATTACTTCATTGTTCTTCTACATCAACATATCTGATATGTTGTCAATGTTAGCAAAGGTGTACAAGATGACCTGGGAAAATAGTATTTAAGAGTGAGGGTGCTTGGGAAATGACCTACTTAATGAATTAAAAAGTTTCCTTTGGTTCATCAGATTGAGAAAACACTTAGCCCTTCTTTATCATAGAAGTGATAGGCTTGACCAGGTTTGTAGAACTAGGTATGAACCTTCTCATAAAGTTTTCCTTCGTAAGGAATCTCTAGATTCCCTTTCTATGTTTTGGTAAGGATAAGGATAAGATAATACTAAATCTATTAGGGCTAATGGATAATCCCTCTTTTGAAACATTATGACCTATTAGTTTTCCTTCATGCAAAGATAACACACATTTTTTTGGATTTAAAGAGATCCCACACTCTCTACATCTCTAGAATATCAACCTCAAATAGTCCACATGCTCACTAGCATTCTTGGAGAAGACTATAATGCCATCTAAGTAGACTAACACCATTTTATTTAACAATCCTTAGAAATCCATGTCAATCACTCTTTGAAAGGTTACTCTAGTATTATTAAATCTAAAAGGCATATTTTGATACGAAAATATCCCCCACTTGGTGGTAAAGTTAATCTTGTATTGCTCCTCTTCTCTCACTAGCACTTGGTTATAACTTGAATATCCATCTAAGAGAGAGAAGCATTTTAAACTAATAATTACTTGTAGGAGTTTCTCCATGGATGGTAAAGGGTAATGGTCCTTGAAAGAGACCCTATTAAGATCCCTAAAGTTTACACTTAGTTTGATTTCCCAACTCTTCTTTCTGATAGGATTAGATTAGCTACCCATGAGGAGTACTTGATTGAGAAGATGATCATAAATTCAACAAGCTTGGTCAATTCCTTTCTCATGATATCTTCAATCTTGGGATTTATGATCCTTTGCTTCTACCTAATAGGCATGGAATTATCATATAGCTCTATTATATGTTTGGTTAGATTAGAATTAAATACCTCTAGGTCACTATATTTCCAATAAAAAATGTCTGCATATTCTTTATAGAGTTATATGAAAGCACGCCTTTCAGCTTTAGTACTTACCTTTCCAAGCTTAAGGAGCTTGCCTTCAAAGATAATACCTCTTTCATAGTTCTCCTTTTTATTTAACATTCCTAATTTATCCTTCCTCATATTTCCCCCTTCATGAAAGAGGCCTTCTAGGGTGAATAGCCCTTTAGGAAACTTATTGGACCTTAATTGGATAATCTACTCCCCATACTGATATCATAATTTCCCCTTAATTGAGGGAGGATAACTTTGCTCCTTATTGAAATAAATATGTAATCTATTTGTCATTTTCAAAGACATACCAATGAGCTTCATTATCTATCACTAATTGTCTTATTACCACTTTGACATGTAGTTGAACATTGGTCCTTTCTAATTCAATGGGGATGTCAAAATGAGCCCCCATATATACTAGCCTATCAACATGTTGGTTTTAGACTCTCAACATTTATTAGATGTTGAAAGCCTCAAAGTCTTAAATGAGGTCCCACACTCTATGTTTTTAGGACTTTATTAGAGGGTTATTAATGGTTTTCTAACCTTTGATTTGGTGTACAACCAATTCACTATCCCCATAGACTTGTAACTACTTGATCTTTCTTTTATTGGCCCATTTAATGCCATAGATGAGACCTTCATATTCTATTGTATTATAGGAGCAGTTAAATTAGAAACTATATGAAGAGAAGTAATTATCATTTAAAGGGGATAATAACATGACATCTACACCCACCCCATGATTACTCATTGAGCCATCAAATAATAACCTCTATAGACCACTGGGATCTTCTTGAGGCCTTATGAGGGATGGCATAAGGTGTTTTTCTTCATGCAAATAGAAAACACCCAAGTCCCTTTCTTCAACACCTTCTAAGGGGTCCACCAACTAGTTATCATTTTATAGCTCATCTAGGAACATTTTTGGTACCTCTTATAGATGAGTGTTCAAATCCTACCCCATTATAAAATCATCCTCATCAACGATGGTGAAATTAATGTTGACATTATATGGTCCATAGGGTTCTATATGGAGCTATGCAATTAGATCAACTTTGATTAACACTTTGGTCCCATACCTTATCCTGAATTCCTTATAAGACTAGTTTGCTATAAGATAACACCTATCTTTGTTGTGAACTCTTTAGACAAATACAATGCAAAGTAAGGAGGCATGTCTAAGATTAATACATCCTGAGCCACCAAGATGCTAAGACAATCTTGAAAAGTCATATTGTGGTCCCCAATTATACCAAATGGTTTGGGATAAGAATTGTCAAGTTGTATCACTCATTTGGATTGTGGCTCATATTTTAGATTAAGTCGATTAGCTATGGACCTTGGTATCATTGAGGTACTATCCCCATTGTCTACTAGGAAATTATGCACTAGAGAGTTGCCAATGATTACTAAAATATATAAGGAAGGAGGCTTGACTTCTTTACTTTATTTCCCTCCATCTAGCCCTTTATCTGCATTGGTGAGAACTTTATTAACCTTGTTTGATGGCTTATCTATAACATTGATCTTTGACAGCCTTTTTTGAAGGATATCTACTTGGATAGACATGGATATCATGTCCCACATGGGCACACTCACATTCAAAATTTTCATTTGTTCAATAATTTTGATGAGTTAACCACTAATATTTTCTTGTGCTTTGGGAGATACCACTATTATTTGTCAAATTTGTGAGCCTTGGGGCACAAAAAGGTTCCTTTGGCTTTGATTTCTTGGGGGGGCTAGAACCTTTAGAGTAACAATAGGTTCACTTGGCTTTGTCAATGAAGGAGTAATGGTGGGAATCTCCTTGACTAATTCCCAGCTACTATCCATGTTCTTTATTTTAAATCTTATGTTTGCTTCCATTGGAATATAGGCCTAACTAGAACTATCCTATTGGTTAGATGCATAACACTCTTCTTGTTCATAGTTCATCATTGTAGCATCCAATTGATTTGGTTCCTAATTATAAACCTAACCTTATGGAGGTTATTTTAGTTTAATCATCATAGGCACTTCTACATTTTAGGCCATGAGAGCTTGGTTGTATCCAAAATTAGTAGCTTGTTGCCATTGATCATTAAAGTTGTAGTTAAGGTCAATATTTGGGATAATGTGTTGACCAAAGGACTAGTTCTAGGGCATAGTACCCTCTAATTTTTCAGCCGCATTATTTTAAACAAGGACCAAGGAGTTGGAAGTACTAGAAACATTAGGGTTGAGGTTATTTTACCTATTGTAGTTGTGTTTCCTTTATCCTTGGCCCTTACCTTGGTAGTTCCCCTTATATGGAGGCTTGTTTACTTGAAAGTCTTGATGCTAGGGCTGATATGAAATTTGATAAGGCCTTTTGAAATAATGTTGCCTTTTAACATTTACTAATTCATTCCCTAAAGACTAAAACATGATTTTGAGCTCTTGAAAGTTTTTTTGATCTAGTGAATCATTAGATCTGCTAGTAAAATATTTCTCTTACTTTGATGTAGGGATTGAAGAAATTGTTGGTGTAAGAGGAATGACTACAATGAAGGGATAGAAATAGGAGGTGGTATAATTTTAGGAAATAAGGGCATTAGTGGTCTGGTTATAAGTTTTCCAACTTGCACTAGATAATTTCTTGCTTTAATGGACACTTCATATGCATCTAGAAGTATATTTCCTCCTATAGATTAGATCATTACTACTATATCATTATTTAAAGCCTTTAGATAATATAGGAATGTAAAGCTAGGGGTTGGTCTCATTGCGACTCAGATTCTATCCCAAGTTTTTTGGAACCTTGTGTTGAAGTCTTACATGACTTCATGAGGATCCCTTCTAATGGCAGTTAGTTTCTCTGTAAGTGACAAATGGTCACTTTTATCCTCATATATTTTACACAAGACCTCCACTAATTGGTCTAATGTTTGAATGGAATTAGTAGTAAGGCCTCTATACTAATCTAGGGATTTCATTTTAAATAAGTAGCTAACAACCTAATAGTTATATTCTCTTCAGTAACATTATGGATATTGAAAAATTTGGTTATGTCCATAAGGTGCTCATAGGGTGTTATAGCTTGGTTTATAGTGTAATAGAGAACACTTTTAAGGGCTAAAATTAGGATAGGATCATAGTGATCAAGGTATAGAGGGATTTGGCCATTAAAAGTTGTAAAAGCTCTAGGGGATACCATGGCTATGAAAGGGGTTAATAAAGGGCTTCTTATAGGGTTAGGCCTTGGGAATGACCTAAGAGAAACATCTCCCTAATATGGATGAGTATTTATAAACCTTAGTCTTTTTAGTGAATTTAAAGGTAGGTCAATAAAATTAAAAGGAATACCTCTTGAATCTAACCTTGTTATCACCTTTGGCATGAGATAAAGCTACTATTTTTCACCAAAGTTTTGATTTTCCCATCTAGAGTTTCCAGATGCTATTGTTTGGAGATTATTACTATAAGTTTGATCAAACTAGTATCAACTTTGACTAATCTTTCTTTGAAAGAAGTGGATCCCACCAAGTGTGCTAGAAACTATTATAGGCTTCATTTTTACCCTTGAAGAGGGTTATCTAGGCTCTCTCTAACTAAGCTAAAATATTGGGACAACCCTAGGCTGTGGGTAACCTATGTTGGGGTTAAACCTCTAGAGAATGCCATCTTCCTCTTGATGCTGACCTAAAACTAATGCTAAACTAATGATTCATTTAGAAAAGGTTAGAAAGAGAATTAGGGATCATAGAAAGGATGAAATGGTGGTGCACCAATGTTAAATGGACACTCATATAAGCTTAAACACACACTAGATTATCAAAAGACAACTATGGCTTAATCAATATCATAATCTCACTAGTTGCATATATATTTCATAGAAGAGGTTTAAAATAGAACACTAATCTAGACCTGCAAGTTAGCTTGAAAATACCTTCAAAGAGGAAAATAGAAGGATAATAAATTAGGAAGAATTTATTTCAAAAATTTACCATACACAAGAATGTTAAACATTGATTAAGGATAATAAATGAGTAAAGAGTTAATCCTATTACTTCATAACATAGTTCTTATAATATTTTGATAGGGTTTGACCTTATCAAATGAGCAAAATCTTACAAGAGTCTCAATGAATATACTTTCCTTAAAAAATAAAAATTCTAAATTCTAAATTCTAAGATCCCCCTCTATGGGAATGAGACTAAGATATATAGAATAAGAGAGGCATCTAGACAGGACGTGTGAGCATGCTACATGAAAATAACACTTTTCTTAGGTCATTAAATGAACATGAGATGCCACCTTTTAATATTTATCCAATGGAAACATTGCCACCTCTTTAATCAATCAAAACACTAATTGTGGCTTATTGAGTGAGAATGTCCCCAAAGGATTCAAGGATGCATTGAATGATCCTAGTTGTAGTTCCTAATACTATACCTTTTCTTTGACCTTTCACACCATATCTCTTTTAAAGATAAAATATCATGCTCATGGATCTGACCAGATAATAACTCAGTGCCTTTTAGGTGCTAATTGTCAAGACTATGACCATGTTGAAGAATGAAGATCTTTTATGTTAATTATATCTTTGATTTAATTTAATGTTTGGATCATAGGTCTATTTATAGGTGGAAAACAAATTTAAGGATATTAGTTTTCCTATAGTTTAGATATTAGTACATACCTATAGATTATATATCACTATTCTATATTATAATAGGTCTAAATAGACCCCATGTTTTCTCTACAAGAACCAAAACTTGTATATGTATACATAGATCCTCCCAAAAATGGTGAAAACTACTACAAAAATAACCCTACCTAAGCAAAAATATGAACCAAAGGTCCATACTTAACCTTAATGATGATCCGTATTTGTTCCTTTTATCTTACTACGTTGTATTCACCACTTCATGGTGTTTGAATTAGTTTTAAAGGTGTTGGGAAGACCTTGAAAAACCCTATGTCCATGTTCAAAAAAATCTTATCAATCTCTATCAAGAATCATGCAATCGTCTTTAATTTAATTATTTATCAAAATTTGAATCAAATCATTAACAAGTTGAATCAACTCACTCCATCAATTTAAATCTATACAAAGGCCCATGGATCATCAATCTTCTGCTAGTTAAATGCATCCTTGACACTTGTTATACACAAATTTTTCCTTAAGATTCACTGACTCTTTGACCAGTGCTCATTTTTAGATATAAAATCCTAATCAAATGACAACCATTAATCTACTAGGACCCATTATTTAAAATCCAATGGCTATTTCATGGACTTAAAATTGACATCCTCACTCTCATCAAATGATATTCACATGGCCGTCATTGGTTGTTGTACAATCATCAAATTTAATCTCAATAGGATTTATCTTACTTTATCCTTAAATTTGATGTCCTTTTGACCATAATTTAACATCCCATATAATGTGATTGATGTCTTGTATACCATCAAATTTAAGCACAAATAGATTTTTTCCTAAGCTTTAAATTGACATTAGCAAAATGTCTTAAGCTGTAGGTCCATTTTTGAAGGCTTATAACTTGAAGAGAAAAAGGTTAAGGAGGCCTCAAACTTTCAAGAGATGTTCTTAAGGTTAAAAAAGGATAAACAAATTTGATCTTTTAGTCTTGGGATATTCCAAAATGAAGATATTTAATGCTCAAGATAGCTGGTACATGTCTACTCCATTGATGATGTTCTAGTGATATTTGAGCTCTTTTGGCTAAGTATGGGAGACTTAGTGAAATATAACTAAAGAGATAAATTTTCACACATATAACTTCATTTACAATTTAGTGGAGGACCTAAAATTTGACACGTAAGATCTAGGGACCAAAATGAACAAACCATATGACCAATTCTTCTTGAGTCATCCACATATGTGAGATCTAGCCTTAGCAAACTACCTACTTATACTTTCTACCACTAGATCCAAAATATAAAGGTGAAATCAATGAACAACCAAACAAATCCCTTACATTTCCACACTCATTCCAAGCACTTTTGATACCCCATAGGGTCTATGTAAATAGTCCATGCTCCAAATGTTTAAAACACATTAGAACTTGTATGCTTCATCAAACCATTCAAGATCTTCTTATGTGGGCAAAAAAAATGGTTAATAGATACTATAAGGAGATTAGTGATATTGAATACATCATATACTATGCTTGATAGAGTCATCTACATACAAAGGCCATATTAAAAATGATAGGAAATTAGTAATAATTTTAGATAAAGGTCTAAGATTAAGGTCTTGGGTTCTATATATTAAACATAGTGGATTGATGTTGATCCTGATAAGATCAGAGCCAATCTGTAGAGTTAGTGTTGATTTAGAATGAATAGTTATAGATTATCTCTATGACTAAGCTTAATTAAAATAGAGAATAAATGAAATCAATTATATGATAGAGACAAATAAAAGGATGAAAACAGATGTAAATGGTATTCTAGATATTATACAAGTAGATAAAAGTAGAATAAATTGATAGAAAATGAAAGAATAAAACATAATAACTTACCTTGGATGTGATTACAAATAGAATGAAATCATTCTCCATAAACATAGGTAGTTTCTATGACTTGTTGATAGAGGATGTAGATTTAATGTAATAAAATGTTGGTAGACTGTCATTAAATATGTCTCTAATCTCTAAGAAATCTAGTAGTAATTCAAGGTTTTGAGTTTTTGGGTCTAGAAGCAAAATGTTGGTTAGGTACTTATGGATCTATGTCAATCCAAATAATTGGTACTGATCACAGGTGAATTGATGCCAATTCACCTAAATTAGTAGCTTTATTTCATCCATGGGTAAAATTGGCTTTGATACACATGGATTTATTGGTAATAACACTAAACAGGGGTAAAGTGGTTGAGGGGTAGATTCCTTAGGTTATTAATGGATTTATGAGGTTAGGGGGTATAAAGGTAATAGTAAAGATAAATTACCTAGTTGTAAATGGTAAATATACTAAACCTTAAGATAAGGATTATTGAGGATATTAAACTAAAAATAAGGACCTATAACACCTAATTAATCATATATAAAGTATGAAATTCTAGTGTCTACAAATGCCCCTTTTTATGGAGTGGTATAGAATAGTGCCACACAAAAAAATCATAAAAGGTCCACTACCTTAGTTTTATGTGAGGAGGTATCCCCCCTCAAACTAGGAGCCAGTGGAGGATAAAGAATGAGTGATGGGTTTTAAAAATGGAATAATGGATGGGATGGGTAGATAGTAGAAGAGCATTAATAATATGGATGCATAACATGAAGTATATATTTTTCACTAATAGGATGTAAGTTAATACAATAAGAGATGACCTAAGATAAATCCCATAATAAAATTCTATAACTATGAATGTGGGCCTAAATGAAGTCTAAATAAGAGGAGACATGATAGGGTTGGCTAACCAAAGCATCTAGTGTGCTATACAATTTATGCACTACCTATAGGCAACTATTATCAGGAGAAAATACACTCTTAGGACCCACTAAAGGGAGATACCCAAAAGAGTACATGCCTTATGTAGGCTATGGGACTATTAGGGGGTCACAATCCACAAACCTAAAATGGTATATGATAAATAATAGGGTAGGTGTGGTAAGGTATCAAGATAAAGCTAAGGAATAGGGTGGGATGTATGTAAAAGGAAAAGTAGTGAAAAAATGGAAAATTAACACTGATCCAAAATGAAATGGCACCAATCTAAAAAATTGACATTGATCTAAAATAGATCAGTATTGATTTGAAGTTGGGTATATAATAAAGTCCAATATGAAAAAGGGATCATTTACTATTTGTGAAAATGAAACAACACTTGAGATCTCAAATGATGAGTGTGTAATGAAATGAGATTGAGGCTAGTGGTAGTGGAGTGAGGTGATGGTAATGCTCTCAAGATGAGGTAGTTCTATTATTTTATTAATTTTTTAAATTTTTGAATTTTTTATGGTTTTTAGTATTATTAGAGATAAGATATGACTAGGACTTGGTTAAGATGGCACTAGATAATTTTCACTGATTCCCTAGTGATGTAGTAATTATTCACAGGGAGTCAATGTCATTTCACCTAAATAAAACCAATCCAAACATAATGGCACTGATCCATAAGGGATTAGTTTTAATTCACACAAAAAATGTGAAGGGCTTAGATTAAAGTCTAGAGTTAGGATAAGTTAGAGTTTTTAGGAGATTTTAGGCTTATAGGGTGATGAGTCCATAAAATGGCTCATTATATTTATAACATAACATCCTTTTTCTTACATTAGATGTGGATCTAAATGTAGTTTTTGAACTTATAGTTTATTTATAATGAGATAGTAAGTATATAACATGGTTATGTCTTTAGAATTCCTTGTTATCTATTGGTTAGCTATTTATAATGATTATTGGGAAAAAGATGTTAGTAAATGTTTATACAATTCATACTACGATGAAAATTATTCAAAGTATGAAGAGTAACCATTCAAGCATAATGTTGAAACAAGATCTAATATTTTGGTCAAGATATGGAATCCTATAGGCTTGCTAAAAAATCCCACAACAAATCCATATTATAATAGGCTTGTTATAGGAGCTTTATATTACAATAGACTTGATATGTAATACAATAGGCTTGCTAAAGACTAGCTGTGGATTACATCAGCCAGCTACAAATTTCACCAGGCTTGCTATGGATTTTAATAGGCTTGTTACAAATTTTAGTAGGTTGCTATAAATTTTAAAAAAACTACTAAAAAATTCAATAAAAATGCTACAAATTTGTTTAGAAAGAATTTCTAAGGGTATTTTAATGTTCTAGATATCATGAAAATTTCTTTCCATTTAAAATCTTTCTATATATAGACTCTCCATTGTAGATTGTATTCAAATATATGTTTATGTAATTTTATCACAATAAATATCTCTCTTAATATTTGGTGGGGATCGAGATTATGTTTTAATATATTTTATTATTGGAATAAATATCCATCTCCATATTTTGTGGAGACTGAGATGAGATAGAGTATCTAGGTTATTATGCTTAAATAAGGTGTTGGTTGGAAGCATGAAATTATAAATGAAACCTTCCATACCTAAGTGTATACTCATTCAATCAATCAATCAATACATTTCTTATTTCCATTATTTTGAGTAGTCCATTTTGAAATTATGTTCTGAATAAATCATCTTCTAAGAAATGAACTAGCCACTCATTCCAAGGAAGATGGATCAATGTATTTTATGTTTATTTATTTATTTTATAATTCTTCTCTTTATTATAATTTATTATTATTATTATTTTATATAAATATTTATTTTTTATAGATTATTATAAACTTGCAGTTGTTTTTATCTTTATCATTTATTTTTAATTCAACAATTTACTTTTTTACAAGTGTGATTTACTTTTTTGCAAGTGTGTTTTAATTTATTTCAAGTGTGTTTTTCAATTCCAGAAAGTCTACCTTTCAATACCTACAAGTGTGCCTTTAAGTTATTCCAAGTGTAATTTTTAATTCCTATATGTGTGGAGTGTGATAGATGGAACCATTCTCTAGCTATATCTTTCTCATATTGCATACAACCTTCAAACACTAGCCCTAGATTGACATTATTGAATGAAGGGTATTGATGACACCCAAAGTTTTTGGAACCATTGTTAGAGACACATGGTTTTATTAGGAGATTAAAAGTCTACTAAGAAATACTTATGAGAAGGAATACCATTTTGCAAATTCTTTGACAGGAGATAGTTAATGGTTTTTTTAGAATTTATGTTTTTGTAATTATATGTTAGATTTTTAAAAAAATCAAAAACCCCAAATAATAACATTGTTGTGTAAAAAATAACAATTGATAACATCATGAAGGAAGGTATAATTGTTGATATAGGATGGAAATAAAATTCATAAATAACCAATGGAGAAAGTAATCTGATACATGAATTTTTGTAGTTATTTACAATCAATAAATCCAAAATAGGAAATGATTTGTATTTGGAATTAGTTAGATCGACTATATATGGTTGTGAAAACCATATATAAATATATTTTCCCTTTTCTAGAACCAAAAATAATGGATCACACATATTTTTGGATGATTATAGAAAAGTTGCATGCTAAGAAACATGTGAAAATAATGTCTGAATCAATCTCTGACTATTTCAAATTGCCTCATACCTACATACCTACAATAAAAATGTTTTGTTGGTTTTTGTTTAGTTAAAAAAATAACAAACAATTTACAACAAAATAAGATTGAATATTATATTTTTGTGAACAAAATTTAGAAATAGTTGTAATTTATGAAAGGATGGATGAAATATACAAGGGGATGGTGTTGCAGGTAGAGAAAATTATGTCAATGATCTCTATTGCAATAAAATGATCTACAAATAAGTCTATAAAATTGCTAAAGGTAGACTTATGAATCATATTATGTGGGGTTTTTGATCCTCCAGGTAAGCATAGTTTATTTTTAGAAATGATAGATATAACAAATCGAGAAATTGAAAGGTTTAAAGCTATATGATCTATTGAAAATAAACTATCGCTCTAACCAAACTATTAGATATTTTATTTGTTAAAGTGATACATAGGATTTCATTCTAATTTGGTATGTATAACTAATTTGTATGCATGATAATGCTTTCAATGGTTTTTATGCTATGTCGTAACCTAGAGATATTTATATGGATAATTGCTAAATCAAGGTAATTCTATGGATAGAGAGATAATTGCCAAATGAAGTCAGGTTAATGGACGATGAAATTCATGTTGAGATTCATGATGGAATACCCAAATATAGCCTCCTAGAGTCTTACATACAATATCATTGTACAAAATAAGTTATTCCATACAAATTCTATGTGGGTCAGATAAGTAAAAAATAATAAAAATCTGCATGTAAGATCATGATAGAAGAAGATACAAGGTCATCCAACAGATTTGAAAATTAGTTTGTAGCATGTAAAGATATGACTCTAGATTTTTCGTAAGGTAAAAATCCCAACATAATCTTTGATTTTTTACAAATTTTTAGCATGAGCAGTTTGATGATCTAAATATTTTAATTTATATTTTCTTTTAGATTAATTTCTAAAGATTCTATCTAAACTATAGTGATAATCTCTGCTATAAATTTTCAATTAAAATACTTGGGTGATTTAAAAATTTCAATTTATATTTTATTTGAGTAATTGCCAAATTTATATAGATTTTTTTAAAAAAATACTTTTAAACTATATCGATAATGTCTAATAGAAAATATCAATTGAAATAACTTGGGATATTACATTGGTCTTAGTACTAGATTTTTGTTTTATTTTTTATGCTTCCTATTAGTCTACATGTATGAGTAAGTTTGATTAAAAAAATGATGATAGTCTTTAAAAATAATAATAATCGGTCTTCCCCTCAACTTTAGATTAGCATGTAACCTAGAATATTAAATTTAAATATAGAATCATGAGACTAAGTGTTTAATAATTTATGAGTGCTTTAGATGCTAATAATTAGTAATAATTACATGTTTTTATCAAGATATCTAAAATAGAATTAAAATCATCCAAAAATATTTAACACTAAGTAGATTTATGGTTACAAAAGTGATAAATTGGGCCTGTCTTCAAGGGGCCACACCCCTCGATCCTACCCTGTATCATGATAGAGAACACGCAAGGGATGTTACCCCTTAACCCCACTAGGGGCTATTACGCCCAGACCCTTGCTTTTGATTTTTCAACCAAAGAAGAAGATGGTGATCAGCTTGCTCAACATGATTAAAATCTAAGTCAGGTTGTAGATAAAGAACAAAAAAATTCCAATAGTAAGAAGAGGCATAAAAAATTTATTTGCAACAAGGAAGACAATGACCTTCAACATTTAATTATCTAAGTATATTTTTTAGTTTTTAGTTTCCATCAAATAATTTAGCAAAGTGATTTTATCTTCCCTGTATAAAATAATAGCTAGTATTTTCTACACAATTCATAATAAAAAGAATTGATGTCATTTCATTTCAATCATTCTCATCCATATTCAAGAATTAGCTACACCCATATCCATTTGCATAATAATAAAACTTATCTGAGGAAGTTCTTATTCTCCATAATAAAATTTCATCATCAACAATGCTAATTCTTGAACCATCAATCATTCCTACATATGTTGAATTGCATTCTTCCATATACATTCAATTTTTTGTCTTAGCATTCTATTGTTGATATATTTTCTTTTGACATTATTAATATTATGTTTGGTTGGAAACATTTTGTTTTTTTTTTTTTTTTTATAGGATACTTTCATTACGAGTCATTTTGGAAATGAACATTTTTGGCCATGACTTCAAAAAGTAGTTGATAGATTATCCTAAGTTATCTTTGAAAAAAATAATGCAATAAAATGAGCAAGAACAATGATGAAGAAATGTCAACATACAGAAAATTCCTTGCTACATTTGTAAGAAGTAAAAAAATGCATAGAGTTTATGGCTAATTGTTTCCATGTCATCAGTTCTAGAAATATATATATATATATATATATATATATATATATATATATATATATATATATATATAATGTATGTATGTATGTATATACATATATGTATATATATATATATATATATATATGTATGTATGTATGTATGTATGTATGTATATATATACATATACATATATGTATATATATATACACATATGTATATATATATATATATATACATATACATATACATATATATATATACATACATATACATATATATATATATATATATATGTATGTATGTATGTATATATTTCTAGAACTTATGACATGGAAACAATTAGCCATAAACTCTATGCATCTTTTTACTTCTTGTAAATGTAGCATGGAATTTTTTGTATGTTGTGTGTATATATATGTATATATAATTTTAAAAAAAAAGAAAAACCAACAATGAAAACCTTCAGGTATTGTTAGCAGTCTTGGTTTGAAAATCAGCTTGTTGGCAGACCAAGTGCTAGAATAAAGAGCCTTGATTAGAAAACTAGTTTACGAGCTAGTGAAAGGCAAAAACATAAAAATAAAAAGAATACAATTTTTCCAATGGATCATTTGATATAGTTTTTCATATGGTTGCTTACTTCTTTTCTCTTTTTTATAGCATAGCAGGACTATACTTTTCTCAACACTTCTTTCCAATATATTTTACTTTGGATATTATAAAAGCAACACTAAAGATTGAAGGTATGCCATGGTATTTTACTTTACTATTTTATGTTTAAATTTACTTGTAAGTTTTGATATTACATGAATATCCACTCTTGCAAACAACATCTTCTATGAAAATAAACAAACTTTTATCTAATCTTGTGAAATCTCATCCCACTTCATCCATTTGGCATGTATGAAGACATGCATAAGCTTAGGTGTGGAGGAGGAGAATAGCTTAAAATATACAAAAAATGGGCTTATCCAAACATAAAAAAATATTTTAATCTTGATCATGGTATTATTTTTTGAAAAAAATAAGAATTTCGTGGTACATAGTTGTTAAAGAAAAAAATTATGTCAAAAGTTGCTTTATGGTTGAAATCCATATGTATAGACATAGTAGGAAATTCTCAAAGAAAGAAACTACTCTCACCTCATTTAAAAAAAAATGAAAAGAAGAAGAAAAAAAAGAGAGATAAAAGATGAAGAGAGTAGCATGATAATTCCACACAAGAACATGTGTCACAAAAGGATCGAAGAAAATCTAAGGATAGTAGGAAAACCCTCCACATATGAACCTATCCTTATATGTCTATTGACCACTTTTATATGAATAAACTTTATTATACTTGTACAAATGAAATAAATTTATGGAAGCCATTTGATGTATGAATCTAAGTCTAACCCATACATATGTACCATGATGTTTTAAATAGTGCCATGCATGAGGACATGCATGAGAGTAGTTTTGGGGGAGATGATGAGTCCATAAAATGACTCATTATATCTATAAAATAACATCCTTTTTCTTACATTAGATGTGGATCTAAATATATTTTCTTAACTTATAGTTTATTTAGAATGAGATAGTAAGTATATATCATGGTTATGTCTTTAAAATTACTTTTTATCTATTGGTTATCTATTTCTAATGATTATTGGGAAAAAGATGTCAATAAGTGCACATATAGTTCATACTAAGATGAGAATTATTCAAAGTATGAATAATAACCATTCAAACATAATTTTGAAACAAGATCCAATATTTTGGTTAAGATATGGACTCTTACAGGCTTACTAGAGAATCCCACAATAACTCCAGATTGTAATAAGCTTGTTACAGTAGCTCCAAATTACAATAGGCTTGTTACAGACCAACTCTAGATTACAATATGATTGTTATAGACTAGCTATGGATTACATTAGGCCAGCTATGGATTACATCATCTAGTTATAGATTTCACCAAGCTTGATATGGATTTTAACAAGCTTGTTATGGATTTTAGTAAGTTGTTATGGATTTCAATAAAACTACTAATAGATTTCAGTAGGTTATGGATTTCAATAAAACTGCTATGGAATTCAATAAAACTACTAAAAATTTATTTAAAAAGAATTTTTAAGGTTATTTTAATGTTCCAGCTATCATTAAAAATTCCTTCCATTTAAATTATTTCTATGTATAGGTTTTTATATATAGACTTTCCATTGTCTATTACATTTAAATATATGTTTATGTAATTATATTCCAATTAATATCTCTCTCCATATTTGGTTGGGATCAAGATTATGTTATAATATATTTTAATATTAGAATAAATATATCTCTCCCTATTTTGTGGAGATTAAGATATGATAGAGTATCTAGATTGTTATGCTTAAATAAGGTGTTGGTTGGAAGCATGAGATTATAAATGCAACCTTCCACACCTAAGTGTATATTCATTCATTCAATAAATGAATAGATTTCTTCTTTCCATTATTATGAGTAATCCATTTTGAAATTATGTTTTGAATAAATCCTCCTCTAAGGAATGAATTGGCCACTCATTCCAAAGAAGATGCATCAATGTATTTTATGTTTATTTCTTTATTCTATAATTCTTCTCTTTGTTGTAAATGATTATTTTATTAATTTTTTTGATGTAAATATTCATTTTGTATAGATAATTATAAACCTATAGGTGTTTTATGTTTATCATTTATTTTTAATTCAAAAATTTACTTTTCTATAAGTGTTATTTACTTTTTTACAAGTGTGCTTTAATTTCCTGTAAGTGTGCTTTTTAATTCTAACAAGTGTACCTTTCAATTCCTACAAGTGTGTTTTTCAATTCCTACAAGTGTTATTTTTAATTCCTAGAAGTGTGGAGTGTGATAGATGGATCCATTCTCTAGAGATCTCTTTCTCCTTTCACATACAACCTTTAGACAAAAGCCTTGGATTAACATTATTAAATGAAGGGTATTGATGATACCCATCATAGGGGATGTTGGTAATATGTGTGAGTTCTACTATAAAAGTGATATCAAGTGCTACCCCTTTTGGAGTGACTATAATTTCACTTAATTTATGATGATTAGGCCCACCTAGAGGGTGTAGGCCTGGGAAGGGCGTGTCACTATAGATGCATCCATCGAGACACAAGCTTGGTAGTTATTTTGGTATAGTGTTGGGATGTTATAACTGGGACATTTTAGATTTTGACTAGGGAGATGACCATCATAGAGGAGTAAATCTACTATATTCTATGACATTTGGTATAGATAACACTAATAGTTCCTATGGATGAGTAGGCATGAGGAACAACATTGACATGCCTATATGGAGATGATATAGAGGATATAAAATTTTTTATTGTTGGTTTCAATTTTAATACTCTATATAGAGTTGATATAATGGGGAGAGGCATACTCACTATGATAATGTTGGTCATTTCCTATTACACACTCCCAAAATCAGGGGAAGGAATATTTCTATGGAGCTTGATTGGGTTGGTTTTAGACATGCTAGAGCATCATACAATTTTGTACAGGTGTCTACTTATTGGCATATATTTATATGGAGATATGAGGTTGGAGGACCTAAGGGTGATATGGACTAGGTGTTATTATCATTTCATAGTGTTATGCTTATGAGCACATCAGGATAGTGTGGCCCATTGGTACCTTGTGGATATGGTGGTATGATACTAAGTATATGGTGGCCTTCCTTTTATGTAAGGATGATCTTACATGAGGATTTATATATATCATCACCCAAGACCTTGATTACTATAGAGGGGTCCTAGAGGGATTGAGGGATATAAACATCATTTAGAGACCCTACCTGAGATTTCCTATATGGTATGGGGTAGAGGTAAAGCTCATATGTATATGGAGGGAGAGGTGGTTGATGGGGAGGAGGATAGAGTACTTAGAGTATCTCCATTTTGGATAAGTATGGTGAAAATATGGGCTAGTATAAGACATTCAAAGGGCCCCACATGTATACATTTAAGATGAGATAGAGTGGTAGCTTACAAGACCAATCAATAGATATGTCCTTATGGAGGAGGATTAGGTACCATTAGGTGATGATATGGAGGATGTGAGGTGTAATCTTTCATATATAACATGGTGTGTTGAGAAGTAGCTAGTAAACAAGACAAGGTGGTGTGTCCATGCTAGGAAAGAGGGGATAAGGAGATGGAGGAGGCTGAGGAGGAAGCAAAGGAGGAGGCTGGGTTGGGAGATAAGGAGTATGGGGGAGAGGAGGAGATATAAGAGGATGAGAAATATGTAGTTGAGCTTATCATAGAGATGGATACATTGAGATCACAATGTATCACCTTACATGGATAGCTAGCTATAACACAGGGGGATTTAACCATAGTGCAGATAGAGTGAGACATGATGTAGACCTAGTTAGATACACTATAGGTGGGATTTGACTCATTGAAACTGAGACATGATATGGTGTGAAGGAGTAGGTTTTTTATATGGTAGAGTGAGATAGTTTGAGGAGGGGAGAGAGGGAACCATCAATATAGATAGGTAAAGAGGTGGTGGGGCCAAACATTGGATAGCTAAGGATATGAACATTGATAAATATAGGAAAATGGATAAAAATATGAGATATTATGATCAAATTCATTTAGATCATCTTCTAGAGACTCCTCACTATGTTTCCCATATATATACATAGGGCATGTACTCCAAGTACACACATATAGGTTCAGTGAGCATGGGGAGTGTATCTTAGAGGAGAGACATGGATATGGATAGGGGTGGATATGGGGGAGGAGATGGTGGTGGAGCCTAGGAGATCATCCATCTAAGTAGGTTTTAGTTTACATAGTATCCCATACATGTATTTATATTCATTATACTAGCCAGAAAAACATAGACATGTATATAGATACTTTGATGTACACTAGTCTTATATATATATGATTCATGATTTTGGATTATGTTGTTATTATGGATTATGTTTACATAGATGTTTACATTGTATGAATTATGCGATTATGGATTTATATGATTTGATTTATTAAGCTTGTTACATGTGATGGATTTATATTTAAAATATTTATGGATTATGGATATTATGGATATAATTTAGATCATGTGATTACATTATTTGATCATGAATTTAATTATTACAAAATATTTATGGATCATGATTATTATATTATGGTGGATATGATTTTGATGTATGTAATTTTGTAAAATGTTCATGATTAAATTTATATGGATGCAAATTTTTGATTATGTGATTATGGATTGATGAGTTGATTAGATTATGGATTGTGGGTTATGAATTTTTATAGGATGTGATTATATTATTTGTTCATGGATTTAATGTAATAAAAAATTTATGGATTATTGAAATATATTTGATTATGTATTATGGATTTAAAAATTTCTTAAATTATGATTATCATGGATGCAAACTATAACTTACTAATTTTATGTTTATAGATTTGTGAATTACCAGAATAAGATATTTGTTAATATAGGTGGAAAAATTTGTAATATATTTGACACAAATTTAATTTAAAAAGGTCATGATTGATTTTTATTGGCTTGTACCATGACCCAAGAGAACCACTTTGTAAGGAATGCATATGCATCCTTAACCAACTGTTAATAACTATCCCAACAACTTTATGTCAACTATGTTTAGGATCATAGGATTTACTTTTGGGATTTGATGGAAAGAAGATTCTAAGAAGAATATTTTTCCATATTACATACCCAAAACTAAAGGTTAAACCTATAATCCTTTTGTGCCAATCCATGTAGACTAATTAATGTAGGAAGTCTACTAAATTAAAGAAAGTAGATCAATACAAGAAGCTTTCTAGGGATATTTTATGCATGAAGCCATCCTTCAAGTTAGTGGTCTATATTTTTAGATATGCCTTTTTAAAGAATCTATCCTTTGAGAGAGCAGTCTGTGCTTTTGAATTTTTTTTATATTTTTGAAAATTTTGTGGATTAACATAGTTATCCTTTGAGGGAGTAGTCTATTTATTTTTATTTTCATTTTTTTGGATGCTTTACTTTGATTTTTGATCCTAGTGTTATTATTACGTTATGGATTGTCCTCAGGTATCCTAATATAATTTCCCAAAGCTTTGATACACAATATAAAACACTTATTCTCAAAATGAATTAGTGATAGGGAGGGATTTTAGGGAATAATGATTTTGATCTTCTTACCATTCTAGGTGAAGCTTATCCAATTAAAGTGTGATATGAATAGAGTTAGGGTATTCAAATTCAAGGTTAAAATGGGAAATGTTTTTGAATAACCACACCTCTATATAACATTATTTGGTATATGAATAATAGGGATATCAAACCTAGATACTAAACTAGGTAGACTAAGGTGATTAAGATTTATTAATAATAGAAAATATGTAGATGCAATGCATTAAGAGGTTCTCATTCTAATTTATATCAAGAGAGGCCAAGCAATATGCCCCAGATCCATACTTATGGGTGATGATATATGGTCCAATCCAATTTAGAGCAAATTTTCCCCTTTTTATTTTTTCCATATTATTTACATGTTGGTTTTATTTTAAGACAAGGTCACAAATATTAAATTCAAAATATTTTATATGTTTATTATAATCATAATTTATTCATTAATGATATACATGCAAATGGTTAAGGGCATCTGATCAATGCTCACCAAAGAATTAGAGCAAGGTTAATCATTCCTAATGGAAGTCATGCTAAAAAATGATAACTTTTAGAGATATGTGAAAGGAAGGAATCTAAACCTCAAGAGGAAGTACAACTTTGGTACCATAGACTAGGGAGAAAGGAGTAGCTCCTATAATGGTTTAAATACTAGTTTGATAATCCCATAAGGCAAAAGGAACATGAAGATGCCAATTATTTCCTACTTCATTAACAACTTTAGTTAGGATTTTGGCATGAGTCTTATTGGATGCCTCAGCCTATCCTTTGTCTTGAGGATAGTAAAGTGAATAAAATATAAGTTTAATGTTAAAATAATCATATATCTCTTAAATATTTTTGTTCTTAAAATATTTCCCATTATCTGTGATGATCTTGTAAGGGATTCCAAAGTGAAAAATGATGTGTTGACTAATGAACTCAATAATTTTATTTGCTTTGGTCAAGATAAGGTGGATAACCTCCACCCACTTAGTAAAATACTAAGTGGTTGTAATGATAAATCTATGATGTTAGGAAGACTTAGGATTGATTTGATATATAAGATTGATCCCACACTAGGAAAATGGCCAAAAGTCTTGAGCTACCTACAATTCTTGACTTGGAACATGGGATAGGTTACCATGATGCTAACATTTTGATGTATTTATTAATGTATTCATAATAATCTTGATTTAAAGTGGGCCAATAATACCCCAATCATAATATTCCCTTAGAAATGGTACAACCACTAAAATGTCCACCACATGACCAATCATGAGCTTCTTGGATAGCAAGGGTAGCTTTATGATTTTGGAGACAATGAAGAAAGATACCATAAAAACTATGCTTATAAATAACACCCCCCAATATGAAAAACTGGGTGACATGATGATATAAGGCTTGTTTTCCATTTTTAGATAGATCTAAGTGGATAACCCCCCTTGATAGGTAATGAAATATCTATGTGTACCAAAGATTTGATGGATTTTCCTCCACATTATGGATGGAAGGAAGGTTAGTTTAGGTAAAATAAGGTTGATTAATCCTATGAAAAAGGACAAAAAGTTAGATTCTTAAGATGAATATGGGATAAAGGAGGCCAAGGAAGCCATAGTATCTACAAACATGTTAGTTGATTGAGGAGTGGCTTGGATAACATAATGTTTGAAGGTGTCTAGCAATTGATCAGGTAAGGTCTTATACTTCTAAAGGGTATCATTACTAAATTGATAGATACCCTTGATTTTATTAAACACAAGTTGGGAGTCACCATATATATAAATTTTTTTAATACCCAAAGCTAAAGTGGTTTGGAAACCTATGTTTAAAACCTCATAGTCTACCATATTATTAGTGAAGTCAAAATAGAGCTTAAAGGATAGTGGGATAAGTGTACCCCCAAGATGGATTAGGATAATTCCATATCTTCCACCATTTTAACATTTGGATCCATCAAAGAATAGAGTCATTTGATATTGTGAATCTATTTTAGACTTGGAGGATATGGATTCATCTAGGAATTCATAGTTAACTAGTTGATTATTAGAAAGATGCACCTTAGGAAAATGATTAGCAATAATTTAACCCTTAAATGATTTTTTGTGGATGAAATTTAGATAAAATTCTACCAATAACTTAATCCATTTAACCATTTTCTAATTTTGATAAGGCTTAGAGTGTATGAACTTCATGGGATCAATGTTCATGAACACATAGGTTTTATGATTGAGAAGATAATGGTGTAGCTTAAAATATACAAAGACAAGAGCTAAGCATAACTTCTCTGTATGAGAATAATGCATCTCATATTAAATAAATGTGTGAATAATATAATAAACTACCTACTCTTTATATTGCTCATCATGATGGGAAATCTTGGCTTTAAAGGCATGGTCAGTAGTGGAAAAATACAAAAAGAATGGTTATCTTTCTTTTGGAGGAGTGAGAACTAATGGTGAAATAAGGTATCTCTTAAGAGCTTCAAAATACTCCTACCAACCAGATTCTCACTTAAAATGGGTATCCTTCCTTAGAAGGTGATGGAATGGTTGACACCAGTTGGATAGTTGGGAGATAAAATTATGGATAGACTATAATTTACCTTGAAAACTATGAAGCTACTTAAAATTAGAGTGGGTGGCATTTCTAAAATGGCTTTAATTTTTTTAGGGTTAAATTCTATCCCTTGAATGTAGATAATAAATATTATAATCTTACCCATTAATACTCCAAAAATGCATTTCTTAGAATTTAGACATACACAAAATTGGACTGAGTGAAGATAACCTTTAGGAAGGAAAGGTGGTCTTTTCATAACTTTGATTTACCAAGGAGGTCATCCATATAATCCTCAACATTTTTATGGATGATATCACTAAATATATAAGTCACATCTCTTTGATAGGTGGTTCTTGCATTCTTTAGGCCAAATGGCATAACTCGATAGTAGAAATTCTTTTAAGGAGTAATAAATAAAGTCTTATGGTGGTCTTCTAGTGTGATGAGGATTTGATTATATCCAAAAAATCAATCCATTAGTGACAACATTTTGTGTCCCCTAGTTAAATCCATTAATTGATCAATATTAGGGAGAGGGAAATTATCCTTCAGACAAACAAGATTAAGGTCTCAAAAGTCAGTATAAAGGCATAGTCCCCATCTAGGATTAGTGATACAGATAACATTAGATACCCATTTAGGGTAATTGATAGGTTGGATAAAGTTAATGGATAAGAGATGTTGCAACTCTTCTTTGACCAAGATCATAGTGCAAGGATGCATGTTTTGGATCTTTTTCTTTATAAGTTTATTATAAGGGAATGTGAAAATGTTATGGATGATGATGGTAAGATCGATACCATGCATATCACTATAATACCAAGTAAATGCTTCACTCTGATCTATCAAAAACACAATGAAATCTTGGTATTTCTAGGTATCTAAAGATTTATTGACCTTAACTATTCATGATGTCTCATGGGATCTTATGTTAATTTCAATGGTGGCCTCATTTAATAGACTAGAGGTTTCAAATAAAAGGGATTTATGTATATGGTATTTATCTATGCCTAAATGAGTTAAGATCAATGCATCATCCTATCACTAAAGAACATGAATGGTGGTAAAATACTTCCCTATCATGTTTGGGTAAGATAGAGGAATGGTTCAAACCTCTCCATTGTGGTGATAGATGAGAGGCTCTATAATAATGGTAATGGCTAAAAAATATTTTGAAGGAATGGATATGACATCGTTAGTTAAAGAAGGGGTGTTGGATGGTGTTTCCTCTTCAGGGATGGGAAGGAGAGTAATCTCTAAGGTAGTTTTGGGATTTTTTGTTGAAACCAAGGCCATGCTTTTCATGGGGTTTTATAAAATCTCCTAATTCAACCTTGTGTGGGCCATATTCATAGCATCCTATGTTGAACCCTTATAAGCAAATTATTGTAGATATGTCTTTATGAAGTGGCGTTTATCAAGGAATGAAAAGTTTTAACTAAATTTTTTAGCATAGATTTGGTTAGAAAGTCCTAAAGAATGTTGCTCAATTCCCTTATAGATCAAATGGATGCAGAGGAAAGGTGGACTGAAGAGAATCATTTCTCCTAAATTTGGATAATAAGCCTATTGTTTTTCCAAGCATCCATATTCTTGTGGGCTTGGGAGATTATTAAGTATCAATAATTGATACCCTCTAATTGATATCTATGAAAATGTGGAATCAATGAATTCCTTACTAATCCTTGATGCATGGATCATTGTACTAGTGGATGCTTCATTGGATGATTATGGGTAGTACTTTGAAATGGAATTAGGACATCATCTAGTTAGAAGGTGAGGTTGTATGATTGAATGGATGGGGATCAATTGGGACATTTTGGAGTTTACCTTCATGTTTGAATTTAATACATTGATGTAAGGTAGAGGGAACATAGTGCATAACACATATCTATAAAGTCCTAAGAGAATTGTTTATTGAAAGTCCCCTTATA
This sequence comes from Torreya grandis, assembly GCA_037957365.1. Taxonomy (NCBI): domain Eukaryota; kingdom Viridiplantae; phylum Streptophyta; class Pinopsida; order Cupressales; family Taxaceae; genus Torreya; species Torreya grandis. The sequence goes on along the minus strand of JARHVA010001401.1, from coordinate 1,791,672 downwards.
TTACATAAAATAATTTGGGGAGAACACATGCACATACTTGAATGTGAGGGACTATTGTTCCTAATACATGGGTGATGGTATCATTGAATACTCATAAAATGGTGGGGGATTGGGCTACAACTGTCTCATGTAGATATAGTTATTTAAACATGTGAGAGGAAATGATGTTTATACTAGTGCCATTATCAATCATGACTCATTTGATTTGAGTTTAATCAATCTGGGCAGTGATAAATAGTGTAGGATCTTAGTCGTCAGGTTATAAGGGTGGCATTTATAAATCATGAAAGGTTATGGATAAGGGCTTTTGAAGCGATGCAATGAAAGATGATAAAGGTTGGGGATCATTAATTTGTATCTCTATGGGATGTAAGTATTATATCATAGCATCATGGTAATGTGGAGAATTTTGGATATATTCATATTGGGACAACTTGATTAGGAGCTGAAGAAGATGCTTTAGAATAGATATCTATATTAGTTTTCAAGCATTATTATTTTGTGCTTTTCCTAAAATATAAACTTTAGGTTTAGGAGAGGGTCTTGTTGGACTATTTATGGTGGGAGATGGCACATTAGCAAGAGTCACTTTGGATTTTTCATGATTTTGGGTCTTATGATCCTAGGCTTGGGATCATGTAACTATGTCAACTACATATATCTAAAACAAAGTGGGATTTTTTTGTGTTTTCAAGTTCATCCACATCTAGAGGGTTTAAGGGAGGTTGATAATGAGATCTATCATAGGTTTTATCTTATTTTATAGCTTTTTATGATATTATGGGTGGTACATTATTTCTTAAGGTAGATGTAACCCTAGTAGTTAGACTATGGGGATGGTCATGATCTAATTGTTCTATTAAGAGATTGTCTTATTCTAATAGGTTTTGGATGATGACCTTTAATGAGTTACAACTTTCCATGTCATGACCCATTATTTGATGGTATGTGTATGTACTATTTTATCTATACTATGTTAGTTTTTTGAATGTGAGGGTTGATAGGTTTTATAGGTGGTAGAGTGATAAGGGAGGTCTAAATAAGTTAATCAAGTATCTTAGAATAAGATCCTTTCAATGTATTTTGACTAGACTTTTCAATCCTCTTAGATGTTGGTAGGGAAAAGGTGTGTGACTTCAAACCTTGACCTTTTGAACTAGTTTTTTGAATGGTCCCCACTACATGTACTTTATGCTTAGGGTAAGCCCTTACACCTAAAGCTTATGGATAATATGGGTTTAATGGGTTATGTATTGGCATGATCATGGTGGGAATATCACATTGTGATGGTACATGCAATTTATTGAAGGTTTCTATAATGGTAACTTTTAGTCTTTTTGAAGGATGGGGTCCTAGTATATATGCTCTTGTTTGAATAGGTGGCAACAATACATTACTCTTTTGATTCTACTTAGGGGTAGTGGGGATATCCTCTTTATAGAGTTTAATCATAATAGAAGGATGCTATAATGATTTTCCTCTCAGGGCCCTAAGGTTTTGTTTTTGACATTTACGGATTTTCCCTTGACTTTTATAAAATTTAGAACCTACCAAATAATGGGGGGAACTAGTCATGAAGTGGTTTACTCAAGGGGTAATAAGATAGAGGGAATGGGACGCTAGATGTAGGTATCTAAATGATGTGAGGAATGGTTTACATATCTTGTAAAATATTTAAACAATACTTCCCTTTGATAGTATTTTCCTCTTTTATTTATTGAGTGCCTTTAGATATGGTTTCCTTGAGTGTATCCTAAACACTGATATCCAGAAAACTTGAGGAAGTTTTTAGGATGTCTTCACTAGGTTCAAGTGACTCAAAGATGTCTCATATAAAGATATCAAGGATAGAAGTACTATCAACTTCTTTAGGTAAAATATAGTCATAGATTGTATTAATTACATGAGCTTCATGTTCTAAGGTGGATCTTGAATTATATTACATAGAATTTGATGTGGAATCATGATTAGGGAACAACTACCTCAATATATCTATTATCACCAAATTTTGTACCCTAAAAAAGGTTGTTCATGATTCTTCTAGATTTGGAAAACATGGGAACATTTATAGGTATGTGGGTGTACCTATATCATAAATAAACCTCTAGGTTTAAGGGATAGTTCCTTGAATATATCATGTAATGTTTATCACTTAAGACACTACTTATTTATGGGGGAAAGAGTTAGAAAATGCATACATTGAACCTACTCTAATGAAGGTAATGAACCAAGAATGTATTCCACATGATCAACATAGTTCTACCACAATAAAACAAAACATACAAACCATTCTCTAATTTTTAATATATTTTAACATGAATATTTCAATATAAATGTTAGATGTGAGCAACAACACAAGTTAAATGAACTAAAGGGTAGATTGCACACTCCAATGACAATTATACACTTGAGAAGCCTTACACACTGGAATACACTCTATATGACTTGTTAGACTAGGAACTCTTACTCAAACATGAAAGGACAAGGGAAGGAACAATAAATTATTATCACTTCTCATCACTATACACCACTCGTAGACTTAGATAATTATTCAAAACTTAGAAATAGACATGTATTAATTTTCAAATGTAGAATATAACATCAATCTAGTAGGGCTTTACCATACATGGTGTGGTTGCATTTTATAGTATTTGAAGAGATATATTTATAGCAAAAAGGTAACAAGAGAAAGGGAGCCTTAGCACTAAAAAGGTGAATCAATTAGTTTGAATGTTTGAACCATAGGTACAATTGCCTCTTCAAATTATTCTCTTTCAAACCAATTGATTGATCTAGGTCATATGAAGTGGTTTCAAAGTTACAATATTCCCTCCTTGATCTTCTCTTATGATTACAATAGTGGGATTAGGATGTTCTGAGTTGGGTTTTAGCATCAATATGGTTAGAATAATTAGATCAATCTGTTAGGGATTTATCCTATTGTTAACTATTCTTTACTAGTTCATCATTTCATGTAATGATGTCAAGTAGGGTATTTTTCCTATAGTTGGCATTTGGGGATGAAAGTATTGAGATCTACATATTTACCTCAATGGAATCCTTCAAAACATTAGCCTTGGTTTAAACTTAGCTCTATACCTTTTGTTTGCCTTGCACTGTTGAAAAACACTTTGTCAATCTAGGCTCACCTTTATCTAATGAACCATAAAAAACTAGCTTAGATCATCGATCTCTTTATTCATCTCATTCTATTGATCTTAATTTACATGATTAAATGTGATCATGTGAATTTTCAATCATACATTGATCTCGAGATCTTGTTATCAGTTTGATACTTCATGTGCTTATGTCTTATATTATAGGTCTAAATTTGAAGTCCTATAACTTGAAGCACAAAATTCATGCAGGCACCAAACTTTTAGAAGATGTTCTTAAGGTCAAAAGGAATAAATGCATTTAATCTACTAGTCCCAAGAGCCTTTTGAGTGTAGATATTAAATGTAAAATATGGCTAGTTTAAATACTTCTACATGACATCCTAGCCATGGTTGAGCTCTTTTGGCTAAGTATGGAAAAACTAGTGAAATTTGATTGAGGAGCCAACTTTTCACATACATAAATTCTACCACACTTTGGCAAATGCTCTAAATCTTAGCATGTATAAACTAGGGACTAGGTTGATCAAATCCATAGGACCAATTTATCCTAAAATTATTGTACATGTGAGATATAGCTTTGTGAAGATGCTCACTCAAATTTTATTGAACTTCTTTAAAAATGGATATGGAAAAACAACAAAATTTAGCTTAGAGGCCATCTTTGGACCTCCATAAATTTTGTTTCACTTTGGAAGAGTATCTAAAACTTGGCACATATAAACTTGGCATAAATGTGAATAAACCATATGACCAATTTTCCTTGACTCACCCACATGTGGCAATGGTGATGTCATAAAAGTATGTACTCAAAATATTACATAACTATGCCCAAGTGTCTCAATGAACACAATGAAGAACCAATTGGATCCCATGCACTTCTAAGCTATTCCAAGCATTCTTGGCATCCCATGGGGGTTATACAAATCTATTCCCATCCTTATCAAATGGTAATTTACACTTCAAGTGAACCCAAAGTGTCTTAAAATAATTATGAGAAAATTGAGATCCTAGACTACTTCTTCCATTTAGATCCTTGTCTTTGGGCTTTGTGTATCAGACAAAATGTCTAAAAGAAGTTGACCTTTGGGAAAATTATTAAGGGATAATTTTAACAAAAGAATTATGAATTTATAATTTCCATTTTGATTTATTGAAATATCCCCTTTACCATTTGAAAATGCCCTTCGAATAATTTGCATTAGTCTATTTTTTTGAGAAAAGACCCTTCAAAAATTATGCTTTCGACCTTTTGACGAAGGAAAAGTTTCCTTTAGGAAAAGTGTATCAGACCACTTTCTTGTAGAATGACCCTTCAAGAAAAATTTTCAAAAAAAATTCTTGAAATAAATATCCCTTATCTTTTGCTTTAGACATTGTTTCCAAAATAATTTATGCCTTTAGGAAAATTATGTGAAGAATTTTCCTTAAATAAATATGACACTTAACTTGAAGAATACACCTTTTGGGATTTTTGTAAAGGTCCACTTCTCAAATAAATTCCTTTCAATAATTTTTTAGGGTCTATTTTATTAAATAAATGCCCTTCAATATTATTATTTCAAATAAGTTATGTGAAACAATTCCTAAAACATAGCCCAAAAGACTCGAAAGAAAACACTTAGCCAAAAAAGTGGAATAATTTCTCTAAGGAAAATATGCTTTATACTTTTGTTGTGGGCTTTGCATGGATAATTTATCCAAAGGAATTTTGAATGCTCTAAAACTTGGAAAAAAATTGAAATATATCCCAAGTTCTTAGGCTTTTTTGGACCTACTCTTGCAATTGCTTACACCATGAAAATATGCTACTTGCATATATGATCAAAAAATGACCCTTAAGACACCAAAAGATAAAAGGACTAAGATAGATACTAACCAAAACTTATAATGGTATATTAAATGACATAAAGTGAGCTTCAACACACCCTATAACATTATAAGAGGCCCTTATATAGTATTTTGACTATAAGGGGTTGACCCATTTTGGCTTGTGGGGAAAAATGGGCAACATCTTTGGCAATTTCCCAGGGGTGGTATTCTTGCTATGCCATGACCAGTTTATTCATTATATCCATTGGGATATGGAGTAACAAGTATACATGTTGGACATATAAACTTATTTGAATAACACATGAAACATAAAAAACAATAAGAACAAACACAAAGCAATGAACTAAGGAAAACACATTGTGATTCAAAAACACTTATTGGGACACAATAGAACAAGAAAAGAAACACACACCTAACATAATATGTAAAAGATAGAATTTAAACTCTCAATATCAAGGTTTTTAATATATCCAATTCATAGGGATAGGTAGTTCTTCTTCATTCATCCTTGCTAGTTGAAAGGATTTGCTTTATTTTCACTTGGTGATGACATACAGTCCACTCCATAGAGCATCAAATTTAGTATGCCTCCTTGGATTTTCTCTATCTTCATCCCATTTCAATACTATGCCACCTTTTTGAAATGATCTTGGATTTGCCTTCTTATCAAAATACATTTCATCATTACTTGGTGATGCTCAATGGCCTAATGAGCTTTACATCTAGTCTCTTGCAGCTCCATTAATTATGTCAATATCACTTCCATTTGAGTGTTCTCAAGAAACTCTAGTTGGTGTGATAATTCTAAGGTAATTAGTTTTTGAGAGATGAATAGCATAGATTCACTTCCATAGACAAGCACAAAAGGATAATTCCCCATTGACCTCTTGGGAGTTATCCTATCAGCCCATAAGGCTATCTTTAGTTTGGTGTGCCAAGATCTTTGGTTATTCTCCAATGTTCTCTTGATGATTTTGATCAAGTTCTTATTGGTAGATTCAACCAACCCATTACGTTAAGGGTAATAATTGGGTGAAGTGCTCAAGAATACACCATTCTTATTTACCAAATCAATTGTTCTAACACCCATAAAATAAGAGAATTATCTAAATAATAGTAAAAGGGGTGCCAAACCTTGTTATGATGATCTCATATAACTATAAGATGACAATCTCATTAGCCTTATTAAACGCTACTACCTCAACTCATATTTTAAAATAGTTAATTGTTATGAGTATCCATTTATGACCAACACTTGATGGGGAGTTTATCATGCCAATGAAATCAAGAACCCAATGCATGAAAGGTTGGTCTGCTTGGATAGGCTTCAGAAGAAGAGATGAAAAATTCTACTTTCCTACAAAGAAAGAACATTTTCCACACCTTCTCACCCAAGCATGACAATCCTTGAAGATTCTCAACTAATAATATCCAGCTTGCATCATCTTGGCAACTTTGGTCCTTGGAGAGAAATGGCCTCCTATTGTCCTATCATGGAACTTCTCAAGCAACACTCTAGACTGGTTGTTATCAGTGCATCTCAATAACACACCATTGACGTCCCTCCTATATAGTATACCATCCAAAATAAAAAATGGAATAGATTGTAATCTAAAATACCTACTTTGTGATCTATTCATATTATCAAGATACTCACCATTTTAGAGAAATATGATCATATCCTATGTCCAACTTTATGGAGGCAATAGATCAGTTGTTTGGGGACACTCATGGTTAACTAGAGATTCTTATTTTAACTCATGAATCTCTAAATATATATTTTCACAAAGACCTTTATCCCTTGCCAATTTTGTCACCTTGATATCAACATCATACTCCACCTTAGTGATCCACCCTACCCTCTTTTTAATAAGGTCTTTTCTCAAAAGAAACTCCTTGGTATTGGTATGAGAGACCATAACATGAATCTTGTTATGTGACATCATATGTCTGAATGTCTTTAGTCATCTTACAATAGAAAGGGCCTATTTCTCCACAAAGGTGTAGTTGAATTCATAATATTCTAAACCTTGACTAAAGAATGAAATTAGTTGTTCCACACCCTCATCATTATTTTGCATTAACATGGCTGAGATAGTATCAAGGTTGGTAAATGAATAAAATATGAATTACTTAGTAAAATCAGGATTTAATAGGGTAGGATCATCTATAATAAATTTATTTATGGATTTACAATTTATCTTACCTTCTTTAGTCCAAGAAAAGACTTTATTATTCATAAGCATAACTATGATAGGTTTTACTAAAGATGCAAAACTAGGTATGAATCTTATTACAAAATTTATCTTTCCCAAGAAACTTTTAAGACCTTTCTTATGCAAGTGAAATTATAAGCCCATAATGGCCTCTATTCTCTTAATATCAATATCTATACCATCCTTGGAAATAATATGTCTTAAGAGCTTACCTTCATAAACAATGAAGATGCACTTTTTAAGATTAAGAGATAACCTATACTGCCTACATATTTCAAAAATTTGCCTTAAGTGTTTCATGTGTTAATCAACATCCATATATAATACTATTATATGATCTAGATAAACCATTAGCATCTCATTGATCAAACCTTTTAAGGCCATGTCCATTGCTCTTTGAAAATTGGCATCGACATTGGACAAACCAAAAGGCATCTTCCTATAAGTAAAGGTCCCCTAATTGGTAGTGATGGTTGTCTTGAACTAATCATCTTAATTAACTAAAATTTGATTGTAGCCTAAATATCCATCTATAAGGGAGAAATGCTGAGACCCTGAAACCATCTATAGAATCTTCTCCATCAAGGTTAGAGGATAGTGATTTTTGATTGACACTTTATTAATATCTCTAAAATATACGCAAAGCCTTATCTCCCCATTCTTATTTATAATAGGCACAATATTAGATACCACATTAAATTCTTGATGGGAAATATTATCTTAGATTTAAGGAGCTTGGTGAGCTCTATACTCATGAGTTGCTCAACCTTGGGGTTAATGGGTCTTTACTTCTATCTAACTAGTTTAACTCCTAATTCCAACTTGATGGTATGATGTTCTAGGATAGGATCAAATAATTTGAGGTCCTTATATTCATAATTAAGTATATCATGAAAATACTTACATAGTTTAATGATTGATTTCTTTTCTAATGTAGAACATATGTTGCCTAGTTTGAGGAGTTTGTCTTTGAAAATCAAGACCATTTCATAATTATTCTCTTTTATAGATACACTCACTTTATAATTATTATTATTATCATTTTTAGTAAAGATACTTTCTAATGTCATCAAACCCTTAGGTATATTATTGGTCCTTATTTTTTCAATCTAATCACCTAGCTATTCATGGAGCCTCCTCTGATTCCTTGAAGAAATTTCAACCTCATTATGAAAGAAACATGCAATGTGTTTGTCACTATCAAACACTTTTTAAGACAATAGATTATCAAGTATAACATGTTTGATAATTATCTTAATATGATATTGATTTCATTCCTTATTTATGGTAGTTGGAGTGTCAAATTAGAATCCTATGGTATCTAGTCTATTAGCATGACTATTCTACTCCCTTGGGACTGAGTGAATGTTGAATGCATTTTAGTCTTAAATAAGTTCCCATACCCTCTACCTATATGACTTAAGAAAATGGTTCTTGGAATCAATCACATTCCTTGCCTAATGCACAAAAAATTAATTATCTTCATACACTTGTAAGTTAATCATCCCTTTTCTCCTTTCCCATTGAAGGATGTGAATCAACTATTCTTACTCAACCACATTACAAGTGAAACTAAAATTAAATATATATGAAGTATAGTACTATTATTTAGATGGATATATCAACATAATGCCAACCCTTTCACCAACTTTGCTTCTTGAGCTATCAAAAAACATCTTCCATAGTTACTCATCTGCAAGCTCTTCCTTGGCAAGTAGAGGTGTCAGTATTCTTTCTTCATGTATATAATATGTTCCTATATCATTTTCCTCCATGAGAATATAAGGATCCTACTCATAATTATTAGTAAAATATTCATCAAGAAACAAATCTACAATACCCTCAAGCTTGGAAAAAGTGCCATCATCTAGAACAAAATCATTTTCTTCATGAATAACACAATTCAAATTATAAATTGCCTCAATGTAAGGTTTAATATGAAACCTTGGAAAAGTTTGTGTCTTAATTGGCACCTTGGACTTGTACCTTGTTATGAAATCCAAGAAAGACCAATCAATTGAGAAATAGACACCTATCTCAGTTATGAAGTCCCTTGATAGGCATATGGAAAAGTGGTCTAGGAGATCAACCACAATAATGTCTTGTAAGATAGGGAAACTAGGATAACTTGTAAGAAAACCTTCAAGTCTTTTATCATCCCTACCATATTGGTAGGTATAACATCTAAATAAAGGAACTCCATGTTATGTGGCTCATATTTTAGACCTAGCTTATCACCTACAATTTTGGACATGATAGAAGTAAAAGCTCCACTATCTATTATGAAATTATGCACTAATATATCACTTATAATGATGGTGAGGTAAAACGGTAGAGGTTTCTCAACCCCAGTGAATGGTGTAAAAATGGTATAAGGAAAATTTATAAGGGTGACATGATGTATACATTTTAAAACTACATGACAATAGTTTTTAATGTCATCTTAACCTATTGGCCCTAGATTGACTCCATGGACCACCTAATCCACTAGCACTTATTTATGACTTCATTATGTCAAAAACCCTCCAAACACATCACTTAACTCAAAATATTTTCACCCATCTACTCGTGACCCCTCGACTATCATTAGTTAGGGTTACCATCGATGGTTGACCTGATGGTGGTCATAAAACTTTCCTTAAGCATTAAAAGTATTTTCCATATTTATTCAATAATAACATCCTCCAAAATGGTAACTTACTTTAGCACTAGATTTTAAAGAGTAAACCAAAATAGGCAAATTCATCTCCTCACAACTTAGTAACTTTACCTCAAGCTTCCATCCTCAATAAATTTTTTCTATAAATGTAGGGCTCTTGGAGGAGTTGTGGATCCAAAAATTTGCATCCAAGTTATCTTGTTTTTTGTGTGCAAGCATCTAAGACCATGAAGTTCTATCTATGTGATTTTCAAGGGCTAGAGTATTTTTATGCTTCCCAACTCCCTTTAGGTTTCCATTATCACCAACTCAACATCATACAAGTATATTTTCTTTGTTTTTAGTGCCTTTTCTTCTTATCAATCTTTTTTGGTTTCATCAGTTCACCTAAATATCCTTCTTAACCTTCAAAACCCCTAGTCTACCCCTTGCCTATCAGTCACCTTCCCTTAACCACATTTCCATAGCTTACCTATCATTCCATAGATAACCATCATTGCTTTTAGGAATTATCACTAGTTACCCCAATCATCACTAATTACCTAACCATAGCCAGTCAGACCCAACTATCACTAGTCACACCCAACCATCAATGATTACTATAAAAAATAATAGATTTTTATTTTTTCCCCTTTCACCTAATCAAACCCCTGATTCTATTCTTTACCTATATATGGACCCTACCTAGACCCTCTAAACCTAACCTTGGTACACTTATGCATGGTATTGACCCATTGTGCCATATCTTCTAGCAAACATGTACATTTTTTTTGCATATTTACTTTATTATCATTTCAATGCAAGTATATTTATTATATCATTTTTGTCTTAATTATATTAAAATTGGATTTATATCCTCCTAAAAATCCTTATGCTCTTGTATCCAGCGTACGCTAGGAGATCCACTCAACCTATCATCTAACAAATCCTCTTCTAGTTTTCTTGTATTTGCAGGTTATCCTCCCTATCCAAAAATGATTTTACACATTCATCTAGATCAACATGTGCATTATATTAGGTATTCATCCACATAATCTCATATTCACTTTCTTTTATCTACTTTAAAAACTAAGAAATGAAGGAAATAAATTGAAACATTTTGGCATGCCCTGTGGGACCCAATTGCCTTTTCTTCCCTAATTATTTGCTTATTAAATGAAATTATTTATCTTGGGGCTTGAAAATCAACAATTTGTATTCATTGATTTCTTGTTGATTTTAGTTCATCTAGTAACTTAGGATGCAAATTAATCTTATCATAGCATTCATACTTGTTATCACACACAAAACCAAACCACAAAATAATTTACACATCAAAACAATACTTGAGACAAGGATTGACCAGGATTTCATCACCTAGAGGCAACCTTACCCCCGCTTGGCTATCCCAGTTATATTTCATGAGCAAGGGGAGAACTAAATTAGCTCTTTGGTTGAGTATAAACTCTAGAATCATTATATATTAGCTAAGCACCTGACACGCTTATTGTTGCAAGATTGTGAAGTGAGGGGGTAGGCCTTAACACCAAGCGGCATACTAAAGTTCAACATAGATATTCCTTATGAGCACCTAAAAAACCTAAAACCATCCATATACTTCCTCTTTATTACCTTTTTTGACATCCAACCCCCTTATCACAATCTTTAAGGCATAAGCCAAAAGTGATTTAAAAGTAATCTTAAGGTTAAAACACACTTCTTAGTGTATGTATTGATTTGCTTTAAAATTATTTTGTGTTTTCTCTCTATTTGAGGTGTGAGTGTCACAATAAAATTCACTATTTTATCATATGGTTTTAACTAGCCAACAAGTGAAAAATCAAAATAACTAATCACCACTTTTTCTTTATCCATGGATTATACCTTAGATGTTGACAAATCTCCTCACACTTTGCCTCAACATTCTCCTCCACCACCTTTAATTACATAATATCAGTCATATCTAAAGGAGATCCAGACATTACTACCTTTCTTTAAAATAATTTTTTTGCTTTACAACATTACCTCAACACCTTGCCTCACTGTACCCTCCCTACATTGGTTCCTTCTTATGATCCTTCTCTTGGCATGCCATCCCACCTTATGATAGGTACCACTTAAACCAAACCATTGACTTAGGCCTCTTCTAACACCCTATCCACCCAAACTTAAACCAATCGTCCACCTCCTAACCAAAAACCTCTTATCACACCCCATGTGGGTTCAACCTTACCATTAATCACCTATGCCCCATCTACCATGGCATTATCTTCCACTCTATCTTATATATTCCCTTTGGTTTTAACCAATCCCTTGGTCATAGTTCCACTTTAAAACTTAGTGCTCCCCATACCTCAAAACCTTCCCTTAATTATCACTAGGGTCACCATCCAACCTCAACCTACCCAACTTCTTTTTATCTCCACCATACTAACCACATTCATGTCTCAATAGGTGCCTATAACAACTTACTAGTATGTCCCTAACCCACAAGGCTACATACCACCCTCCACCCAGCATTTTATACCAATTATTTCTTATGTGGCACCATCTTAGCTTCTTATCACCACCTATTCATACATAGCCACAAGATAACCTCAATAGAATGTGCCCCTCAATTATGTAGCTTCTCAACTTTAACTTGATATAATAAAAATGCTAATGGATAAAATGACTAGTTTGGAGTCATCCATCTCCACCTTGACCAAACTTTTGTCCTATGACCAAATTTTTAATGAGCCTATCCATAACTCCATGCCCATTCATGCTTACCCTTCTCAATGAGAATTTCCCAAATTTTCCAAATTCCAAGGTATGGAGGATCCTTAGCAACACCTAAGAGTGTTCCATCAGGGTTGCTACTTGATCACTTATGATGATTCTCTCCTCCTCCAAACCTTTCCCATGTCATTACCCAAGGCCACTCTTGATTGGTATAGTACCCTCCCCAATCACTCTATCTTTTCATTATCTTAATTAGCACAAACATTTTTAGAACACTTATATGTAAACATATCTAAAAAGGTCTCCATTACTAATCTATACTCCGTGAAATAATTTCAAGATGAATCCATTGTTGATTACTTTGCCAAATGGAAGGGTCTCATCAATCATCTCACCTTCTCAATACCACAACCTGAATTAGTCTAATTATTTTCTTACAGGTGTGCTAAACATATTTCCCCAACCCTCCAAGTCTAATCCTTTGGGACCTTTAACGAAACATTCACCATGGCATGCAAATCAAAAAACTATGCTATTGATGAAGGGAAGTTAAAGCTTTGAAATAAAAAATTTAGTTTCAAATCCACTGAATCATACTCCACCAAGGCCACAAACCCAACTAATTATAAATTAGATGCATCAACACACTCAATTATTCTCAAAACCACACCACCTCCAACTATCAACCAAGCACTTTGAACTAACAATCCTTCCAATCACCAAAATGATACCCAAAATTAGGGTCCTTCAAAACCATTTACCCCAATTGGGGAATCCTATACATTGGTTTTGGATAAATTACTTAAATCTAGTACAATCCAACATCCACCCATAAATCCCCATCAACAATTTGATACTTCTCACCCCCTTCTTGGGTGGTATAATGAGAATGATTGTTATGATTATCTTCAGGTCATTAGACATGATACTAATAGATTTAATAACCTTAAAAGCATTATCCAAGACCTGATTGATAAAGGGGAGCTTGTGCTTGATAACCCAAATGCTCCTTCCAATAAATCTCTTGATTTTTTTTGAAAACCTTTTCCAAATAATTCACCTTCAACCCAACATCATGAAAGCAAACCTGAGTCCTCCAACTCACATGAGGCACATGTAATTAATGTCATCAGTAATGTACCCATTACTAAAAAAGTCATCACCTCTATCACCCAAATAGAGGAAGCCAACCCACCATATATTCCTTTATAAAACCCAATAGAGGAATTAACAACCCCTTCTTCTTCCTCAAAGGAAACCACTATTCCATCTACTCCTCATTTGATATAAATACCTAAGGAAATAATTATTCCATTGACCATCTCATCTAATCCTTTAATCCAAGTAGAAAAAGCACCTACTTCTTTGGATAACCAAACCAAGGAGGAAAATATACCTTCCCTTACACTTGAAATAAATACCCTTATCACTCTTATTATAGAACCATCCATACATCCTTTAGAAACTATTTCTTGAGAGATAATACCTCATCTATCCAATCATCATCTTTGGAATCTTTCACCAAAAATAGCAACTCTAAAACTGCTCCTTCTTCCCCAAAGGATTTACGGTTTGAAATAAATGATCAAGAAATAATTATTATTTATAAACCCTTTTCTTAGCTAGTTTAAAGTTTGATATTTAACTATAAACCTAACTTTGATAGAGCCACATTTTGGCATCACCTCAGACTCCCATATCAAAATAAAATTAAACCTTCCACTTCACTTGATTCTACCCTCAAGCTTGTTGTTATGACTCTACCAACTACCCCTTCTAAAGTCACCAAATAACAATCCTAATTACCCCCACTTAACATTTTCAAGTCACCCTATGCCTCTCTTATAATGCCAATTAAGAACTTAGGGGTCCTTCCCATGCCTAATCCTACTTACCCTCTTTTTTGATTGGACTTAACCACATCAACCCAACCAAATATAAATCTAATTAAACCCATTAAGAATGAAGGGTTACCTATGCCACAACCTTAGGTTAAGTCCTTACCAACTCCTTCACCTTTACCTTATATTTTGGGACCACATCCCACCACCATTCCCATTACCTACTCTTCCTCCAAGAAACCAACTCCCATTTCTCCACCTATAATAACCCAATCCCCTAGTTCATCATCATTATTTATGAACCTTTCTCCATATACTTACTAATCTATTAAACCCTCATCATCTAGACATCTAATCTCTAAACCAATTTTAATTAGACCAATTCTTTATAAACCACCAACCAAACACACTACACCAACCACACCTCTTATCAAGAAATCTTTGCCCCATAGGATCCCTACAACCAAAGTCCAAACTCCCCCACCTCCAAGATCTTTATCAAAATATTATAGAAGAATTTTACAAAGACTATTGTAAGCTTTTTCCATCGGCCTTCCACCAATCAAACCTTTTGACCCCACTCACCAAAATCTAACTTGGTTCAATGATAATTTGATTTGTCTTTGTCATAAGACCTCTAGACATGATATAAAGAACTGTAAAGCTCTCCAATCAATTGTCCATGGCCTTTTCAAGGAAGATGATCTATTGGATGAACCTTATCTAAACCCATTTCCTCTTTTACCACCTATCCAATCTACCTACTAATCATATACTTTTGTACTTCAGCCAAGGAGTGAAGTAGAGGAATCAAAGTGAGAAACCAATCCCCTTATCCATACTATTCATATAGTGACTTGATCTCGAGCCCAAGAAAATTATAAGGGTAATTCTACCTAGAAAAATGAAATAGGCAAGGCCAAGGCAACCATTCCATGGTCCTACCCTATAACTCCTCCACCAACCAACAAAACCCAAACAATTACACCTTTACCTTCACCCTCACAACCATCCAATATAAAAGTATCCATTTTAGGAACTCCTTTTTCTTCCAATGCATATTCATTTATCCAATGTTTGGTGTTAAAAAAACTTCACCAAACACTAGTAAAAATGAGTCTTTATGACTTAATTAACACCTCACCCCAACACCATCAATCTTTAATCAAAGCATTGCATTCTATAGAGGTTCAACCAGATGATCCCTAACCTCTTACATCTTTGATTAGATACATCCAACATGCTACAATGGTCACCTTTCAAGAATAAAAAATCACACATATCATAATGAAGACCCTAATCCCCCTCTTTTCATCATAGCATCAATCAATTAGACATAGGTTAAGCAAGTCATGATTGATGGGGGATTGAGTATCAATATCATTTCATCCCATGCCTATGATCAACTAAAACTACCTAAAAAAATAATGTCATAAAGATCAAAATTTATTTGATCATTTAATGATACCTTAGATACCACTCTAAGAATAGTTGTTCTCCACATCCATTTGGGGCTTCAAACTATTCCTAAAATATTTTATATCATAGAGGGAAAATTTAAATATAATATGTTACTCGGCCACCCTTGGATCCATGAAATGGGTTTCATCCCTTCTACCCTTCATTGATGTGTCAATTTTGAATATGAGGGACAAGTCATTACAATCAAAGCTGATCTAAGTCCCTTTTATTATTTTAATATGACATATCAGCCCAATGACATTCTCATTCCACCTTCACCATCTTCACAACCAATCTCTAGCCAAACTACCACATCAACCCAACTTTCCAACACTTATATATTCAACAATGATGAAGCGTCTACTAGTTTAACCATCCCTTCATCTCAAATCCCAGTCGAATACCCCTTGTAATCCACATTTTAGCATCTTACACTAGGGAAATTATTTCAATTTATTTCCTTCATTTATTAGCTTTGAAAGTAGATAAAATAAAGTGAGTATTAGGTTGTGTAGATAAATAACTAGTAGAATACATTCATTAATGACCAGATGAAGTGGTAACTCTTTTTTTTGTGAGGAAGGACTACCTAAAATAAGACTACAATAAACAAAATTGTTTGTTAAATATGTATGAAGGGTGGACTACCTAGAAATGCTAGATCCAAGAAGTGAAAGCTCCCTTGGATGTTTTTCAATCCACTCCCCTAATGATAGAAATGTTTTGAAAATATAATTAGGAGATAATAAATTTATAAAAACATAAATGTGTATACAAAGAAATAAATGATATACCTATTTGATAGAAAATGTAGCAATGTTGGGTCAACACCATGCATAAATGCACCAAGGTTAGGTTTAAAGGGTCTGGGTAGGGTCAAAAGGTAGAACAGGGATAGAAATAGGGATTTTATTAAGTAAAAGGGGAGAAAATAATAATATATTATTTTTTTCAATAGTGACCATTGATAGTTAGGGTGACCAATGATGATTGGGTATGACTGGTGATGATTGGGTATGACTGGTGACAGTTAGGTAATCAATGATAGTTTGGGTAACTAGTGATGGTTGTTGATAACTTGTGATAGTTGCATATAAACTTTGATAATTTTTTGATGGAGATAAAATTGGAATGGTTGATGGGAAGGAGTTAAAGTACGGATTTTTGGGTGAGGGGTGGTGTGTAGGCGAATAAAATGAAATACAAAAACCTAACAATGAAAGGAAAACACTAAAAACAAAATGAGGATACATGTGTGATTTTATGTTAGTGATAGTTGAAGACCTAAAGAGATTTGGGTAGCATAAGAGTGCTTGAACCCTCAAAAGTTATGTAAATAGAGCTTTAGGATGCTAAGTACCTTCACAAAGAAAATAAGAGAGACTAGATGTAAATTTTTTGGATTCTCAACTCCTCTAATGGCCCTATATTTATAGCATAAATTTTCTAAGGAGAGGTAAGATTGAGATAAAGTTACTAAGTTGGTAGGAGATGAAGATGCCAATTCAAATGGTAAGAAATATATGAGGTGTGTATGGGAAATATTTTATTTTTCCCTTGAAAGCTCCCCCATAGCTAGATGTTCTTTTAGTTTTATAGGAGTGGGGACCCAACCATCGATGGTTAAGGGTAACCATCGATGGTTAGGTGTAATCATCAATGGTTAGTCAACTATTGACAGTTGACCCCTAAGTGCAAAATGGTTAAATGGGTTAATGGAGAGGATGTTTTTAAAATGTTTGCCAAAAGGGTGGCTAGGTGAAAAGGGTGTTTCTAAGGGTGAGGTGACTAGGTGATTTAGTAACTAAGGTCAAGAATATGTCCAAGGTATAGTAACATTGAAAAATGAAAGGGAGATTTTTGAGTGTCTACATTTTTCCCCTTTTTGTTGTATGGCTTTAGGTTAATAAGCCATAGAATTAAAAAAAGATATTTTCTAGTCAAAGTTTGATTTCCCCATGTATGAGAGGAGGGTATTCCCCCTCAAATCAAGAGTTGATGAGGTAACATCAATATTATGTTTTGGGTTGATAAAATGTAAAATGGAGGTCACAAGGTTATTGATGCCACCATGTGTAGAGTGTGACTAAGTGTGAGTTGAAAATCATGTAAAGACTATCAGTGCCATGTTGTTAACAATAAAGTCAAGTCCTAAGATAAGTGAGAAGGTAACTATTCCTTAGCATTTCATACAAATGATTGGGTCATACTTGTTAAATGTCCTAAAAAGGGTCAATGTTGGCTCAGGTATCTAGGGTAGGAAGTGCACTTGAGAAAAACATAAATGGTCAAATCACATATGAGGTGGTATGTTATGCAAAAGGTCCATTAGGGAAAAATTGGCCTAGGAAATCATTATGACTAAATCAAGGTCAACACAAGGTGTGAAAAGAGGTGGGTACCAATGTCAAGGTAGGAGAAGGTAAATGGGTTAGGTTATTAGTTGGGTTAGGGGTTAGCTAAGATGACTCCTAATCATAAGGCAAGAGGATGTTACCTATATAGTTTGTTGGACAATGAATAAAACATGGAATTTATGCCTAATGGAGTTCTTAGGAGGTTGAGGTTGAGGGTGATAAAAGTGTGTTAAAAAATGGATGTTAAATCCTAACCATCAATGATTAGGGTTAATCAATGATAATTAGGGAACCATTGATGGTTAAGGTTGGTGATGGAATTGGTTTCAACTAGTGACAGTTAGGGTCAATCATTGATGGTTAGGAAACCATCAATGGTTATGGAAAAACCCTAATTATATGGATAAAAAGGTCAATTGGGTCCATTTGGGTTACATTTTTAATTTAAACACTTGTGCTATGTTTGTCTTATGTTGGTATGAAAATTATCTATGAGTGTTTGGGAGTACTTATGAGTTGGTGAGAGTAGATTAGCATGTAGGAGGTATGTTGGGGGTGAGATGGATGTGGGAGGTACTTTGAGACAAGTGGTGGGGTGTGGATTGAGGTGGTGCCATCAATTACACAATGAGGTAGGTCATATTTTTTTGTGGAAAATAAAGCATAATTAGTGAATTTCATGAGCAAAATGGAAGGTATTTGAATAAATATAGGTGAGATGAAATTAGGTATTAGGGTTTTGGTATTTGTATTATGTGCTTGTCAAAATAAATAGGTTGGTTGTACATTTATGTATAAAGTGTTTAAGTGTGTAAGTGTTGGTTATAGAAGGGTTGTAGTGGAAGAGAGGAAGTGTAGGGTTATGGCAAGAGGTCAGGTGGTTAAGGCTCACTGCTTGTGGTCACATAGCAATGATCATTAGTAGTTGCCCTTAACTAGTGATGGTTAACCCTAGGGGAAAAAATGCCCAAGGTGACTGTTGATGATCAAGGAGAATTGGCGGTGGTTTAGGAGAATAGGAGTTAGGATGGGAGAAAATGAAAAAAGTTGGGGGAGTTGGTTTGGCATAAAAGAGTTAAGGGGATGGTTTGGTGTAGGATACGATAGAAGGGTAGGAGTGGATTAGGGATGGGCTAGTGTAAGGAAGAGGTAATAGAAATAGGACTAGTGAAGTTGTGTATTTATAGGGATAAGTAATAGGTATAGATAGAATAAGGGATAAGAGGTTCAACACAAAAAAATTGCTGCATATATAGGTAGTGGTTAAGATAGGCTATTTAATTCATGATATATGTGTCATTACAGGCATGGGAGTAGATCTAGTTATGGGATCATGTTCTTGAGATTTTTGTTGAGGTGAGGGATGCCATGTCTACAAAGGACTAGTGTCACATGGTGGTAATGGGATTTGGATTGATGTGCCACTACCAATACCTTCCCAGGGAGGTTGTTATGATAGTCACCCTCATCAAGAGATGGGACCTGATGACTAATACCTTCTAGTTACCAATAGGAGAGATGAGCATCCTATTGGAGGATGTCCACTAGATTATAGGCTTATCTATCCATGGAGATCCTATCTATCACATATAAGGGGAGGAGATTGATGAGTGTATGGAGATCCTATATAGAGATGATGGAGCTGATGTACAATTTCACTCAAGAGGCTTTATCATCAAGACTTTACATCAAAGGGGTCTTATAGATAGGCATTTATTGATGATGTTACAACTATTAGTTATCTATTATGCACTATTAGATTCTATGGGAGGGAGATTCCTTGGTGTGATTTTAAGGGTGTTGGTGGAGTTGATACTTGGGAGGATAGTATTTGGATGGGGATAGGTATTGTTGGTGTAGATTTATAAGGACTTATCGGGTTTTAGAGTTCATAGGTGTTATGGTGTTAGCATTGGATTTGTTTTGCACTATTGGGCATATGAGCACATATGTGTGCTAACACCTTTGGGCCTGCCTATGGATGCATATCTACTAATAGACTATAGGGTGGGGTTTTTGAGATGGAGGAAAGGAGGTGTGATCATAGGAGTAGATGGTGGTTGAGGGATCTATAGTGGTTTTGAGGTGCTTTGGAGAATCTAACACTAGTAGATATAATATGAAGGCCATATATGACTTGGCCTATATGGGATGGATACATGCATCATACATACACTTTATAGAGCTAGAGGTGGGTATATGGTAGACAATATGGTGAGACAAATCTCATTCTTATGGAGAGATTGTGATGATAGTTCAAACTCTAGTAGGGTATTCCACTAGATTTTTCTCATTATAAGAGAGAGGATGCCAAGTTCTTATTACTATAGCTATAGCCTTAGGAGGAGGTATTAGTTTATGAGGAGATTATTAATAGGGTGAGAGATAATTATAATGTTACTGTAGATTATCTAGCATGTTTTTAGGTTATATATGCAATAGTAGACTCTGTTTAGGGATATGGAGGCCAAGGGCCTATAGATGTTGACCCAACAAGAATACCAACACAAGGTGACCCATAGGTAGCGGTAGCTCTTGTAGTGGCATAGGCTTAGATAACCACTTTATATGGGAAAATTGCCACTCTTTAGGGCCAACTAGGAGTGACAATATAGAGAGACCAAGCATAGGTATAGGCCACCATTTTATAGGGTTAAGTGGTTACTTTATAGGGTTAGATGGCCAATTTGTAAGGGTGGATTGTGTTTGTGATAAGAGAGTAAGATCAAATAAGGACCTTGTTTGGCTTGGCGACATAGGAGAGAGAGACTCTATAGTGGATAGGTGGGGTAGTTGTGGCACCACCAAGTTTTGTGACATAGGCTTGGTATCTAGTAATCATATAGGAGTTATGTTATTATGAGGGCATTATGCTAGCATAGTGTCCTAATGAGTCATGATGGGGAGAGTACCAGGTCAAATTGGTAGGTAGAATAGTGATTATGACCCTAAGTTAGTGGGTGATGGCAATGGGTTATCCAACAAGGCCTCCATTAGGTATAGGTGTGGATGGGACCAATAGTAGTGGTGTAGGTGCTCCTAGGTCATGATACATATATGCTATATTTTTGTCTATGATTTTGATAGCGGGTTATGCACTGAAGATGTGAGATGTATTTATGAGTGATGTGTGTTTCATGTATAAATACATTTTGATTATTTATATATATGATGTTTAGATATATTGAGATGTCTTTTGGGTTTATATTTTGATGAGATGGATTCTTATGTCTTGATGATGTGTTGAATATGAGTGATGGTGTTTTTATATGTTATATATGATGATTATGGCATAGTTGTGCATATTTATTTTGATTTAATGTTATTGATTATGGATTATATATTTTTTGTAAGATTTATTACTTGATTAATGAGGAGTATGATTGTTTGGTCATTGATGATACATTTTTGCATGATAATAATGTTGATGAGCAAGTTTATGGGATAATATGAATGTAATGCTTGATTAATGGATGTTGGGTTAGTATAGGTAGAGGAAACATTCACATCCACATTTTGGATAAGAAAGTGGGTAGTGCTTTACTATCAAGAATTGAATAATAAGAATCTATATTTGGAATGTCTTAGTGAACAAAAACCTATCAAATGCATCATAGTAGCATGATTTATTGATAAAACTAGTATCTTGACCACTTCATTCCAAGTAAGCTCATAATCCCTTAGGTTCATTGGGGATATAGGTGATAGTTATGGATGTAAATCTATGGGTAGAGGAAAATGGAAATTATAGGTAGTGGAGTGATTGGCTTTTCCATAGGTGACTATAGAACCTTATTAGACCAGGCCATGTCATTGGTATGCCATATAATAATGTGTAGATTGATAAATTTATGAAGTCTAATTATGATATAAAATTTGATTGCAACTTAATTAGATAGTAGGTAGATTGATTGATGCAGGAAGTCTACATTCATTCACCCTAAGAGTTGATTATGGCCTACTAATTTTGGAATTTGCTTTATCACTTTTGCATTATAAGTTACTAAAGCTAATCAATGCAATAAGATTATAAGGGATATTTATTTTATCCATCCTTCAAGGGAGTGGTCTAAGATTTTATTTTGGCATAGTTATTCTTTAAGGGAGAAGTCTACTTTAAGCAACTTTTGATTTGATGTGGCAGTTGTCCTTCGAGGGAACAACCTATTATTTACTCTTAAAGTATGGATATATTTTAGAATGAAATTAGAAATGGACAAGTCTATTTAGGTATAAAAGGTATACCCATGTAAAAATAGGACCTAAATATGGAAGGTTAGAGAAATGGGTTTTGAGAAACAACTAACCATGAGATTTCATCTATGAAAAAGATGAAAAATATCCATAAGAACCATGCTATGGGTAGAGTTAGGGTGCCCATTTTTAGGATTAGGTTATTACTATGATAGATGAATCAAATGGCTCTTTATAATCAAATTTATCTCAAAAGAGATAGAAAATAAGGTAAATGAACCAAGGGATGAGCTTAAATGAGACATGAAAGTGCATTTGAACCTTGTTTTAATAATGAAAAAGATGTAAATACAAGGCATTGATAGGTTAAAGTTTTGGCCTACCTTCGAGAGAGGACAAGTGATAAGCACATGATCCATACTTATGGGTGATAATGTAGGGTCCTTACTAGTTAAAAGCAAACTTGCCTTTCTTGGTCTTTTTTATGTTAGTGACATGTTTTATTTCCTTGAGGAGGATATCTTAGATGTTAAATTCTTGTTTTTTTAGAAGTTTATTGTATGCTCATTTGATATGCTCTTGATAAATTCAAAGGTGAATAAGGGTAGAAAGGTGATACTCATCAAGAAATTCAAGGCACGTGAGGCATTCTTGATGATAATCCTTTTCAGAAATGATATCATGTAAGGAAATACAAAGAGAGGGAATTCAGACTTCTAGAGGTAATATAGCCTCTATTCCAAAGACTAGGGAAAAAGGTTTAGCCCCTATCATAGTTTAGATAATAGTGAAGTAAGCCCATAAAGCAAATTGGATATGAATGTGATAATCATTGCCTGAAGCATTGACTACCTTAGTGATCATTTTGATAAGGGTTTTGTTGGAAGCCTCAGCCTGTCCATTAGCTTGTGAATGATAAAGCAAGGAGAAGCTTAGTTTGATACTAATGTGTCAAAAAGTTCTTGGACCTTTTTTTTAAGGATTTACCATTATCAATGATTATTTGGTGAGGAATACCAAAGTGAAAAATGATGTAGTGGTTGATAAAATTAATGATTTTTTCATATTTGATTGAGATTAGTGGGATGGATTATACCGATTTGGTGAAATATTCCATAGTAATGATGATATATTATGTCATTATGAGTAATGTAGATCTATTTATTTGATAATATCAAGACCCCATTATGAAAAATGCTAATATTTAGTTGATACTTAAAGACTATGAGGATGTTCATGATAAAGGTTAGCATGTTGTTGACTTTTGATGCATTTATTAACATAGTCATAATAATCTTGATTGAGTGTGGGATAATAGTAGCATAGGCAAAGGATATGTTTAGCAATGGCCAGACCAATAAATTACCCCCCACAAATTCCATCATGTGCTTCTTTGATGGCATGAAAAGCCTCATTGCTATGAAGGAAACAAAGGAGAAGACTATCAAAGCATCATTTATAAATAATGCCACCTAATTTTAAGTAACAAGAGGTGATTTGAATGAAATCTCTATGATCATTTATAGAAAGATATGAAGGGAAGATGTTGATGTTAAGATGATCAAATATTTGATCATATAAAATGTTAGAAGATGATGTTTCTATTTGGTAAATGGTAGGAAGATCAGGACTAAGGTTGGATGGTGTGATGAAATGATGGATGGTGACAATTTGTTTAGAATCAAAAGGTTGAGATAGAATTTGGAATGTAAGGGAATCCATTATGTTTAAAAATTTATTAATAGAATGAGGGATTGATTGGATGATATAATGGTCGGATAATGCTAATAGTTTATCGACAAGTTATATATATTTCTAAAGAACATCATTGTTCCATTGATCAGCTCCTAACTCTTGGTTAATGATGAGTTGAGAGTCTCCAAAGATGATAATGGTTTAGATTCCCAAAGTTAGATATATTTGGAGACCTATGACTAAGGCCTCACATTTAGTTATATTATTGGTGTATTTGAAATCAAGCTTGAAATATAGTGGAAGAGGTTCCATATTAAGAGGAATAAGGATTATGTCAGCACCCCACCATTTTGAAATTTAGATCTATCAAATACATAGTCATTTGGTAGGTGTATTCCTCTAAAGAAAGGGTAGCTATAGACTCATCTACTAAGGTAAGAAGGAGAGTTTTATTATCAAGGGGTGGATCTTTAGCTAGTTGGTCTAAAATCACCTACCCTTTAATGGAATTTTATAGAAGAAACTCAAGATTTAACTCTGATAATAGCATGAGCCACTTCTCCATATGTTGGTTTTGATATGGCTTGGAGTGCATGTATTTGAGGGGGTTAGTATTAGTAGTGATGTAATTTTTTTGGTTGAGAAAGTAGTGATGAAGTTTAGAGGCAAAAAAAACTAAGGCAAGGCAAAGTTTTTCAAGATGTGTGTATGGGGTTTTATATTCAATGAGGGTACAAATGATTTAATAAATGGCTTGTTGTTTACATTGGTCATCATGATGAGTGAGAATGGCCCCCAAGGAATGATTGGTGGTAGATATGTATAGATAAAAAGGCTTATCCTCTTTTAGAGGAATAAGGATTGGTAGAGAGGGAAGATACTCCTTAATTGTATCGAAGGTATATTGACATTATTTGGTATATTTAAAGGAGGTTTCTTTTTTAATGAAGTGGTGAAAAGTCTTACAGTGATCAGATAGCTAGGAGATAAAGTGATAGATTGACTAAAGTTTTCCTTGCAAGCTACAAAGTTGTTTTAGGTTAGTAGGGGGAGGCATTTATAGAATATCTCAAACTTTTATGGGGTATATTTATATTCTATAAAGGGAAACAATAAAGCATAGAAGTTTTCCTAATAAGACCTCAAAGATAAACTTCTTTGGGTTAATCCTGACATGATAATGGATAAGTCTTTTGAAGATGATGGTGAGAATAGTGAGGTGATCTTGGTAGTGTTTAGATTTACTGAGAAGATAATCAACATAATCCTTAACTATTTTATGGATGGGGTCATGAAAAATTTAAGTCATGGCTTGTTGATAAGTGGCTCCCACATTCTTCATGCCAAAGGGCATGACATGATATTAGAAAATTCCCCATGGGGTGATAAATGATGTTTTATGTTGATCCTAAGGGGCGATCAAGATTTGGTTATATCCTAAAAATCCATCCATAAGGGATAGTGTTTCATGGCCAACAATGAGATCAAAAAGTTGGTCTATGTTAGGTAGGGGAAAGTCATATTTGGGGCATGTAAGATTAAGATCATGAAAATCCACATAAAGGCAGAGTCCCCTAGTGGGTTTAGTAATAGGAACAATGTTGGAGACCCATTGTGGATAGTTAATGGGTTAAAAGAAATTACTAGATAGAAGGCATTGAAGCTCTTCTTTAATGAGAAGAGATATGTGAGGGTGCATACAACAAAACTTTTACTGAATAGGCTTAACTTTAGGATGGGTAATGATGTTATGAAAAGTGATGGAAGGGTCAATGTTAGACATATATTGATAAGACCAAGTAAATACTATGTTATGGTCATGAAGAAAATATTGATAGTCTCATTGTTCCTTGAGGGTTAAGTATTGGCTAATATTGACAATATGAGGGTCCTCCTAAGTTCTCAGATTAACTTCTATGGTCAATTCATTTAGCATTGTTTAGTTTTAAGAGGGAGGGTTTTTTTTTGAAGAGAAGAGTCCCCCGTACCCAAATAGGTAAGAGTAGAATTATCATTTGAACATTGGATAGTGTTAATGGTGGGTGAGTCATGTGTAATCATTTCAAGGTGGATAAGAAGAATGCTTTTGGTTTGGACTTCTCATTGATAATTTAGGGGACCCAAACTGATAGTGTTGATCAAAAACAAAAGTTAGGTGGGATGATGTGGATGTCTTAAAATTGGAGTGATGCGGTTGGTGAAGGTAGAGATTCATCAAAGTGGAAAAGTAGGGTTAACGAGGGTAGAGGTTCTTAAAATTTTAAAAGTGAGGTTGGTGAAGGTGGAGGTTCATCAAATTAGAAAATTGAGGTTGGTGAGGGTTCATTAGTAGTGGTGAGAATTGGTTTAGGTGATGTGAGCTCTTTTGAGGGATCATATCCCAGGCCAAATAACTCATGAGGTTTTTGGGTTTTGACAATGGGAAGTTCATGGTGTCTTTTTTCATATAGGCCAAAACCAAACCCTTTCCAAGGACACCAATGAAGGTATGTTTGGGCAAAGGTCAGGTTTCTAAGATAAGAAAAGTTGGAATTGAATGGCTTGATATAAGGCATAGTACTAGGAGTAAGGAGTGGTTTATCAACTCCCCCATAGATAAAATATGTTCTATTGTTGGGAAGGCCAAAGGGGACAAGGGTATTGATATTGGTATCATAAGATGAATCATTTTGAAGGTTCTCAAAATCATGTGGAGAAGGGAAAGAATCCAAGGCTAAAAGTTGATATTCCCCCAGTGTAAGATTCTAAAATGTTGACTGTAAGGGGTGTTCGACTAGGATTTGTGATGAAGGAATACTTAAACTAGTGGATTATTCATCATTTTTGAAGATATAAGTGTTGGCCAGTTGGGCTGGCATGGTGTCTTGGCTAGAGGTTGGTTGTGAAGAGAATGAAAGTGGAATAATAACATCATTGGGCTGATATGTCATATTACAAGAAGTAAAGGGACTTAAATTAGCTTTGATTTTAATTACTTATCCCTCATATTAAAATTTAACACATCGGTGAAGGGTAGAGGGGATGCACCCCATACCATGGATCCAAGGGTGATCGAATAACACATTATATTAAAATTCACCCTCTATGACATAAAATAGTTCAAGAATAGTTTGAGGTCCCAAACAGATATAGATAAAAATTGTTCCTAGAGTGGTGGCCAAGGTATCATTGAATGACCAAAGAATTGTTGAGCTTTTTGACATGATGTTTTTAAGTAGTTAGATTTGATCATATGCATGGGAGGAGATGATGTTGATACTCTCTCCCCCATCAATCATAACTAATTTTAAATGTGTATGATTGATGGATGATATGATAAAAATAGGGGGACTGAGGTCTTCGCTATGATATGGTATAATTTTAGACTCTTGAAAGGTGACCATGGCAGCATGTTGGATAGCTCTAATCAAAGATGCAAGAGTTTGGGGATCATCTAGTTGAAACTCTATATAATGTAGTGTTTTGATTAAACCTTGATGATGTTGAGGTGAGGTGATAATTAAGTCATAAATACTCAATTTGATTGGCATTTGGTAAACTTGTTTTATTACTAAGCATTAGATAAATAGAGATGCATTGGAAGATGAAGGGGCTCCCAAAATAGAGACTTTAGGCTCAGATGGTTGTGAGGGTGAAGATCAAGGTGTAGTTATTTAGGTTTGGTAGGTTGGTTGGGGAGTTGAAGGGTAAGACCATGAAATGGTGGCCTTAGTTTTGCCCATTTAATTCTATTGGACTATTTTACCCTTATCTTTTTGTTGGACTTGAGACTGAGTCACCATATGAATAGTATGGATAGGGACTAGTTTTTTTCTTCAGTTCTTCTATTTCACTCCTTGGCAAGAGTAGAGAATTAGATGATTGGTAGGTAGATTGGATAGGTGGTGAAAGAGGCAAGGGGCTTAAAGAAGGCTCATCCAATATATCCTCCTCCTCCAAAAGGCCATGGATGATAGTTTGGATAGATTTATAATTCTCCATATCATGCCTAGGGATTTATATGGTAAAGATAAATCATAGAACTAGATTAGAGTTTTGAAATTGGGGTCAAAAGGATTGATTGGTGGTAGGCTAATGGCAGAAGCTTGCAAGAGCCTTTGTAAAATAGTTGTATAATAGTTTGATAAATATTTAAGAGGTGGTGGAGTTTGGATTTTTGGTATAGGAATATTATTGGGCAAAGATTTATTGATAGGATTTATGGTTGGTGGATTGAGCTTGGCTTGTAGTTTAGAAAGAATTGGCTTAGTTATAATTGGTTTAGGAATTGGGAATCTAGATGATGAGGATTTAATATATGGGAAAATAGATCAAGAAAAGATGGTAAGAAATGATGATGAACTAGGAGATGGGTTTGTTATAGGTGGAGAAAGAGGAGATGGTTTCTTAGAGGAAGAGTAAGTGATAGGAATGGTGGAAGGATGTTGTCCTAAAATAGAAGGTAGAGGTGAAGGATTCGGTATGGTCCTTCCTTGATTTTTTGGTTTAGGCAATCCTTCCTTCTTAATGGGATTAATTGGATTAGGTCTTGGTTGGGTTGATGTGGTTAAATCCAATCTCAAAGGAGGGTGAACAAGATTGGGTATGGAAAGGATCCCCAACTTCCTGATTGCTTTGACAAAAAAAGTATAGGGTGATTTGACAATTTTAGTTGGGGGTAATTGAGATGTTTGATGGTGAATTTAGGAGGGGTAGTAGGTGGAGTTATAATAATAGGCTCAAGAGATGACTCTAATGAAGTAGAAGGTTTAGTTTTACTTTGATATAGGAGTCTAAGCTGATGCCAAAAGGTGGCTCTATCACATTTAGGATGGGAGGTGGATTACAAACTTTGAACTAGTCAAGAAAAAGGTTTACAAATAGGTTTTTTTCTTTCATCATTAATTTCAAAGAGCATTCCCTTTAGGGAAGAAGAATGAGTGGTTTTAGTGTTACTAATTTTGGTGGAAGGTAGGGGTATGGTCGTGTGGGAAATGGTTTCCAAGGGAGGTATAGATAATTCTATAATTGGTATGGTAAGGGTAATGGTTTCTAGCAGAATAATTTATTTTGATTCTTCCTTGGTTTGGTTATCTAAGGAAGTAGGTAGTTCTTCTATTTGGTTTGAAGGAGTGGATATAATGGTGAATGAATTAGTTATATCCTTGGGTATTTCCATCATAGGAGTGGTAGATGGAACTGTGGTTTCATCCAAAGAAGTTGAAGGGGTAGCTACTTCCTCTGTTGAGCATATAAAGGAATAGGTAGTGGGTTATTTCCTTCTTTTTGGGTAATAGAGGTGATGACTTCTGCAGTAGTGGGCACATTAATGAAGACATTAATTACATTTGCCTCATGTGAGTTGGAGGATTTGGGTTAGACTTCATGGTGTTAGGTTGAAGGTGGATGGTTTTGGAATGGTTTTCAAAAAATATCAAGAGATTGTTTGGAAGGTGCATTTGGGTTATCAAATATAAGCTCTCCTTTATCAATTAGGTCCTAGACAATGCTCTTAAAGGTATTGCATCTATCGGTATCATGTCCAACAACTTGATGATAGTCATAATGATCATTATCATTATACCACCTAAGAAGGGGATGAGAAGTCTCAAATTATTGAGGGGGATTTGATAGGTAGAAGTTGGATTAGATTGGATTTAAGTAGTTTTTCTAAAACCAATGCATAGGATTCCCCAATTGGGGTAATTTTTTTTGAAGCAACCTAGTTTTTGATATGTTTTTAGTGATTGGAAGTATTTTTAGTTTGAGGTGGTTGGTTGATGGTTTGAGGAGGTATGGTTTTGAGAAAAATTGAGTGTGATGATGTTTTTTCTTTAGAAATGGTTGGGTTTGTGGTTTTGGTTGAGGATGACTCAGTGGATTTAAAAATAGAATTTTTATTTCAAAGCTTCAACTTCCCTTGATCAATAACATGGTTTTACAATATCTGGGCCATAGTAAATGCTTCATCAAAGGTCCTAAAGGTTTCAACTTGGAGATTTAGATCAATGTGTTTATCACACCACCAAGAGAATAATTATATTAATTCAAGTTAGGGTAATAGGAATGTGAGTTGATTAATGAGGCCCCTCCATCTAGAAACACAATCAATAATGGATTAATCTTCAAACTATTTGATGGAATATAGGTCGGTAATGGAAACCTTTTTAGATATGTTTACTGAAAAGTGTTCTAAAAAGGTTTGTGCCAATTGAGAGAAAGAAAAGATAGAATGAGTGGGAAGGGCACTATACCAATCAAGGGTAGCCCTAGATAATGACATGGGAAAGGTTTGGAGGAGGAGAGTATCATCATAAGTGATTGAGTGGCAAGCATGATGGAAAGCTCTTAAGTTTTGCTGAGGATCCTCTTTACATTAAAATTTAGAAAATTTGGGTAATTCCCATTGAGAAGGATAAGCATGGATGGGCACAAAGGGGTGGATAGGCTCATTACAAATTTGTTCATAAGATAAATGATTGGTTGAGGCAGAGATGGATGACTCCAAAGTAGTCATTTTATCTAAGTATTTTTATTAGATTGAGTGGGGGGTTGAGAAGTTGCATAATTATGAGGTACATTTTCTTGGGGTTGGATTGTGGAAATGTATGAATAAGTAGTAGATGGTACCAAAGAAGCCACATATTGATAAGTGGTGCCAAGTGGTTGAGATGGTGGTACATAAGAACTATTTAGAATGAAAGGTTGGGTGGAGGGTGGTATGTACCCTTATGGGTTAGGGAAATATTGGTAAGTTATCATAGGCACTTATTGAGGAAAGGATGTGGTTGATATGGTTGATGTAAGAAGAATTTGAGAAGGTTGAGGTTGGGTAGTTACTCTAGTGTTTATTGGGGGAAGGCTTTGAGGTATGGAGAGAACTAGGTTTTAAAGTAGGACTATGTTCAAGGGTTTGGTTGAAACTGAATGGAAGATAAAAGATGAAGTGGAAGATAATCCAATAGTAGATGGGGTATAGGTGACTAATGGTAATGTTGAACCCACATGGGGTGTGATAGGAGGTGTTTGGTTGGGAGGGGGAAGGTTGGTTTGAGTTTGGGTGGATGGGATGTTAGAAGAGGAATGAGTCAATGGTTAGTTTGAAGTAGTACCTGCCATGAGGTGGGATGTCATGCCAAGAGAATGATCGAAGGAAGGAACTGAAGTAGGGGGTATGGTGAAGTAAGGTATTGAGGTAATATTATAAATTAACTAGATTATTATCAAGAAAGGTAATAATGTCTAGATCTCCTTTAGATATGGTTGGCATTATGGAAGGAGAAATTGGTGGAGGAGAATGGTGAGGTGAAGCATGAGGATATTTATCAACATCCAAAGTATAATCCATGGAAGAAGAAGAAGAAGGTGGTTGTTGGTTGTCTTGATTTCTCACTTATTGTCTAGTTAAAACTATATGAGAAATAGGGAATATTATTATGATACTCATACCTCAAACAAAGAGCAAACCCAAAAGAATTTCAAGGCAATTAATACATACACTAAGAAGTGCCTTTTAACCTTAGGATTACTTTCATATCACATTAGTCTTATGCCTTAAAGAGTGTGATAAGGGAGGTTAGCTTGAAAAATGAGTACTAAAGAGGTGTAGACATCTAATTCCTAACACCATTTGTGTTTAAATTATCAATCTTACTCGAATTGCACTAAAATGCACACTTTAGGTTAGAATCTATAAAATGTACTAAATGGTTCAAACTTATCACTTACAAGTGCCAGTTTAGGTCAATGTATCCCTAAATATGGAAATGTAATTTATGGGCCAACTAAATTTGATTAGATCATTTCAAGTCAAAATGAAAATTTCACCATTTAGTTCTATAGATCATTCTTTACTTTTAAATAATTGGTACACATCACATACCTTTGTTATTTGGTGTTGGAAACATCCTAAATGGGAATA
Source organism: Torreya grandis (assembly GCA_037957365.1). Classification (NCBI taxonomy): domain Eukaryota; kingdom Viridiplantae; phylum Streptophyta; class Pinopsida; order Cupressales; family Taxaceae; genus Torreya; species Torreya grandis. The sequence continues at coordinate 1,759,697 of JARHVA010001401.1, read as the reverse complement.
CATCTCTAATGCATCTAACATTTCCTTCTAATTCCTCTTCAGTCTAATTATGATCTAGTAATATAACTTTTTGACCATTTTAATTAATTATGCACCAATTTATAAAGAATTTCACTAAACTTGATTAAACTTACTTGAGATAATTAATCCAATTTACGATCTTAAGATAGAATTCTATAGATCTTCTTAAATATCTCATTATTGGAAATTGATTTTGAATATCTACATCACCTAGTGACATCATCTATGGGGTGGCATCAATCAAGCCATAAGTTCATAAAATATCAAGATTATGGGTCACCCATACCTAGTTAATGCCTCCCATGCCTCTTTAATGCTTATTTATCTTGAGGATATTTATGGATTTAATTCCAAATATTAGGATTATTCATGGGCACACATTTCAATCTTGAGATGGACAGTTATGGTTGATCCTGACCAATCTCAAAAATATATAAATATAGAAGCCATGAAAATCATTTCTAAGATATTTTAGTGAAAGTTTATTATGCTCAAATATCTTCAAAGCTTTAATATTGCAAAGTTATAATTCTAATTTTTTTTTCCATAATCCTTTGCATTTGATCATTGATTTTTTTGTAAGCTTCATTGATAAGTTAGTTTAGTGATTTAGAATCATAAGCCTAGGTTTTGTGGAGTGTTCTTGATTCATTGGAGGAGCTTACCACCATTATTGACAAAGACAAGGATGCTTGATCAAAGGAGAACATGTTTTTGATCCACATATGTATGGTGAATCCATTTGGGAAGGTAATATGGTGTTAATTTCTTTCATTTTTTTCTTGCTATCTTTTGTAATTCCATAGGAATAGATAGGCTTGGTTAGTTAGTTATTTATTAACATTTCATTATTTGTGGACTAATTCTTGACTAACTTGCTTTATAATCCTCTCTACATCTTGGCATGCCTAGTGGGACTAATTTCCTAACACCATCTATGTTGAAATTTCCAATCTTACTCGAATTGCATTCAAATGCACATTTTAGTTCAAAATTTATAAAACATGCTAAATGGTTCAAACTTGTCACTTACAAGTGCCAATTTAGCTCAAAGTACCCCAAAATAGGGAAATGTAATTAATGGGCCAACTAACTTTGATCAAATCATTTTGAGTCAAAATGGCAATTTTCCCATTTAGTGCTTTAGATCACTCTTTTCTTCTAAATCATTGGTACACATCACATTCCTTTGTTATTTGGTGTTAGAAAAATCATAAATGGTAATATTGCTCCAATGCATCTAACATTGCCTTCCAATTCCTTTCTAGTTAAATTATGACCTAGTAATATGACTTTTTGACCATTTTGATTAATTATGCACTAATTTCTAAAGAATTACACTAACTTGGTTTTGTCTTTAAACTACACTAACTTGGTTTTTATCTGTGTGTGTTTATTTGAGTTTTCTTAGTGTTTTTTTGTGATTTCGCACCTCTCTTTTTATTTTCTCCTTTTCTCTTTTTTTACTTCTTGTCTCATCTTGGTCTTGTGTTTTGTTGTTTGTTTTTGCTTATCTCTTTTGTGTTTCAAAACATCTTGATGATTCACATGGATCTTGATTTATTATATCTTGATCCTATGTTATTATGTTATTTTTGGACCATTTTGGTTATTTTATTATTATTGGTGTCTTATTTTTCTATTTGATTTTTCTTTTCTATGTTATGTTAAAGAATGCCTTGATAGTCGACATGAATCTTGATTATTCATATCTTGGTCTCATGTCATTAAGATGTTCTTGCCTTTTATTTTTAAACATTTTAATTCCTACTTCAGATCATATCTTGATTTCAATCTAGGTTCATTTATGTTTATCTTTTTCTTTGTTTTTACTTTTTTTGTAAATGCAAATCACTATAACTCTAGTTTTGGTCATTATTTTACCAGTATCCTTAGTTATAGATATTCACATTTGAACAGTCTCAGTGTAATTAGAATCTTATGTCATTCTAAGTTATTCATGGTTATGATGCCTAATTGATTTTGATATAGAAAGCACTTTGTCCTTAGGTTTCAAGGTCTTAACATCAACATCAACTTCAACAAATGATTTTCAAGAATACTCCATAAAACCTAGGCTCATGATATGGAATTAGGCTTCTAAGTAGCATGCATTTTAGGCTTATTTGTCTATGATTAGATGTGCATCACTTTTCATAAATTATGATTCTAATCAATTCTTGGTCATTTTTCATCATTCCTCCTTCCATTCTCTCCCAAACTTAGGTGAACTACATTGGCCTAAAGTTCATTTTGGAACATGAGTCCATGGAACTATGTAGGAAACACACAATTTGTATTGAGTTCATCTCAACTATCTCTATTCTTATTTTCATCTCTCTCATCACTTTATGCATTCTCATATGCTTGTTTTTATATGGATTTCCAAGTCATTACACTATTACATGTACGTTTGCATCCACTTGCTTTAAGCTATCTTTTTGGTTATATCATTGGCTATTTTACTTACTAATTACCCATGTTGGGGCCAAACATCTAAACCATGTCTGATTAAATTAGCTCTATAGGGGAAAAATCATTCTTAATTCTTTATCAATTAACAAGATTTGCCTTACTGGGGCACAACTATTTTATCATAATCAAATCCACTCTACTGGAGTAATTCTTATTCTCTTTGGAGACCCCATTCTAGTGGTGTTTCCCTTCCTGAAGTAGGGCATTCTCTCTTTTCATCTAATTCCAAGCTCTCACATTAAAGCCCATGATGGCAATACTTTAGTGTGTAAGTTTTCTTGGGATTGATCAATGCCATAAGCACACATCTTATACTCTCAAATTGGGTACATTTATAGTGTCTCCATTACATTTATAGATTGAATCTTTCCCATTCCCCTTGTCTTTTCTACCTATTATACGTCTAATTATATTTTGATCATTTATGATAATCACATGTGTAATCATTATCTCATCTGTATGTGATCTATTCCATGGTTTAATCTCTCTATTTCTCTCTCTTTTTGAGAGTCCATCCTTCTCTTTCATCCTAGTATGTCCTCTCGAGGGGGAATCATGGGTTTATTCCAATTTATTCTTGACAATTATTTTCTTTGAAAAGACATTGCTTTACCTAAATGTCTCTCTACATCTTCTCAAACAAGGGCAAAATGTAGACATTCAATTCCTAACACCATTTATGTTGAAATTGTCAATCTTACTTGAATTGCACTCAAATTCACATTTTAGCTCAAAATCTATAAAACATCCTAAATAGTTCAAACTTGTCACTTACAAGTGACATTTTAGGTTAATGTGTCCCTAAATAGGGCAATGCAATTTATGGGCCAACTACTTTGATTAGATCATTTTGAGTTAAAATGACAATTTTTCCACTTAGTGCTCTAGATCACTCTTTTCTTCTAAATCATTGGTACATATCACATACCTTTGTTATTTGGTGTTGGCAACATCCTAAATGGGAATACAGATCCAACACATCTAACATCACCTTCCAATTCCTCTCTAGTCAAATTATGAACTAGTAATATGACTTTCTAACCATTTTGATTAATTGTGCACCAATTTCTAAAGAATTACACTAAACTCGATTAAACTTACTTAAGCTAATTAATCCAATTTAAGAGCTTAATTAAGAATTCCATAGATATTTTTGAATATCTCATTATTGGAAATTGATTTTGAATATTTTCATCACCTAGTGACATTATCTATAAGGTGGCATCCATCAAGCCATAAGCGCATAAAATATTAGGATTATGGGTCACCCATGCCTAGTTAATTACTCCCATGCATCTTTAATGCTTATTTATCTTAAGGATATAAATATATTTAATTCAAAATATTAGGATTATCCATGGCCACACATCTCAATCTTGAGATGGACAATCATGGTTGATCCTGAGCAATCTCAAAAATCTATAAATAGAGAGGCCATGAACATAATTTCATAGATATTTTGGTACAAGGTTATTATGCTCGAATATCTTCAAATATTAAATATTGAAAAGTTATAATGCTAATTTTTTTCCACAATCTTTTACATTTGATCATTGATTTTGTTTGAAAGCTTTATTGATAGGCAAATTTAGTGATTTAGAATCATGATCCTAGGTTTTGTGGAGTGTTCTTGAGGCATTGGAGGAGCTTATCACCATTGTTGATAAAGACAAGGATGTTTGATCAAGGAAGAACATGTTTTTGAGCCATATAGGTATGGTGAATCCATTTGAGAAATTAATATGGTGTTATTTTCTTTCATTTGTTTATTTTTATCCTTTGTAATTCCCATAGGAATAGATAGGCTTGGTTAGTTATTTTATTATGCATATTTCATTATTTATGGACTAATGCTTGACTAACTTTCTTTGTAATCCTCTTTACAAGAGGAAGTCTATAGATGATTTCAATTTGTTCAGGTACTCAAAATGAAGATCTGTGTTAAACTTTAGTATGTAGCTTGGTATTGGGGCCTACACCCTCACTTCATGATCTCATAGTGATAAGGGTATCGGGTGCTTAGCCAAGATATACCAATTCCAGAGTTTATACTCAATCAGAGAGTTGAGTTAGTTCTCCCCTTAGTGGTGAAATACAAGTGGGATATCTGGGAGTGGGTAAGGTTACTACCAGGTGATGAAATATTGATAAATCCTTGTCTCAAGTATTGTTTTGATGTATAAATTATTTTATGGTTTGATCTTGTGTATGATAAAAAGTATGAATTCTATGATAAGATTACTATGCCTCATAAGTTAATAGGTGAACTAAAATTAGCGAGAAATTAATTAATGAAAATGGATGATTTTTAAGGCCAAGAAAGAAATGATTTCATTTGATGAGAAAATAGTTAAGGAAGAAAGGGAACTAAGGTCCCACCGGGCATGCAAAAATGTTTCAATTTATTTCCTTCATTTCTTAGTTTTAAAATTAGATAAAAGAAAGTGAGTATTAGTGTGTGTAGATAAATACCTAGTAGAATACACATGTTGATGACTAGACAAAGTGGAAACTCCTTTTTGGTGAAGAAGGACTACCTAAAATAAGACCACACTAAACAAACTCATTTTTTAAATAGGTATGAAGGGTGGACTACCTAGCAATGCTAGATCCAAGAAGTGAAAGCTCTCATGGATGGATCTCAATCCACTTTCATAATGATAAAAATGTTTTGAAAATATAATTGGGAGATAATAAATTGATATGAACATAAATTTGTATATAAATAAATAAATGATATACCTATTTGATAGAAAATGTAGCAATGGCGGGTGAACACAATGCACAAATGCACCAAGATTAGGTTAAAAGGGTCTGGGTAGGTTCTATAGGTAGATCAGGGATAGAAATAGGGATTTGATTGGGTAAAAGGGGAGAAAATATATTTTTTTATTTTCTTCAATAGTGACCATTGGTAGTTAGGGTGACCAATGATGGTTGGGTATGATTGATGATGGTTAGGTAACTAATGATGGTTTGGGTAACTAGTGATAGTTGTTACCAACTAGAAATGGTTGACTATAAATTTTGGGATAGAGATTAAAATGGTATGGCTAATGGGTAAGAGTTAGAGTGTGGATTTTTGGGTGAGGGGTGGTGTTCAGGTGAATAGAATGAAATAGAAGAACTTGTTAAGGAAAGGAAAACACTAAAAATAAAAGGAGGATACCTATGTGATTTTAAGTGAGTGATAGTTGAAGACCTAAAGAGAGTTGTGTAGTATAAAAATGCTTGAACCTTGAAAATTTATATAAATAGAGCTTAAAAATGCTAAGTACTTAGACAAAGAAAAAAAGATATCCTAGATGGAAATTCTCTAGATTCTCAACTCCTCCAAGAGACCTATATTTATACCATAAAGTTGATAAGTAAGGAGATGGAAGCTTGAGGGAAAGTTGTTAAGTTGGGAGGAGATAAAGATGCCAATTTGAAGGGCAAGAAAGCTACAAGGTGTGCATAGGAAAATTTCTATTTTTCCCTTATAAGCTCACCCATAGTTGGATATGTTTTTAGTTTTAAAGGTAAGGGTAACCATCCATGGTTAGGTGTAACCATAAATGGATAGTCAATCATCAATGGTCAAACCCTACATGCAAAATGGTTAAATAGGTTAAAGGAGAGAATGTTTTTGAAATGTTTTCCAAAAGGGTAACTAGGTATAAAGGGTGTTTCTAAGGGTGAGGTGTCTAGGTGACTAATTAACTAAGGTCAAGAATAGGTCCAAGGTATAGTGACATCAAAAACTATAGGAGATGTTTTCAAGTGTCTACATTTTGCCCCTTTTTATTATGCAGCATTAGGTTAATAAGCCATAGAATAAAAACAAGTTTTTGTTTGGTTAAGTTTGATTTCCCTGAGTATGAGAGGAGGGTATTCCCCCTCAAACAAGGAGTTGATGAGGTAACATCAAAACCAGGTTGTGGGTTGATAAAAGGTAAAATGGAGGTCACAAGTTTTTTGATACCACCATGTACAATGTACAACTATTTACAAGATCAAAATCATGAAAAGATTATAAATGCCATGTTGGTAATAATAAGGTTGGGTCATATGATAAGTGTGAAGGTAACTAGTCCCCAACATTGGGTAGAGTTGATTATGTCACACTTTTTTAAAAAGGGTTGGTATTGGCTCAAGTATCTAGGTTAGGAAGTGTGCCTAAGAAAAAACACAAATGGTCAAGTCACATATGAGGTGGTACAAGATGCAAAAGCTCTATCATGGAAACATTGATCTAGGAAGTCATTATTACCAGAGTAAGGTTGGTATAAGTTGTGTAAAGAGGTGGGTACCAACATCAAGGTAGGTGAAGATAAATGGGTTAGGTTATTAGTTAGGTTAGGGGTTGGTTGAGCTGACTCCTAATACATGAGGTAAGAGGATACTACCTACATATTATATTAGATAATGAATCCAACATGGACTTCAAGCCTAATGTAGTTTTTGGGAGGTTCAGGGAGAGGGTGAGAAAAGTGTATTAATAAAAATGGATGTTGAACCCTAATTAGTGATGGTTGGGGTTAACCAGTGATGGTTAGGGAACCATTGATGGTTAGGGTTAGTGATATAAGTGGTTTTAATTGGTGATGGTTAGGGTCAACCATCGACAATTAGCCAACCATAAATGATTGGGTAAAAAACCTAATTCCATAGACAAAAAGGTCAGCTAGGCCCATTTGGGCCATATTTGTAATTTGGACACTTGTGTTGTGTTTGTCTAGTGTTGGTATAAAAATTATCCATGAGTGTTTAGGATTACTTATTAGCTAGTGAGAGGAGATTAGTGTGTAAGAGGACTAGTGGGGGAAAAATGGATGTGAGAGGTACTTTAGGACAAGTGGTGGGGTGCGGATTGAGGTGGTGCCATCGATTATGAAACAAGGTAGGTCATGTTTTATATTGAAAATAAAGCATAATTGGTAAATTTCATGGGCAAAAATGGAAGGTATTTTAATAAATGTAGGTGAGATGAAATTGGGTGTTAAGGTTTTGGGATTTGTAGTTTATTCTTGTAAAAGGAAATAAGTTGGTTGTAAATGTATGTGGAAATTGCTTAATTGTGTAAGTGTTAGTTATATAAGGCTTGTAGTGGAAGAGAGGGAGTGTAGGGTTATGGGAAGAGGTTAGGTGGTCAAGGATCACCACCTATAATCACCTAATAGTGATCATTAGTTATTGACCTCAATTGATGATGGTTGACCCTAAGGGTAAAATGGCCCAAGGTGATTGTCAATGGTTAAGGAGAACTAATAGTGGTTGATGAGATGTGTTAGGAGAATAGGAGTTAGGATGGGAAAAAACAAAAAAAACAAAAAATGGGGAAGTTGGTTTGTGATAAAAGAGTTGAGGGGATGGTTTGGTGTAAGATATGATAGGAGGGTATGACTGGATTAGGGATGGGCTAGTTTAAGGGAGAGGTAATAGAAATAGGACTAGTGACGTTGCATATGGTATACTTGGTGGAGATGCTTATAGGGATAAGTAATAGGTATAGATAGAATAATGGATAAGAGTTCAAACACATAGAATAGTTATTGTATATATAGGTAGTGGTTTAGATAGGCTATTTATTTATTTATTTGATTTGTGATATATGTGTTATTGTAGGCATGAGAGTAGATCTAATTATGAGATTAAATTCCTAAGATTTTTTCCAAGGTGAAGGATGCCATGTCTACAAAGGACTAACATCATAAGAGGTAGTGGGATTTGGAGCAATGCACCACTACCAGTGCCTTCCCAAGGATGCTTTTTATGATAGTCACCTTCATCGAGAGATGGGAATTGGTGACTAACACCTTTTGGTTATCGACAAGGGAGATAAGCATCTTATTGAAGGATGTCCACCAGATTACACACCTACCTATCTATGTAGATCCTATATATCACATAGAGGGGGAGGAGATTGATGAGTGTATGGATATATTATATAGAGATGATGGAGTTGATGCATAGTTTCACTCAAGAGGATTTAGAATCAGGACTCTATATTAGAGGGCTATCAGAGATAGGCATTTGTTGATGATGATACAACTAGTGGTTACTTGTTATGCACTATCATATTCTATTAGAGGGAGATTCCCTGGTGTGCTTTTAAGGGTGTTGGTGGAGTTAATAATTGGGAGGATAGTATTTGGATGGGGACAAGTATTGCTACTACATATTTATAAGGAGTTATGGGGTTTCAAAGTTCACAAGTGCTATGATATTATCATTGGATTTGTTTTGAACTACTAGGCATATAAGCACATACATGTGTTGAGGCATTTGGGCCTACTTATGGATGCACATCTACCAATAGAATACAAGGTAAGGTTTTTGAGATGGAGGAGAGGAGGCATGATCACTAGAGTAGGTGGTGGTACAAGGGATCTAGAGTGGTATTGAGGTGCTTTAAAGAGTCTAACACCAAGAGATATATTATGGGGGCCATAAATAATTTAGCCTATATGGGATGGATACATGTAGCATAGATATGATTTATAGAGATGGAGATGGGTATATGGTAGATGAGACACTAAGATAGAGCTCATTCTTATGGAGAGAGTGTGATGACAGTTTGAACTCCAACAGGGTATTCCACTAGATTTTCCTCATTATAGGAGAGAAGATGTCCAGTTCTTATTTCTAGAGCCATAGCCTCAAGAGGTAGTATTAATTTATGAGGAGATTCTTGACAGGGTGAGAGATGATGATGGTGTTACTATATATTATCTAGCATGGTTCTAGGGTAGATATGTAGTAGTAGGCTTTGGTTGGGGAGATGGAGGCTAAGGGCCTATGAATGTTGACCTAACAAGAGTACCAGCATAGGGTGACCCATAGGTAGTGATAACTCTTGTAGTGGCATAGGCTTAGATAGACACTTTACAAAGGTAAATTTCCACTCTTCAAGGATAGATTTCCACTCTTCAAGGCTAGTTGGGAGGAGTGATAGTATATAGAGACCAAGTGTAGGTAAAGGTCACCATTTTAAAAGGTTAGGTGGATAATTTATAGGGTCAAGTGGTGACTTTATAGGGGAAAATTATGTCAATGATAGGAAATTAAGATTAGGTGAGGACCTTGCTTGGCTTGTTAACATAGGAAAGAGATTCTCTATGGTAGACAGGTGGGGCAGTGATGGCACCACTAGGTTTTATGACATATGCTAGGTATCTAGTGACCATACAAGAGTTGAACTATTATTAGGGCATTTTGTTACCATAGTGTCCTAATGAGCCATAATCAAGAGAGTAATAGGTTAGATTGGTAGGGGGAGAAGTGATTGTGGCCCTAGGTTAATGGGTGATGGTAGTATTTTATCCAATAGGGCCTCCACTAGGATAGGTGTGGATGGGGTCAGTAGCAGTGGTGCAGGTGCTTGTGGCTTGTGATACATATATGCTATACTTTTGCTTATGATTTTGACTATTGACTATTAGGGAGTGGAACTATATCTAGTTGGTCCATAATCACCTACCTCTTAATGGACTATTGTGTAAGAAACTCAATATCAAACTCTTATAAAAGCATAAGCCACTTGGCCATACATTGGTTGTGATACAGCTTGGAGTTCATGTATTTGAGGGGCTCAGTATTAATGATGGCATAAGCTTTATGGTTGAGAAGGTAGTGACAAAGCTTAGAGGAAACAAAAACTAAGGCAAGGAAAAGTTTTTTAAGATGTGTGTATCAGGTTTTATATTCAATTTGGGTATGACTAATATAATAAATGGCTTGATCTTTACATTGGTCATCATGAAGAGCAAGCATGGTCCCTAAAGAATGATCAATGGAAGATATGTATAAATAAAAAGGTTGATCCTCTTTTGGAAGAATAAGGATTGGAAGAGAGAAAATATACTCCTTGGTTGCATCGAAGGTTTGTTGACATTGTTTATTCCATTTAAAGGAGTTGGTGAAAAGGTTGATAGTGATCAGATAGTTGGGAGATAAAGCAATGGATTGATTTAAATTTACCTTATAGGCTATGAAGTTGTTTCAGGTTAGTATGGAGAGGCATTTATAGAATCTCTCAAAAAAATTTAGGGTCTATTGCTACTCCATGAAGGAAAACATTAAAGCCTATAAGTTTTCCTGATAAGATCCCAAAGATACACTTCTTTGGGTTGAGCCTGGCATGATAATGGATAAGTCCATGGAAGATGATAGAAAAAATAATGAGGTGATCTTGACAGTGTTTAGATTTATTGAGAAGATCATCAACATAATCCTTAACTATTTTGTGGATGAGGGCATGAAAAATATAAGTCATGACCCACTGATAAGTGGATCCTATATTTTTTAGGACAAAGTGCATGACATGATATCAAAAAGTTCCCCATGGGGTGATAAAGGATGTTTTATGTTGATCCTAAGGGGAGATCAAGATTTGGTTATATCCTAAAAATCCATCCATATGGGATGGCATTTCATGGCTAGAAGTGAGATCAGCAAGTTGGTCTATGTTAGGTAGGGGAAATTCATCTTTGGGGCATGCAAGGTTAAGATCATAGAAATCCACACAAAGGTAGAGTCCTCTAGTGGGTTTGAAAATAGGAAAAATGTGTTAGACCCATTTTGGATAGTCAATGAGTTAAATCAAATTAACAGATAAAAGGCATTAAAGCTTTTCTTTAACAATAATATCTATGTGAGGGTGTATACCATGAAGCTTTTGCCAAATAGGCTTAACTTCGAGATGGGAATTGATTTTGTGAAAAGTGATGGAAGGGTTAATTCTGGGCATATCTTGATACGACCAAGCAAATGCTATGTTATGGTCATGAAGAAAAGATTGATAGTCTTGTTGTTCCTTGAGGGTTAAGGATTGTCTAATCTTGATAATATGAGGCTCCTCCTAAGTTCCTAGATTAACTTTTGTGGTTGATTCATTTAGCATTGTTTGGTTTTTAAGAGGGAGGGTCTTTTTCAAGAGAAGAGTCCCCTACACCTAGATAGGTAAGAATAGAATTATCATCTTGATGTTGTATAGTGTTAATGGTGGGTGAGTCATGTGTAATAATTTTGGCATGGATAAGAGGAATGGATTTGGTTTGGCCTTCTCATTGATAAGTTAGTGAACCTAAACTAATGGGATTGATAAAAAAAGGATAGGTGGGATGATGTCGATGTCTTCAAATTGGAGCAATGGGATTGGTGAAGGTAGGGATTTTTTAGAGTGTAAAAGTGGGGTTGGTGAGGGTAGAGGTTCTTCAAATTGTAAAAATGAGGCTGGTGAAGGTAGAGGTTTGTCAAATTATAAAAGTGGGGTTGACAAGGGCAGAGGTTCATTAGTAGTGGTGAGAATTGGTTTGGGTGATGTGAGTTCTTTTGGTGGATCATATTCTAGGCTAAATAACTCATGAGGTTTTTAGGTTTTGACAATGGTAAGTTCATGGGGTCCTTGTTTATAGAGGCCAAAACCAAACCCTTTATAAGCACACTGATGAAGGTACATTTGGGCAAATGTTAGGTTGCTAAGATAAGAAAAGTTGGAAGTGAATAGATGGATATAAGGCATGGTGGTGGGAGTAAAGAGTGGTTTATCAAGTTCCCCATAGACAAAATATGTTATATTATTAGGAAGGCCAAAGGGAACAAGGGTATTGATATTGGGATGATAAGATGGATCATTTTGAATGTTCACATAATCATGTAGAGAATGGAAAGTGTCTAAGGCTAAAATTTGATATTCCCCTAGTGTAAGAGACTAAAACATTGATTTCAAGGGGTGTCTGACTGGGATTTGTGATGAAGGAATAATTAAACTAGTGGATACTTGATCATTATTGAAGATATAAGTATTGGTGGGTTGGGTTGACATGGTAGCTTGGCTAAAGGTTGGTTGTGAAGAGGATGAATGTGGAATAAGAACATCATTAGACTGATATGTCATATGAAAAGAAGAAAAGGGACTTGGATCAACTTTGATTGTAATGACTTATCCCTCATGTTCAAATTTGACACATCGGTGAAGGGTAGAAGGGATGCATCCCATGGCATGGATCCAAGGGTTATTGAGTAACACATTATATTAAAATTCACCTTCTATGACATAGAATAGTTCAAGATTAGTTTGGGCCCCAAATAGATGTGGAGAACAACTATTCCCAAAGTGGTGGCTAAGGTATCATTGAATGACTAAAGATCTATCAAGCTTTATGACATGATGTTTTTAGGTAGTTAGAGCTGATCTTAGGCATGGGAGGAGATGATGTTGATACTTTTTCCCCCATCTATCATAACTCTTTTGACATGTGTATGATTGATGGATTTTATGATAAAAAGATGGGGATTAATGTCTTAACTATAATATGATGGAATTTTAAAATATAGAAATGTGATCATGGCTACATGTTGGATAGCTTTGATCAAAGATGTAAGAGGTTAGGGATCATCTGGTTAAACCTCTATATAATGTATTGCTTCGAGTAAAGCTTGATGATGTTGAGGTGAGGTGTTAATTAAGTCATAATGACTCATTTTGACTGGTGTTTGGTAAAGTTGTTTTAATAATAAGTTTTGGACAAATAGAGATGCATTGGAAGATGAAGGGGCTCCTAGAATGGGTACTTTAAGCTTGGATTGTTGTGAGGGTAAAGGTGAAGGTGTAGTTGTTTGGGTTTGGTTGGTGGGTTAGGGAGTTGAAGGGTAAGACCATGGAATGGTGGCCTTCACTTTTCCCCTTTCATTCTAATGGACTATTTTACCCTTATCCTTTTTTTGGACTCAATACTAAGTCATGATATGAATAACATGGATAAGGGTACTGATTGCTTGCTTTAGTTCCTCTCTTTCAATTCTTAATGGGAGTATAGAAGTAGATGATTGGTAAGTAGATTAGATAGGTGGTAAGAAAGGAAAGGGGCTTAAATAAGGTTAATCTAATAAATCATCCTCCTCTAAAAGGCCATGGATGATAATTTAGATAGATTTACAATTTTTCATATCATGCCCAAGGAGCCTATGGTAAGGACAAATTATATTATCATTGAACAAGATTGGCTTTTGGTGAGTGGGTTTAAAAGGCTTGATTGGTGGTAGGCTAATGGCATAAGCTTACAAGAGCCTTTATAAAATAGTTGTATAATATTTTGATAAAGATTTAAGAGGTGGTGGAGTTTGCATTTTTGGTGTAGGAATCTTATTGGGCAAGGACTTCTTGATAGGAGGTATGATTGGTGGATTTAACTTGGATGGTAGTTTAGAAAGAATTAGCTTAGTTATAGTTAGTTTAGGAATTGGGGATCTAGATTATAAGGATTTAACAAATGGGAAAGTGGATAGAGAAAGGTTGGTAAGGAATGATGATGAGCTAAGAGACAAGTTTGTTATAGGTGGAGAAAAAGGAGATGGTTTCTTAGAGGAAGAGTAAGTAATGGGAATGGTGTAAGGATGTGGTCCTAAAATAGAAGGTAAAGGTGAAGGACTCAATATGGTACTTCTTCAAGATTGTGTTCTAGTCAATACTTCCTTATTAAATGGCTTAATTGGATTAGGTCTTTCTTGGGTTGATGTGGTTAAATCCAATTTCAAAGGAGGGTGAATAGGATTGGGCATCGAAAGGATCCCCAAGTTCTTGACTGACTTGATAAAAAAGTATAGGGTGATTTGACAATTTGAGGTGGGGTTAATTGAGATGGTTCCATGGTGACTTTAGGAGGGGTAGTTGGTGGAGTTGTGCCAATAGGCTCAAGATTGGACTCTAATGAAGTATAAGGTTTTTTTTATTTTTTTTATATGAGATTCCAAGTCAATGCCAAAAGGTGGCTCTATCAAAGTTAAGCTGGGAGGTGAATTCCAAACTTTGAATTAGTCAGGAAAAAGGTTTATAAATGGGTTTTGTTACTTGATCATTAGTTTAAAATCTCAAGGACTTTTGGGAAGAAGAATGAGTGGTTTGAGTGTTGTTAACTTTGGTGGAAGGTAGGGGTATGGTCTCATGGGAAATGGTTTCCAAGGGAGGTACATATAATTCTATAATTGGTGTGGTAAGGTTAATGGTTTCAAGCAAAATGGTTGGTATAGATTCTTCCTTGGTTTGGTTGTCTAAAGAAGTAGGTGGTTCTTCTATTTGGTTCAGAGGAGTGAATAAAATGGTTGATAAAGTAATCATATCCTTGGGTATTTCCATTATAGGAGGAGTAGATGGAACCATGGTTTCATTTACGGAAGTGGAAGGGGTAGCTACTTCCTCTATTTGGGCATTTGAAGGAATAGGTGGTGGGTTGTTTCCTTCTATTTGGGTGATAGAGATGATGAATTATTTAGTAGTGAGGACATTACTAATGACATTAATTACATGTGCCTTATGTGATTTGGGGGTTTTGGGTTGGACTTCATGGTTGTGGTTTGAAGGCAGATGATTTGGGAATGGTTTTTAGAAAATATCAAGAGATTGGTTGGAAGGTGCATTTGGTTTATCAAACTCAAGCTCCTATTTATCAATTAGATCTTAGAAAATGTTCTTAAAGGTATTTTATCTAGAGGTATCATGTCCAACAACTTGATGATAATCATAATGATCATTCTCATGGTACCACTCATGAAGGGGGTGATAAGTATCAAAATATTGATGGGGCTTGATGGGTGGAAGTTGAATTAGATTGGTTTTAATTATTTTTTCCAACATCAATGCCTAGGATTCTCAAATTAAGGTAAATGGTTTTGAAGGAACCCAATTTTGGACATGGTTTTGGTGATTGGAAGGAATGTTAGTTTGAGATGTTTGGTTGATGCCCAGAGGAGGTGCAGTTTTGAGAACAATAAAGTGTGTTAATGCTTTTGTTTTATAACTAGTTGGGTTTTTGGTTTTGGTGGAGGATGACTTAGTGTATTTGAAACTAGATATTTTATTTTAAAGCATCAACTTCACTTCATTGATAGCACAATTTTATAATTTTTGGGCCATATTAAATGCTTCATCAAAGGTCTTAAATGTTTGGACTATGAAAGGATGTGGTTAGGGACATATTGGTAAGTTGTCATAGGCACTTGTTATGGAAAGGATGTGGTTGGTATGGTTGAGGTAGGAGGAAGTTAGGAAAGTTGAGGTTGGGTAGATACCTTAGTGCTAATTTGGGGAAGGTTTTGAGGTTTGGAGAGCACTAGGTTTTGAAGTGGGACTATGGTCAAGGGATTGGTTGAAACTAAAGTGAAGGTAGAAGCAAAAGTGGAAGATAGTGCCATAATATATGGGGTCTAGGTAACTAATAGTAAGGTTAAACCCACATGGGCTATTATATGAGGTGTTTAGTTGGTAGGGGTATGGTTAGTTTGAGTTTGGGTAGATGGGATGTTGGAAGAGGCATGATTCAATGGTTGGTTAAAAGTGGTACCTACCATGAGTTAGGATGGCATGCCAAGAGAATGATTAGAATAAGGAACCAAATTATGGGGTATGGTGAGGCAAGGTATTGAGGTAATGTTGTAAATCAACTAGATTATTATCAGGAAAGGTAGTAAAGTATAGATCTCCTTAAGATATAGTTGGGATTATAGAAGGATAAGGTGGTGGGTAAGAATGGTGAGGTGAAGCATGAGGAGATTTATCAACATTTGAGGTATAATCCATGGATGAAGAAGAAGGTAGTGATTGATTGTCTTGATTTCTCACTTTTTGTCTAGTTAAAACCATATGAGAAAAAAGGGAATGTTATTGCAACACTCACACCTCAAATAGAGAGAAAACCCAAAAAAAATTCAAAGCAATCAATATATACACTAGGAAGTGCCTTTTAATCTTAGTATTAATTTTAAATCACTTTTGGCTTATGCCTTAAAGAGTGTGATAAGGGAGGTTGGCTTCCAAAATAAGTACTAAAGAGGAAGTCTATGGATGGTTTCAAGTTTTTTAGGTGCTTAGAAGGAGTATTTTTTTTTAAATTTAGTACATAACTTGGTGTTGGGGCCTACCTCCTCACTTCACAATCCCATAATGATAAGGGTGTCAGGTGCTTATCTAAGATATAATAAATCCAAAGTTTATACTCAATTGGAGAGCTGAGTTGGTTCTCCCCTTGGTGGTGAAATCTATGTGGGATAGTTGAGAGGGGGTAAGGTTACCACTAGGTGATGAAATCTCAATTGGTCCTTGTCTCAATTATTGTTTTATGTGTAATTTATTTTTTGGTTTGGTCTTGTGTGTGATAACAAGTGTGAATGCTATGATAAGATTACTATGACTCCTAAGTTACTAGGTGAACTAAAATCAGCAAGCAATCAATGAATGAAAATGGTTGATATTTAAGCCAAAAAAAGAAATTATTTCATTTGATACACAAATAGTTAAGGAAGAAAGGGAGCTAAGGTCCCATCGAGCATGCCAAAATGTTTCAATTTTTCCTTCATTTCTTAGTTTTGAAATGAGATAAAATAAAGTGAATATTAGGGTGTGTAGAAAAATACCTAGTAGAATGCATGTGTTGATGACTAGATAAAGTGGGAACTTCTTTTTGGTGAATAAGGACTACCTATAATAAGACCACACTAAACAAACTCATTTTTTAGACAGGTATGAAGGGTGGACTGCCTAGCAATTCTAAATCCAAGAAGTGAAATCTCTCATGGATGGATCTCAATCCACTTCCCTAATGATGAAAATGTTTTGAAAATATAATTGGGAGATAATAAACTAATACAAACATAAATGTGTATATAAATAAATAAATGATATACTTGTTTGATAGAAAATGTAGCAATGGTGGATCAATACCATACATAAATGCACCAAGATTAGGTTTAAAGGGTTTGGGTAGGGTCTATAGGTAGGTCATGGATAGAAATAGGTATTTGATTAGGTAAAAGGGGAGAAAATAAAAATCTATTATTTTCTTCAATAGTGACCATCAATGGTTAGGGTGATTGATGATGGTTGGGTATGACCGGTGACAGTTTGGGTGACTAACAATAATTATTGCCAACCAATGATGGTTACCTATAAAATTTAGTGAATTTTAGGATGGAGATCAAAATGGAATGGATGATGGGCAAGAGTTAGAGTGTGGATTTTTGGGTGAGGGGTGGTGTGCATGTGAATAGAATTAAATAGAAGAATCTAACAAGGAATGGAAAACATTAAAAACAAAAGCAAGATATATGTGTGATTTTAAGTGAGTGATAGTTGAAGACCAAAAGAGAGTTGGGTAGCATAATATTGATTGAGCCTTAAAAATTTACATAGATAGAGCTTCAAGATGCTAAGTACCTATATAAAGAAAATAAGAGAGCTTGGATGAAGATATTTTGGATTCTTAATTCTTCCAAGATGCCTATATTTATAGCATAAAGTTGCTAAGGAGAGGAGAAATTTAGGGAAAGTTGATAAGTTTAGATGAGATGAAGATGCCAATTTTAAGGGTAAGAAAGCTATGAGGTGTGCATTGAAAAGTTTCTATTTTTCCCTTACAATCTCACCCATAGTTGGATGTGATTTTAGTTTTGAAATAGTGGGGACACAACCATTGATGGTTAAGGGCAACTGTTGATAGTTAGGTGTAATCATTGATGGTTAGTCAACCATCAATAGTTGACCCCTATGTATAAAAGTGTTAAATGGGTTAAAAGAGAGGATGTTTTTGAAATGTTTTCAAAAATGGTGACTATGTGTAAAGGGTGTTTCTAAGGGTGAGGTGACTAGGTGATTAGTAACTAAGGTTAGGAATAGGTCCAAGTTATAGTGACATCAAAAACTATAGGGGACATTTTCAAGTGTCTACAAGAATATCAAATTTTAGATTTGGATGCTTTCCTTTCTCCACATGAATTTAGGAACCTTCAAAATGATCCATATTATGATCCAAATATTGGTACCATTGTCCCCTTTGGCCCTATAAACAGTAGAACATATTTTTTCTATAGGGGAATTGATAAACCATTCCTTGTTGCAACAAGCATGCCATATATCTAGCCATTCACTTCCAAATTTTTTTATCTTAGCAACCTGACCTTTGTCCAAATATACATTCATCAATTCACATGGAAGGGGTTTGGTTTTGGCCTCTATGAAAAAGGAACCCATCATCTTCCCATCATCAAAACTTAAAAACCTCATGAGTTATTTAGCCTAGGGTACATTCCCCAAGAATAGTCCACATTACCAAAACCAATTCTCACCACTACTGATGAACCTCTACCTTCACCTACCTCACTTTTACAATTTGATGAACCTATACCTTCACCAACCCCACTTTTCAAATTTGAAGAACCTATACCTTCACCAACCCCACTTTTCCTATTTGAAGAACCTCTACCTTCACCAACCCCATGTTTCCAATTTGAAGAACATCTAGATTCACCAACCCTACTTTTCCAATTTGAAGAACTTATACCCTCAACAACCCCATCTTTCCAATTTGAAGAAATTGAAATCATCCACCCTAACTTTTTCTATCAATACCATTAGTTTGGGTCCCCTAAATTATCAATTGGAAGGCCAAACCAAAACCATTTCTCTCATATACCCTAAAATGATTATACATGACTTACCCACCATTAACACCATCCAATGTCAAGACGATAATTATATTATTACCTACCTAGGTGTGGGGGAATCTTCCATTTAAAAGTCCCTCACTCCTAAAACCCAAACAATTCTAAATGAATCAACCCTATATGTTAATTAGGTAACTCAAGAGGACCCTCATATCATCGATATTGGTTAATCCTTAACCCTCAAGGAATAATGAGACTATAAATTTTTTGTCCATGGCCATTGCATAACATTTGCTTGGTATCATTAAGATATGCCTAGCATTGACCCATACATCACTCTTCATAACATCATAACCCATTCCAAAGTTAAGATAGTTTAGAAAAAGCTTCATCATATGCACCCTCACATAACTCTTCTTATCAAAGAACTTTAATGCCTTCTATCCATCAACTTCATTCAACCCTTTAACTACCTATAATGGGTCTCCATTATTGTTCCTTTTACTAAAACCACTAGGGGACTCCTCTTTTATGTGGATTTCTATGACCTTAACCTTGCATGCCCCAAAGATGACTTTCCCCTACCTAACATAGACCAACTTGTTGATCTCACCATTGGCCATGAAATGTTATCCCTCATAGATAGTTTTTTAGGATACAACCAAATCTTGATCTCCCCTCAAGATCAACATAAGACATCCTTCATCACCCCATGTGGAACTTTTTGTTATTGTGTCATGACTTTTATCCTAAAGAATGTAGGGTCAACCTATTAGTGAGCCATAACCTATATCTTTCATGACCTCATTCATAAAATAGTGGAGGACTATGTTGATGATCTATTTAGTAAATCTAGGCACCATCAAGATCACCTCTCTATTCTCACCATCATCTTTGAAAGATTGATCCATTATCATGTCAAGCTTAACCCAAAGAAATGAATCTTTGGGGTCTTATTAGGAAAAATTATAAGATTTATTGCTTCCCTCTATGGAATAGAAATAGACCTTACAAAAGTCTAAACCATTTTGGAAATTCCCCCTACTAACCTAAAATAACTTTGTATCTTGCAAGGCAAACTTCAATCAATCTACCACTTTATCTCTCATTTATCTGATTATTATCATCCTTTTCACCGCCTCCTCAAGAAAGATACCTCCTTTAAATGGACCAAAGAATGTCAACAAGCCTTTAATTTAATCAAGGAGTTTCTTCTCTCTCCACCAGTCCTTATTCCATTAAAAGAGGATTAACCATTTTATTTATACATATCTACTACCAATCATTCTTTGGGAGCCATGCTTGCTCATCATGATGACCAACATAAGGAACATGTCATGTATTACACGATACATACCCTCATTGACTATGAAACATGATGCACACACCCTAAAAAACTTTGCCTTGCCTTAGTTTTCATTTCCTCTAAACTACATCACTACCTTCCCATCCATAAAAATTACATCATTAATAACACTAACCCCCTGAAGTATATGTACTCTAAGCCATATCATAACCAACATATGGATAAGTGGCTCATGCTTTTAGCTAAGTTCAACCTTGAGTTTCTTCCACAAAAATCCATTAAGGGATAGGTCATTTTAAACTAAATATAAGAATTTCCTCTCCTTGATAATCAAACTTCCCCTCTTACCTTTTCAAATGAGTCTATAGCCACTCTTTCTTCGAAAGAACCTAGCTATCAAATGACTATGTATTTTGATGGATCTAAGTGTCAAAATGATGGGGGTATAAGCATAATCCTCATTCCCCTTAATCAGGAACCTCTTTCCATTTATTTTAAACTTGATTTCAAATGCACCAACAATATAGACAAATATGAAGCCTTGGTCATTGATCTCCAAATCACTCTAGCTTTGGGAATCAAAATAATTAGCATATTTAGAGACTCTCAACTCATTATAAACTATGTCACAAGATCATATTAATCCAAAACGATATCTTTATAAAGTACAAACAACTTTTTGATATGCTTTTAGCATCATTTGACCACTACACTATCCAATCGGTCCTTCATTCCACCAAAAAAAATTTGGACATAATGGCTTCCCTTGCATCCCAAATTCCATATAAACCTACCAAGTATAAACTATTTATCACCATCCATTGCTTTTACATGCCATCTTACCTCAAATCTGATCTTCCTACCATTTATCATATAGAAACATCACCTACAAAAAATTGGTATGATCAAATCTTTAACTACCTTAACGTTGGTGTCCTCCCTTTTGAGCTTTCAAGAAATGCTTATAAAGCTTTCATACAAGGTACCTCTCACTATATCATACTAAGGGTAATTATTTACAAATTAGGATTTAAGGGTCTCCTCCTTCACTTACTTCATATCCATGATCCTTGTCATGCCATTAAAGAAGCCCATGATGACATCTGTGGTGGGCACTTTAGTCATCTAGCTTTTGTCAAATGCATCCTTATAGGTTACTATTGGACCATGCTCAGTCAATATTGTTGTGACTATGTCAAGAAATGCATAAAATGCCAATAACATGCTAACCTTCATCATGCACCTCCTCATGGTCTTCAGGTATCAATTGATTATTGACCCTTTTCACAATGGGGTATTGATCTTATAGGAGAAATCAATCCAAATTCCTCACAACAACATCAATTTATCATCATCACCATGGAATATTTCACATAATAGGTGGAAGCCATCCTATTGATCTCAATCAAAGACAAAAAAAATCATTGATTTCATCAACCACCACATCATTTGTCACTTTAGTTTTCCTCACAAAATCATCACTAATAATGGAAAATCCTCTAAAAATAAAAAAGTCCAAGAGATTTGTGATGATTTTGGTATCAAAATAAGTTTTTCCTTGCCTTATCATCCACAAGCTAATGTTGAGGCCAAGTCTTCTAATAAAACACTCATTAAAATTCTCATTAAGGTAGTCAGTGCTTCATGTAAGGATTGACACATTTATATTCCATTTACTTTATGGGCTTATTGCACTAGTATCTAAACTACCATGGGAACTACACCTTTCTCTCTCATTTTTGGAGCTTAGGTAGTTCTACCTCTTGAAGTCCAAATTCCATCCCTTTGAATATCCTTACATGATATTCTCTCTAAAATTTACTGTCATTAAGAATGCTTTTCATTCATAGAACTTATTAATGAATGTCACCTTATTACCCTTAATCACCTTTACATTTATCAAGAGTGTATAAAATGAGCATATAACATACATTTGAAAATATGGGATTTCAACATCAAATATCTCATCTTGAAGTAAAATCAACACATCACTAACATGGAGAATACCAAGAAGGGAAAGTTTGATTTTAACTAGTTAGGACCTTACATTATAACCCATAAGTATGGATCAGGTGCTTATCAGTTATCCTCTCTCAAAGTCAAGCCAAAAATTGAACCCATAAATGCTTTGCATTTGCATCTCTTTCATTGTTAAAAAAGGATTAAATCTAGTTTTATGCCTAATTTAAGCTCATCCCATTAGATCATTAACCTTATTCCACCTCATTTCCTTTTGGGATCAATCAATTATATAGAACCATGTGATTCTTTAATCATAGTCACATCCCAATCCTAAGTATGGGTACCTAATATCTACCCATATCATGGTTATCATGGATATTTTTCATCTTTTAATGGATGAAATCCCATGGCCAATTATTTCTCAAAACCCCTTCCTCTAACAAACCTCCTGTGCCTAGGTCTTACTTTTCCATCGGTAGGCCTTTCAAACCTAACAAGACTTGTCCATGTCTAATTTTAGTTTAAAACCTATCCATATATCCAAATAAATTGTAGAATACTCCCTCAAAGGATAACTACCCAATCAAATAAAAATTTGATTAAAAATAGACTGCTCCCTTGAAGTATAGCTATACACAGTAAAATATTAGACCACTCCCTTAAATGATGGATAAACAATATTCATTAGAATCTTCCTATACCAATAATCTTTAGTAACTTTAAATCAATAAAAATCAATAAGCAATACACAATTGACTCTTATATCTACTATTTGTGGAGTTCTCATATATATCAGTCTAGTTGTTTATCTCAATTAAGCCATAATCAAATCTTATCTATGGCATGAGTAGACTTCTCATATTGATTATTCTATCCATTATAAATCAAATATATAAAAGGTATGGAATTTTATACTAAGGTTCTTTGCTCATCTATGAAAAAGCTAATGATTCCACTCCTCCATTTACACCCTTACCTATCATTGATATCCTAATCACACCTAAGGGACTATGAGTTTACTTAGCACGAAGTGGTCAAGATACATGTTTTCTTAATAAAGCACACTCTTATGAGGTTTTTTATGGGTTTGTGTTCACTAAGTAAATCCATATATGGATCTTTATTATTAAGTTCTCACTATCAAAAGGCATCATGTTTCCTTTTCTTATCCAAAACAAGTGAATGTGAACATTTCCTTTTCAATCAACATCATTCACAAATGACTTAGCCAAAAAAATTAGCATCACATAACATAAAATGATCATCACTAACATAATAAACATCTTCATCAAAATTCTCATCATAATTAATTAACAATAGTAATATCATAATAAATAAGCTCATAACATTATTTAACCTCATCATAATCCATAATGTTAATATCATAATCAATGACCTTATAACATTAAAAACATTAATTAAATCATAACATCATCATACACATATCATTATCATAATCAAATCATAACATCATCCTATGAGCATCATAACATTAATCAGAATCACATGCCTATACTATGCATGATAATGTCAATTCATAAGTCTCATACATAAGCATTCATGAACAAACATAAAATCATCTCAATCATTTGAAACATGTGTGTGTGTGTGTGTGTGTGTGTGTGTGTGTACATATATATATATATATATATATATATATATATATATATATATATATATATATATAGGTGTCAACTAATGTATATATCTCTTGCTCATAAATACGTCTCACATATTGACATGTAGGCTAGTGTCAAAATATCAAAATACATCACATAAAATCTTTTCTCATAAACTTGGAGCACCTAAATTGGAACCACTAACACTGGTATCTAGTGGTAGTCCACCTAGAGTGCCTCCTTATTGACCTGATACCATTTCCCACTAACCTAGTGCTACAAGCGCTACTCCACCAACCTAACTCACCTGGTACTCACCCCACCTCAACTCATTAGGACATTATGCACAATGCCCTCATAGCAATGTAACTCTTATATGGCTGTTAGATATTTGGCCTATGTCACAAAACTTGGGGATGCAACTATTACTCCATTATCTCATCATAAATATTCTCTCTCCCATGTCACCAAATCAAGTGAGACCCTTGCCTAGTCCCACTCTCCTATCACTATAGTAACCTACCCTTGTAATATAGCCACCTGACCCTATAAAATGGTAACTTATGCTTGAGCATGATGTCTCTACACTATCAATCCTCTTATCTATCCTTGAAGGGTGGAAATCTACCCTTGTACTATGGATATCTGAGCTTGTACTATCGCTAATGCCACCACTACCTATGGATCACCCTATATTGGTCCCCCTACTAGGTCAACATCTATTGGCTACTAGTCCCCATATCTGAAACCACAATCCATGGCTATATATCTCCCCTAAAACTAGGTTAGGTAATTATTTATTCAACATACATCATCTATATCCCTCAAGGGTAACTCCTTAAAAACTAGCTCCTCCTCAACTAGCTATGTCTCTAGTACATAGAACTTTGCATCTTTGCTCCTGTATTGCATAAAATCCTAAGGGATACCATGCATAAGCCCAAACTAATGTTCTACTCACTTAAAATGGATGCACTCTACCTCACCATTCCACCTCTCGTAGGCCCATCTCAAAATCTATAAAGATAAGTTTAGTACCTATATTTGACCCATAATGGCCAAGTCCCATACGGCCTCAAAACTAAGTCATCAGGAACTAAGCCCTCTAAGGCTCCTCTAAACCAATCAATATCCCTATAACCACCACCTTCACCTATTATGGCTCCATTTCTCCTCCATCATTAAAATTTAAGCACATAATCCATCTACTGGTATCCCTCTATTGAAAGGCCAAAGGGTCTCAGTACTCGTATATGCTCATAAGCCTAAAAATGAAGAATAAATTGAGAATTAATTCCATAATGCCTATGTGACTTAAACCACCATAACACTCAATATATCTACACTAGTATAACATGTGCCCATCCAAAAATAGTGCCACCCAGGACCAACTCCACTAACACCCCTAACAACACACAAGGAAATCTCCCTCCCATATAATTTATTAGTGCATAATAGGTAACCACCAATTACATCATCATCAAAAATTACTAGCAGGTAACCACCAATTACATCATCATCAACAAATACCTATCTCTATGATCCCTCTGATATAAAGACCTAATGCTAAATCCTCTTGAGTGAAATTCTACATTAGCTCCATCATCTCCATATAGGATATCCATACGCTCATCAATCTCCTTCTCTTATATGTGATATATAAGATCTCTATAGACAATTAGGCATGTAATCTGGTAGACATCCTGTAATAAGATGCTCATATCCCCTATTAGTAACCATAAGGTGTTAGTCACCAAGACTCATCTCTTAATGAGGGTGACTATCATAGTCTCATCCTTGGGAAGGCACTGGTAGTGGTACATCATTGTAAAGCCCAGTACCTCTATGTGACACTTCTTTTAAAGACATTTCATCCCTCACCTTGGGAAAAATATCAAGAGCCCAATCCTATAACTAGATCTAATCCTATGCCTGTAATAAAAGATATATGACTAATTAATAACTCCTATAAACTCTTATCTCAATATGACTCCAACTTCTAACCCATCTCAACCCTTATCCTACCCTAACTCTAATCTTATCTTACCTTCCAAAATCCTCACAAAATCAATTACACTCCCATTACCTGACTCTTCTAACAACTCCTATCCATTTTTAACTCTATACCTATCCCAACTCCTACCCACTCTAATTATCCCAACCCAAATCCTACCCCACTCAAATTCCCCCAACCTAAATCTTACCCCATTTAACTCTCCCATCCCTATTAAACTCAACCATCAATAGATCCCCTTAATCATTGATAGTCTCCTTGAGGCCATTTACCCCTAAGGTCAATCATCACTGGTTGGCTGGAACTATTTATAGTCACTATTAGGTGATCAAAGGTAGCAAGCCTCGACATCTTGACCTACTTATAAAATATTAAACCCCCCTCTACCACCTAAAACCACTCCTTAACACCCTTAAACATGTCTAGATACCTCTCTACAACTACAACATCTACCCAAACACACCATTTTGTACACAGACAAAAATAATAACTAAACCTTAGCCCCATAGTTAAAAATACCCTTAATTCATAATAATTTCACCTATTTCATTCTATTTTTCCCATTTTAAATTAAACTATTGACATTTATTATCAAATTTAAGACACCCCTACCACATTCATGATCGATGGCACCACTTTACTTCACATCTATCCACTTGTCCAAGAGCACGTCCAACATCCATGTTGACCCCACCATCACTCCCACCCACCAATCTCCTCTTAATAACTCACAAGAATTCCCAACCACTCATGGATACTCTTCATACCAACACCTATAATAAACAAATCATAAGTGTTCAAATTGAAAATGAGGCCCAAATGGGCCCAATTAACCTTTTTTCCATGATTTTAGGGTTTTCACCTAACCATCAATGGTTACATAACTATTGATGGTTGACCCTAACCATTAATGGTTCCATAAACCTCAATGATTGATCCTAACTATCAATGGTTATATAACTATCGACAATTACCCTTAACCATTGATGGTTAAGGTTTTCCTTCTGTCAAACCTTTTTCCTCTCCTTACTTCACTTAACCTGAACCTTTCACTACATCTAATTAGGGAAACCCCTTTCTTGCCTTTTTGAGAGTGACCTTCTCCCCTACACCAAAGAAATACATTTGGCCTAAACTCCATGATTGGATCTACTATCCATAAGACTATGTAGGAAATTTCCTCTTGCCTAGCATATTAAGAGTCAGCTCAGGCACCCCTTACCTACTCAACCACCCAACCCATTTACCCACATCCACCTCATTGTTAGTACTTTTTGGAACCCACCTATTTGCATGTTTTATGACAACCCCACTTTGGTATTTTTGACTACATAGATTAGCTTTACCATGTTACACATTTTAATTTACACCACCTTATTCACAACCTACCCATTTTATGTTTTTATTACGAGCATTTCTTACCCTAGATACTTGTGTAAACATCGACCCTATCTAGGAAATTTAATATGACTAACTTGATCAGCTATGACCAATGTTAAGGACTAGTTACTTTATCACTTATCCTAAACCCTAAACTTATTTTTACCAATAATGGAAACTTTAATCTTTGTATGACCTTGATTATTGCACTTGATCACATTTCATGACCATTTTCATGTTTCACATTACCATCCCTTCATCCTCACCTTGTGACTCACCATATACCATTTATCAAACCCCAACCCAATTTAACCATACCTCATTAACTTTTTATTTTAGGGGGCACACCTCTTCCCTCCCACACTTGGGGAAACTACACCTAGACCTTGACCAACCACCTATTTTTTTAATAGTCTACTTAAAGTTACACAACAAAAAGGAGAAAAATATAGACACTTGAAAACTATACAATAATAGTTTTTGATGTCATCTTAGCCTATTGGACCTGGATTGACTCTGTGGACCACCTAATCCACTAGCACTTATTTATTACTTCATTATGTCAAACACCCTCTAAACACGTCACTTAATTTGAAACCTTTTCAATCATCTACTTGTGACCCCTCGACCATCATTGATTAGGGTAATTATTGATGGTTGGCCCTAATCATTGATGATTGGGGTCATAAAACTTACCATAATCTTTAAAATCATTTTCTAGATTTCTTTGAGAATAACATCCTCCAGTCATAAAAGAGAACTTAGATGAGTTTTGGATCCAAAAATTTACATCTAGGTTCTCTTTTTTTATTTATGCATGTATCTAAGACTGGAAAGCTCTATTTGTGTGACTTTTAATGGCTTTTATGCTACCCAAATCCCTTCAAGTTTCCATTATCACCAACTCAATATCATACAAGTATATTTTCTTTTTTTTAATGCCTTCTCTTTTTATTAGTTTTTTTTTGGTTTCATCAGCTCACCTACATATCCTTCTTGACCTTCAAAACCCCTAGTCTACCCCTACCTATCAACCACCTTCCCTTAACCACATTTCTATACCTTACCTATCTTTCCATTAGAAACCATCATTGGTTTCAAGAATCATCACTAGTTACCCCAACCATTGCCAGTTACCTGACCATCACTGGTTAGACCCAACCATTATTGGTCACACCCAACCATTGATGGTTACTATAAAAAATAATAATAGATTGTTATCTTTTCCCCTTTCACCAAATCAAACCCTTTATTATATTCTTGAACTATCCACAGACCCTACCTAGACCCTCTAAACCTAACCTTGGTACACTTGAGCATGGTATTAACCAACTATGCCATATCTTCTATCAAACAAGTATATTATTTATTTTCTTACATATTTAATTTCTTATCATTTGAATGTAATTATATTTATTATATCATTTTTTGACTTAATTGTGTTAAAAGTGTATTTATATCCTCTTAGAAAGCCTTATGCTTCTTGGATCTAGTGTATTCTAGGAAATCCACTCAACCTATCATTTAACAAATCCTCTTCTAGTTTTCTTGTGATTTGTATGCTATCCTCCCTAGCCAAAAAGGAGTTACCACATTCATCTAGATCAACACACACATTATACTAGGTATTCATCCACATACCCTCATATTCAATTTCTTTTATCTAATTTCAAAACTAGGAAATGAAGTAAATAAATTGAAATAGATGGCCATGACTTTGATTTGAGGTAGAGGCACTAGCAAGGATAGTGGATAACTAATCTTATAGGAGCTCTTTTTGACAAATAATATGAAGGAAATCCTAAATAGAAATGGATGTCTTAGTATTCTTTATTAAATATATAAATTTTAAATAAGCCATACCTAATTTCTCTTGGGTTTTTATAGGTAGATAGTTACTTGAAACTTGAGGTATAGGGATAGATTTTACATACTTTGACTTGCTGGAGGTGTAGAAGCCTTTGGAACTACCATAGAAGCCTTTAGAACTACCACATAAGCCTTTAGAACCATCACATTTATAGATGTGTCCTAATGCCTTATATGAGGATTGGGTGATCTTATAGGCATACTACTACTACCTCATAGATCTTTCATCTTAATCCTAATATTGTCTATGATAAAGGCTCCTTGATTTAGCATAAAAGTGTCTTCAACCAAAAAATTGGTGAAGATCTCCATTTAAGGTTTCTAACCCTCATTAACTTCAATCATCACCTCATATTAATTTTATAATAGGGGAGTAACTACCCCTTAATCCACCAAAGCTTGTTTTCCATTTTGATTGGCATCTATGAATTGATCTTGCTACAAATCTTCTCCCTACACCAAATTGCTTTGAATTGGTACCATCTCCTTTACATTAGTGGTAGTGTTAGGATTATATTCATTAATAGGACTATTGGGATTAGGATGTGATTAGCCTTTCCCTATTCCATATTATTGACCATATTATTTCTGAAAGGGGTAATGGTTTTGATAAGCACCTTATTGCACATTAGCTTGTCTATTTTGAGCCTCTATATCTTGGAACTTTGATTTCTAATTAATATTATCTTTTGTTTGCCTAGAAGACACCTTAGTTTTATTATTGGTATTAAGAACTTGGGCTATGTTTGGAGTGATAGCAGAAGCATGAGATAAAAGAGGCATAGACATTTTAGGTGTCAGTCTTCCAGCCTAGATGAGATTATTTTTAGCTTTGATAGATATCCCATATGATTTAGGGAGGGTAGATCCTCCCATATATTGAAGCATGACAACAATTTCAGTCCTAATGGCTCCTAAACAAGTAGGGAACACAAAACTAATAGGTGGTCTCATAGGAGGAGGCAACCTATGCCAAGTTTTCTAAAACATTTCATTGAAATCATACATTATTTCCTTGGGTCCCCTCTTTATCATGTTGATTTGATGTATGAGAGAAGCATGGTTACTTTCATTTCCAAATTTGGAATTCAGCAACACTCCAAACTTATCCCATGTTATTATGCATCGACCTTCTATAGTCTTATACAAATAAAGATCCTTCCCTTTAACAGACATGGCAAGGAGTCTAATGGTAATGTTCTCTTAAAAAATATATTGGAAGCTATAAAAGTTAGAAAATCTCTAATGTGTTCACTAGGTGTGATATGACTCTCACCATTGAATGTGGGTACACCTTTTATGGCATTAGGAGGGATGGCATCATAACCATGAAGTTGGATTGGATTATCAATGTTGAAGGTAGTGAAAGCATGAGGTCTATCCATATCTACTTCTTCAAGATCTTAAACTTATTCAACCTCTTCATCTTCTTCCTTTCTAACAAAATATGCTTATTATTCAAAGGGCAGATTAGGCTATGGATATTGAATTGTAAGAGGGATCTCAGGTTGAATGGGTGGATTAATAAGATTAGATGATCTAGTAGAGGATGACCTAGTGAGGAATATGAGTTATGTGGTCAATTTTATAATAAAATAATGGTTGGAACTAGATTTAATTTAATTATTTACCAAATGTTGATTAGTACCCCACTTTGTGGCTGGTGTTGTAAAGGTTAGCATTCACCTTGACAAGTTGTCTTAAAGATAATGGGGTCCCACCAGGCATGCCAAAACTATTGTCACCAAATATTACACCCTAGAATAGGTTGTTTGGGATTCTTCTAGATTTTGGAAGCATGAGAACATTTATAGGTATGTGGGTGTACCTATATTGGAAATAAGCCTCTAGGTTTAAGGGCTAGCTCCCTGAACATATCGTGCAATGTTTATCACTTAATATACCACTTATTTATGGGGAAAAGAGTTATAAAATTAATAAATTAAACCTAATCTAAAGAAGTTGATGCACCAATAATGTCTTCCACATGATGATCATATTTCTATGATAATGAAACAAAACATACAGACCAGTCTCATAGTTTTAATAGATTCTAACATGGGTATTTAAATATAAAGGAGATACATGAGCAACAACACAAGGTAAATGAATTAGAGGGTAGATTACACACTATAAATACAATTTTACACTTGAAAACTCTTACACACTAGACTACACTCTATATGACCTATTAAACCATGAAATATTTCTCAAACATGAAAGGACAAGGGAAGGAAGGATAGAGAATTATCACTTCTCATCACTATACATCACTCACAGACTTAGAAAATTATTTAAAACTTATAAACACACTTGTATTAATGTTCAAAAGTATAATTTAACATTAATATAGTAGGTATTTACCATACATGGTGTGGTTGTGTTTTACAATAGCTAAAGAGATATATTTATAGAAAAAAAAGGTAGTAAGAGAAAGGGAGCCTTGGTATTGAAAAAGGGAATCAATCAGTTTAAATGTTTAAACCACAATTATAATTTCCTCTACAAATTATGATCCTTAGGACCATTTGATTGATTTGGGTCATCTTAAGTGGTTGTACAGTTAAAATATTCCCTCCTTAATCATCCCTAAAGGTTACAATAGTGAGATCAAATTATTTCAATTTGGGTTCTGGCATCAATGTGGTTAGGGATTTATCTTAGTGATAACTATTCTTTGTTGGCTCTCTAATACATGTAATGATGAGGAGTAGGGTCCTTTTCTTGTATTTGGCCTTTGTGGATGAAACCATTGAGATTTGTGTGTCCACCTTGGTGACATCCTTCAAAACATTGGCCCTAGTTTAAACTCAGCTCCATACCTTTTATTTACCTTACCCTATTAAAAAATACTTTGTTAACTTGGCCTCACCTTCAATTAATTAGCCATAAAAAGTGGCTTAGATTATTAATCTCTTGATTCATCTCTCTCCATTGATCTTTATTTTCATGATTAAATGAGCTCATGCCACTTTTTAATCATGTGTTGATCTCAAGATCCTACTATCAATATATTGCTTCACACGCTTACATCACATGGAAACCTCTCAATCCCCTTAACTCATTGACTTTATCACATGTTTTTAAATCTAAATTCATGATTTAATGTGAGCCATTGATCTACTTGGGCCCATTTTCTTGCCAATCAAGCTCACATTATTGGATTTTTGCTTGACTGATTTGTACCATCAGATCCTACCTATTGAATCCCAAAGGCTATTATTTATGACTTAACCTTGACATCCACAAGACCATCACTATGATATTTAAACACCAAAAGTTATTTTTTAGGGCTTAACTTTGACATCAGTGCAAACATATTATGTTTCAAGTTTAAATTTGAAGGCATATAACTTGAAGCATAAAAGTAATGGAAGTACCAAAATTTTAGGAGATGTTCTTAAGGGCAAAAGAAATGAAACCATTTGATATATTGGTCCCAGGAGCCTTCTAAGTGAAGATATTAAATGCACAAGTTGGATAATTCAAATGTTTTTGCATGACATCCTGGCCATGATCGAACTCATTGGCTAAGTATGGAAAACTTATTGAAATTTGACTGAGGAGATAACTTTACACATGGATAACTTCTAATATGATTTGGTGGATATTCTGAATCTTAGTGCATAGTAAATAGGGACCAAGATAAATAAACATATATGACAAATTTCTCTTGTAACTATCATACATGTGAGATATATATTTTTGAATATGCTCACTCAACTCTACTTGAACTTCTTTGAAAATGGATAAGTATGGAAAAACATTAGAATTTGGATAAGAGGCCATCTTTGGATCTCCACAAACTTTAATATGCTTTGGTGAAGGACCTAAAACTTGACACATATATACTTGTAATAAATGTGAATAAACCCATATGACTAATTTTCTTTGACTTGTCTACACATGGTAATGGTGATGTCAGCAAAGTGCTTACTCAAAAAAAATTGTTACTAGGCCCAAGTGTCTCAACAAACATAATGAAGAACCAATTAGATCTGATGCACTTCTAATCCATTCTAAACATTCTTGGGATCCCATGGGGGATATGAAAATCTAGTCTTGTCCTTATCAGATGATAGTTTACACTTTAAGTGAACCTAAAGTGTCTTAAAACCCTTGTTAGCAAATTGACATCCTAAAATACTTCTTCAATTTATATCCTTGTCTTCAAGGTTTGTGTATTAGAAAAAATGTCTAAAATAAGTTGACCTCTAAGGAAATTATAAAGGGACAATTTTCCCAAAAGAATTATGGCCTTATAATGGCCCTTTAACTTTCTCAAAATAGCCCCTTTTCCCTTTGAAGGTTTTGCATTAGTCCATTTTTTTGAGAAAAGACCCTTCAAAAATTCTACTTTGGACCTTTCAACTAAGAAAAAATGCCCTTTAGGAAAAGTGTATTAGAACACTTTCCTATAAAATGACCCTTTAGGAAAATTATTTAGATAATTTTTCTGAAAGAAATAAGCCTTGTCTTTAGCTTCAAACATTTTGTCTAAAAGAATTTATGCCTTTAGGAAAATTTTGTGGATAATTTTCCTAAAAGAAATATGAAACTTAGTTTGAATAATATATCCTTCAAGATTCTTTCAAAGGTCCATTTCTTGAATAAATACCTTTCAATACTTTTTTAGGTCTATTTTATTTAATAAATTCCCTTCAAGATTATTTTTTGAGATAAATTATCTAAAATAATTCCTAACACTTGACATAAAATACCCAAAACAAAACTTTTGAAAGAAATAAAACTTATCCAAAAAGTGGAATAATTTCTTCGAGGGAAATATGCCTTGTACTTTTATTGTGGTCTTTGTGTGAATAATTACTTCAAAGGAATCTTCAATTCTCTAACACTTAGCCAAAAGTTTAAATATCTCCCAAGTCCTTAGGCTTTTCTAGACCTTCTCTTGTAACTACTCAACACCATGAAAACTTGCTACTTGTATATATGATCGAAAAATACTCTTAAGACACCAAAATGTACAATAACTAAGCTAAAAAATGACCAAAACTTAATATGGCATATGAAATGACATCAAATGAGATATAAAATATCCTATAAAATTATAAAAATCCCTTATACAAGATTTTGACTATAGGAGGTTGACCCATTTTAGCCTATGGGAAAATATGGTCAACAATATCTATAGATTAATTAGTGGGTGTGTTAGTATTATCTAGTTGTAAGTCCCCCTAGTTTAAAAGATTTTATACCAGGCCCCTAAAATAATGACATCTACTGATGTCATGGCTTATTACATGATGAAAATTACAAAAATCATTTTCCCTAAACCAACTATGTTTACGGTGAGAATCATCGAGAGGTGTTACTAGAGAAAGCTCAATGAGATGTGACTTTAAGAGTTTATATAAAATAGATGCATAGGATTCTCTTAAATGTGTATATTGTCATGGAGGTAAATGTGTCAATGGATTCTAAGATTGTGCTTTTAAGGTGGAGGGCTTAGATTGACTTTTCATTTATGGTGGTGTTGATTTTCCAACTATGACATTAACAACCCCTTTGGGTTTTATTTTTGTTGTTGTTAGTCCCTTTAGAGGGATTAGGTTTAAATTTTTTATTTCATAATTTAATTTTCATTTCTTCTATGGATCTAATTTCTAGTTTGCATGCCATCGAAAAGGCCTCATCAAATGTTTTAAAATATTATACTCATAGTATTGATGAGATGTGTTTAACACATGCTCTCACAAATAACTCAATTATCTCAAGTTGTGAAAGAGAAAAGGTGACTTGATTGATGAAACTCCTCCATCTAGCCATAATGATAGTAACAAATTCATCATCAAACTATCAAATGGCATATATGTTAGTAGTAGTAAATTTTATTGTGATATTGATAGAAAAGTGTTACAAGAATATGTGGTCTAGCTACCCAAAAGAGAATAGGGAATGATTTTAAATTGAGTTATACCAATCTAGGGTAGGTCTAACTAGTGACATAGGAAAGGTCCTAAGAATAAGTGCATCATCATATGATATAAGATAGAAAGCATGTCTAAACAATCAAAGGTACTATTGGGGATCCTCTTTATTTTAAAAATTTGTAAACTTTGGATGTTCCCACTATGAAGGATAAGTCATATTAAGAACTACTAAGTCAATAATCTCATTACAAATTTGCTTATAGGTGAGCATGTTCTTCTACCTAGAGGCAGAGACTTCTAAATTGGCCATATTATTCATAACGATGCTCATAATCTCTTGTTGGCCATTATATTTAGGTATTCCTCCCAAAACATTTTATTGTGGGAGTTGATATGTAGGAAGCTGAGTGGAAAAAGCCTGAGATAAAGGATAACCAACTGATGTGGTTATGATTGGTTGAGGGGCCACCACATATTTTGGGGCTTGTAAGGGGATATAAGTAGACCCAATAGCTTACATATGTTCTATGTATTAGGTGTTTAAAGGGACACATTATTGAGGTGGTTGACTTATAGGGGCTTATTATAAAGGTTAAGTTTGGGTACTTAAAGGTACACTGGTTTGGATTGGTGAATGGGTTGATGGCATTGAGATAATTAGGTCCTAAAGTATTATATAATAGGATAAGTAGCTGTAGGTTGAGTAATGGTGATATTATAAATTTGGGTAGTAGTTAGGTATGGAACAATAGATGTCACTGGAGGTGGATTACCTAAGGGTTGCATAGTAGTAGTGTTAGAACTAGTCAGAGGAGGATTGTTATGGGAAGACACCATAGTGATAGTAAAACCCTCACCTTCCTCTAAAGGCATGCCATATGGGTTATTATAAAACTATGTATGGGGAGAAATTGGGATGTGTATAGCTTGGGAGCTAAGGTAATGGTTAAGTGTGATGGGGTTGATATCTATTATAGTGGCAAGTTCAATATCACCTTGGGTATAATACTGAGGAATACCTTCCCCCTATGGACTCAAGGGAATTAGGTGGACTAGGAAAAATCTTCATGGATTAGGATGAAAATAGGGGGTTGGTTTTATGTTACAACTAATATTGCATTAAAACCATGTAGTGATAAAGGAAAAAGAAATAAATAAAAGTAAAAATGTACACAAAGGTTCTTTTTGATTATCTCATATTTAATGAAGATGAAAAGACACACACTAAAGATGTACCTAAAAATATTTTACTTTTTAACTTTAAAGTGTGATAAAAGAAAATAAAAGGTTACCAAGGGTTCTAAGAAGTGATAATCTAAAGATGGTTTTAGGTTTGTTTAGGCTCACAAATATTTATACACTAAAATTAATACTTGTCCTCGTATTGGAGCCTACCCCCTCACTTCACAAACCACAACGTAAGGGTGTTGGGTGCTTATCCAATATATATCGAAAGACTAGGATTTATACTCAGTTAGAGTACTAAGTTAGTTCTCCCCTTGGTGGTGAAATACAAGTGGGATAACTAGGAAGAAGGTTTCTTCTAGGTTGTGAAATCCCAATCAATTCACTTATGTCAAATGTTTTGATGAGTTTGTTATGCAAGTGGTTTGGTCTGTGTGTAATAGAAGTGATAGATATAATAAATTTAATTACCTATATTATTCTATATGAATTAACTAAGGAATCAAAATAAATGCAAATTCTTTTTTAACATTTTGATAGATAAAAAGCAATTTTGGGTTTTCTTTGAATGAATTCAACAAATAAAAGAAAGGGAGAGAAAGATAAATTCAAAAGGAATTTTAATAAGAAATGTGAGACCTTAAGGGTCCCATCAGGCATGCCAAAATGTTATATTAGTTTTATGGTTTTTATTTAAATTTAAATTACTTACTAAAAACTTAAATGAAAATAGGCTTTATGGTGAATAACTATGGATTAGAAGATTTTATGTACCACCTTGAATCTAGTGATAGTGAGAGCTTCTTTTTTCCTAGGAAGAATAGCCTGCACACATGTAAATACTTGGACAAAAAATAGATTAATAGATAATTGGGTGAATTGCCTAGTCAAAAACCAGTCTTGAGAAGTTGTGAGTTTCCTTAAATGGATGTTAGCTCACTTGTTTACACAATCAAGTGGATAAAAAAACATATGCAATTATAATAGATAAAAGATATTATAACAATGATAATTAAAATTTAATCCTCATTTAATTTATCAATATAAGTGTAATATTCATCTTAGTAAAGCCATGGAAACATTTACATCATCTTTTATGACATCTAATTGGTCTTCAATGGCTTTGAGAGAATGAGAATAAATAATAGTGTAAAAAACTAGATCAAAAACTATGTCATTTTGATCAGTAAATAGGGGTTGGGATACTATAGTGAGGTCAATGATATTTATTACATCATGTACTATGCCTAGTAGAGTCATATACATATAAAGGCAATATTGAAATGACAAAAAATTAGTAAGGATTGTAGATAAGGGTCTAAGATTAAGACCCTAGGTTCTACAAATTAAACATAGTAGATCAATATAGATCTTGATAGGATTAGTGTTGATCTATAGAATCAATGTTGATTCAGAATGAATCAGCATCAATTATTTCTATGATTGAGCTTAATTTAAAACAAAGAATAAATGAGATTGATTAGATGATAGAGGAAAACAAAAGGATGTAGAGGGATGTAAATAGTATTCTAGATATTATACAAGAAAATAAAAGTAGAATAAATTTATAGAAAATGAAAGAATAAAACATGATGACTTACCTTGGATGCAATTATAAATAGAATGAAATTATTCTCCACAAACATAGGTCGTTTCTCAGGTTCATTGATAGAGGATGTAGATTGAATGCAACAAAATTCTAGTAAAATGTTGTTAAGGATATCTCTAATCTCCAAGAAATCTAGAAATAATTTGAGGTTATAAGATTATGGGTCCACAATCTAAAGGTTGGCTAGGTACATATGGATTAATGTCAATTCAGAGAATTAGTGTTGATTATGGGCAGATTGGTACCGATTCACCCAAATTGGTAGCTTTATTTCAACCATGGGTAAAATTAGATTTGATATGTTTGGAGTTGTTGGTAATGACACTATACAGGGGTAAAGTGATTGAGGGGTAGATTCCTAAGGTTATTAATGTATTTAAGAGGTTGGGGGGGTTGAAAGGTAATAGTAAAGGTAAATTATCAGGTTGTAAATATATTAAACCTTAGGATATGATTATTTAGGAGATTAAAATAAAAATAAGGACCTATGACACATAATTAATCATATATAAGGTATAAAATTATAG
Organism: Torreya grandis; assembly: GCA_037957365.1. Classification (NCBI taxonomy): domain Eukaryota; kingdom Viridiplantae; phylum Streptophyta; class Pinopsida; order Cupressales; family Taxaceae; genus Torreya; species Torreya grandis. The sequence continues at coordinate 1,721,423 of JARHVA010001401.1, read as the reverse complement.
TGCTTATAAAGGAAAAACCATATATAGGTCTAAAGTGCTAAATGAGAATTCCATGCACCATATTTTATAATTTATAAGCTAGGTCAATCTATGTACTTGAGTATCACACATTACATTCTTATACACATAATAGCTTATATGTAGGGAAGAAATACAGAAGTTTGAGGTCATCTTTGGAGTATGGATATGTAGGTATCACCCATTTATAGGTGGGTCCTTAGGATACTTCAACATCATGTGCCCACTAGCCCATTTTTTCCACAGTCACTCCAAGGGTGAGAAAACTAGAGTTTGATCATTTGATGATGAGCGATAGCCTATGTGTGAGATTTAAAAACACTAAGGTAAATGTGACAAAAAACTTATAATTTTTTAGGTATTCACATTAAGATCTATTCAATATTCTATACTATACACTTGTATCTAATTCAGACACTAACTTTGATGTAACTATTCAGGTCTAAACAAGCATTCATGACCATAAAATGCAAATTTATAAAATTTAATGATTGATCTATAATCCTAATGGACTCTACTTCTAGTATGTTATTTGTCTTATTTCCACATGCATAGTAAACCAAGTACTCTTGTTTTCAATCTATTCCAATATCAATCTATAGTTGTACTTTTTATTTTTAACATATCTCAACATTTAAATATAGAACATTGTTTATCTGAGTTTGTAAATTAGCTAGTCTACTATAGATTTTTTATCACCTTGTATTTATTCATTTTTATATTCTTAAACCTATACTATATTAACCTATCTAAATTTAGGGATAAACATTTTAGTGAACCTAACATCTGTGTGATTTCATGCAACTCATAGTGTGCTTTAGGGTTTTTCTATTTTTTTAATTATTATAACTTATTTCAAAAAAAAATTATATTCTTAAAATCATCTTTAATATGGATAAACAAGATCTTATTCCTTCACCTAACCCTAATGAGAGTGATAGTTACCATCCCTCTAGCTAGTTTTATTCTACGATTCCTTCAAGGGGTAAGGTAGATGGAATATGTCTACATGTTCAATCATATTTACCTAGGGTTTATTCTTGTGAAGCCATAAAATATGAAATACCTAGTATGATAAAGTTAATAAAAGAGTTACAAAATTAGATTACATACATGTAGAATCCAAGATATGCTATAATTAATCATGTGTTTACATCTTCATCTAGCAATGTTATACACAACAAGGTTTCTTATCCAAATGAAAAGCTAAAATAAAATACCTCTAAAACAAGTGACTACAAATGTGAACAAAAGGATACTAAGATTCCAAGTGAAATATTGAGAGAAATTATTTAGAACAAAGTGATTTAATTACCTCCTCTATATCTTATAAGTAGATTCAACTACTATTTTGCATATCATATAATGTATGAGCATTATAAAAATTGTTGTTTTGCATTTAAAAAAATCTCAAAGATAGTGGTGATCCTATCATTGACACATTGCACAAGAAATCAAATCACATTATGAGTACTTATCCTAAAACATAAATTTAAAAATAATAAATATGGTTACCAAAAAATAATTCAAAGTAAGAGAAGGGTCAAATAAATAAAGAAATAGAGAAAATACCATTACCAAAGTTTCTAAAAATTCAAAGTGATATACAATTACCAAAGGAAATAATGATTTAAAACCATGAAAAATTAAACCACTTGAGTTCCCTTTATTGTTAAATATCATAAAAATAATAGGGCATAATTCCAAATGATTATGATAGTAATAATATTATTCCTAATACCAATATGATAGATGTAAATTTTAGAAAAAATCATTTTGATTTTATCAATACCTTACCACATGATTTATTCATACCTATATGCCTTGTTACATATAAACTAAATCAATCTCTATAAATTATATAACCAAATGAAAATAAAGGCAAGGCAAACCATATAACTCAGGATGATCATAAGGTATTAACATCTGAGGTACACATAGTTACACATAATAGAATATTATAAAAGGCATAATTTCACTAAGGGGTAATTTTTTATTCATATACAGATGATCAAATAAAAATATCACATGTTCAAGAACAGCCTAAAAGTTACATATTTTCTATATTAATAACACATAAGATTGGTATGATCCTAATACCATAGATGATTGGTATGATCCTGATGATATTTATTATGCAACATATTAATATGACACACATGATATATAACCTTTATAGAGGCATCTTCTTGATGACCACCTTAGGTTATAGTATCAACTTTACTTGTACATATCACCCTTTAATCAATTATTATAAAATAGAAAAAAATCTAAACTTTCAAAAATCCAAAAATATTTTCATCATTTACATGTTATATTAGCTCCTTATAATCTATGTTGATAGTACCATGTTGGTAGATATCATTTCATACATTTATATATACACATGTTTCACAAATATTTTTTAGTGTGATACAAGCATACCCATGCACATGATCTATGTACTTTTAGATATTGGGCCTTCCTTCTACTCATTTCATATGGACATTGTGGTCATTTTCATCTTTCATCATGATACACCTAAGTTACATTATTCTATGATTACTTTCCATTATCATGTCTGAGATTATATACTTACACATATTTAGCCATGCTTATATATTTCATATTCTACTTGATATGTTATGTACTTAACATTTTTTTCTAACACATATATCTAAGGACTAGTATGATATGTTTATATAGGTTTCTTATGTTCAATGGTTTTTATTTATGCATTTCTTTACATGTCTTGCCTTGTTTTCTATTGTCTTACTTGTTTGATCATTTAAATATGTTCCATTATTTGTGATCCCCATGCCTTTGTTCCCTTACTTTGAAATTTGAATATGTCATTGATTATTATATATAAATTTTAATATGTCATTACTTTCCTTGTGGACATTTGACTAAGTCATGTCCCTTTGATTTTACAACATTTGAAAATGCCCCTTGTTTGAGGTCTCCTTGAAGCATTATCTTTTGATTTTTTTTAATGTTCTTGTGTGTGTGATTGATTGATTTTTTAGCTTGTAATTTTATTATCTATACATTTACATGATATATATTATTCATATTAGGCCTTGATGTGATCACATATATAATTTTTCAATGATATATTTACCTTCACATGTTTCTCATATATGCTACATGATCCATACACATATTATACAATTATTTAATCCTTTTGAGGTAAGGTAACTATCATTTTCTACTTCCCCTCACCTCAAAAAGGGGATATCAATGAGGGTATGTCATAAAGGCATGGATTTCACACCTACATACTTTAAAATTTTAGTGGGGGCATGTAATAAAGGCATGACCTCCACACACATTCAGTACTAAGAATTTTTAGATTATAGTAAGGGTATATTATGGAAACATGTTCTCCACACTTACACCGGTTCTTAGATTCTCCAAATTTAGTGGGTTCATGTCATGGGAACATGTTTTTACACAATTATATAAATTTAAATTTGGCTATATTATATAATTATATGATTTAGATACACATTTGTGGAAACATTCTATACATTGGTACCATTATTATATCTAGGTTTAACTTGAGACATATATACACATTCCATGAAAAAGGGAACCTTAAATTTCAAAATCAAATCAGATTTTGGATTTCAAATACTTCTATGGACTTTAGCATACACCAAGATGAAATTTTATGGATTGTTACTAAGCCAATATACTATATTAATTAGCTTTATTTTGGAAAGATTGATGTGATTACATCACTCAAAACTACCAATATTATAGGATGGTGTGACTAAATCATCCACCCTCACCAGATTTATAGTGTGAGTTAACTTGGATCATGCATGTTAATTAGGTTATAAGTATGGTTGGGTTGCATAGTTGATATAATCTCAATTGTTAGGTGGAAACTCACCTTTTCTCCAAAGTTTGGGGCAAGTTATCCTCCAATATTTTGACATATATGCACTTGTAGGTTTTACATTTTTCCTAATATTAGTTTCAAATCTTCATATTGAAATATATTTTCAAATAAAATTTCCAAAAGGTAAGATGGTTACATCGATACATATGTGTACTCCTAACCTTAATCTCTTTACTTTTAATAATTTAAAATTATTTTATTCCAAATTATATGCACTGATTATATACTATAGCATGCAATTTTTTAAGTTAGTGACCATTAAAGAACTCAAGTGGGACTCATCTAAATACAAGGTGTGTTATACACATCCATGTACACATTTATTTTCCTTTAAAATAGTAGTTTCATTAATATATTAAAAGGGGGAATGTATACACTAAATTTGAATTTTATAGCACCTCATTCTTGTATACTAAGAAAGTAATTCGCATGGTTGTACCCTTTAATTCTTAGACCTTACAACTACTAAAAGGCTCTTATCCGCTATCTTTGGTGCCTATTTCTTATCTCTTATTCTAATAATATGATATTATGATGACCAAGCCTTATATACCAATAAAAAATCAAAAAAATTACCTATTATCATCCTCTATAAGTTTTGGATATGTAACTATTTTCTAACTTCCCTGACACTTGTGTTGCAATCAGATGCCTACATTGATGCTAGTATCTTATACCAAACTAAGTGTCCAGTGCCTTAAAGTCATCAAAATTATAAATTAAATGTATAATTATGGTCTACCTAAGTTATTTAATGTTATATATTTTAAAAATTTATTGTTATATATAAAATATCAACCCTCATTCATTCCTCATGTATCAAAGATTTAGAAACTAATAAGGTAACTTACCAAAAACACTCAATCAAGCATTTAAGCAAGTAAAGCTTCCTTGTTCTTTCCAATTTAAATACTATTCATAGGGAAAACACATATATAGGTATAAATTAATAAAATATCATTCCATGAGCAATATTTTCCAAGTTACAAGTTAGGTCACTCTATGTGCTTATTTATCATGCATTACATCCTTATGCATACACAAGCCAACATGTATGGGAGAAGTACATGAGTATAAGGTCATGTTTATATTATTGGATATTTCCTTTTCATAGCTTGAATCCATGTGCCCATTAACCCATTTTTCCCATAGTCACTCCAAGGGTGAGGAAATGAGGATTTGATCATTCGATGAAGAGTGATAGCTTATGTATGGTAATTGAACACACCAAAGTAAAGGTGATATAAAACCCATAAGTTTCTAGGTGATTTAATCTAGATATCATCAATATTTTATACTAGATATCTATATCCAACTCAAACACCAGTATTGACATAACTATCTAGGTCTGGCACAAGCATTTGAGGATAAAAAATACAAATTTACAAAATCCAATGATTGATCTAGAATCTTTATCTAATATAATTTTATTATGTTCCATATCAAATCTTCGCATGCATATTCAAGAAGTGAATTAATCTTGTTTTTAATATACTTTAATATCAATCAAAAGATGTAATTTCTATTTTTATCATATCTCAACATTTAAATTTAGAACATCATTTATCTGAGTTTGAAAATTAATTATCTTGTTATAGATCTATTTATCACCCTTGTTATTATTCATTTCTATATACTTAACCCTTTACTATATTAACCAATCACTATTTAAGGTTAAAAAGTGACATAGGAATATGGATGCAAATCATGGAATTAAAAAGGGTTAGTGGTTGAAGTTATGTTTGACCTTGACACCCCCTATATTGAGTGATGCCTACATACCAATACATTAAAGTGGGATCAAAATCCATGTAGTTATCCCATTTTATGGTGGTGGGCATGAAATTATTACAAAATAATAGATGTTGGTGTAATCTCAGTGTGATTAGGTGTTTCAATCATGAATTATGACCTTAGAAGTGGATTCAGACTTTAGCTCAAGGCTACTATGAATGTATATAATCATAATAAGGATAAAATGGACTTTTAACTCAATGTAAAATTAGAATTACAATGATTTTCATTGTGAATCCCCTTGTGTGAAAAATAGTTTGAAATGTACTTTTATAATATTATTTCTAAAATTTCTTTAGATGGTGCTTATAAAACTCATAAGCTAATGTTTTCATAACTTTGAATTTTAAAAAATAGGAATTACTTGGTGGGAAGACAATAATGGTGGGATAAAAAATAGAGCACGATGCTTATATCCAATGGGATGATATTTTTCAATGAGGATAAAAAGTATACTGAGGATTAATAATATTATAAGTGTGGGCTTGGAATATTTTTATAAGAATTAAGGACATTATGGAATCACTCATAAGGTTATAAGAGGTATTCTTCCATGAATAAAGTGAAATAAAGTAGTCGAAATCCCTAGAATAGGTCATGAACTAAATGTGTAAAAGGGTGGTCATGAGTGCACCATTTTATCTTAAATGTTAATTTATGTTTACACATATAACCCATAATTATATGGGAAAACCAAGATAATAAATTAGGTTTTAGAATATTTAATATAGATGTATTGCATAGACTGACATTATAAATGGGAAGAATATCATACATTAGTCGAGTTTGCCTATAATAACTTATACCATTCCGTAACATCATAAAACAAAGTTTAGTATTTTTTTTAGTATAAATCAAATAAAATTGAAATATATAAATTATCTAATGATGTTTATTTAGATTAATCAAGATAAAATGAATGAAATTAATATTGGAAAACAACACTTGTTATAACTTTGCTATCCTCTTGGTGAATTTGTATGAGCTCAAATGTGATGTAGTTTCAAAGGTGGGTTGAGATTCATAGACATTTAAAAAAACTCCTCTCACTAATGAATTATTTTTTTGGATGATTGATGACATGGGTTGAATATTTGGTAAAAAAATCAACAAAACTTTATTACACAAAATAGGCTTTTTGAGAATGGAGAGGAATCCCTTTATTTATAGATTTGGTTGATTGATGAGAACCATTGATTTTGGCTGGAGGCCAATGGTGGAATATTAATGTTCCTCCTCATAAATGAGGAGGATTTATTTTGTAATAAGAAGGTTCAAGTGTGTAAAAGGATGCAATAATGAAGTCTTGGAGTGTGTAAGAGAATGGCATATATCTTGCTTGCACAATTTCTTATTTGCATTGAATTTACCTTGGAAAAGGGGGATGATGTCATAATGGGAGGATTTAATAGATTTATGAATTTAGATAAATATGAATTTTTAAAAGTATGAAATTTCTCATTAGGAAATGATTAGTTAATTAATATGGATTAATTAGCTAATAGAATAGGATGTGATTTTTGTGGGATTGAATATGGTTATGGAAAGAGAGAATTAATCAAGGGGGATGAATAATGGTTAGATTATGGATGTTAGTGTGGATAGAATACCAAATTAGATAATTGAAGGATAATGTTAGTTCAAAATTATAAGATAGTTAAAATTGACATGAATGTCCAATTTTAGGTGTCTAATTGTGAGACATGATGGGTGGATTAATGGTTTTTAAAATAAATAAGAAGCCAAAAAAATGTGCTTGAAAGTTATATGATGATGGACAAAATAAAGTGATGGATTATGTCCCCTTGAGAGGGAATGTGGGGATGAAGGATGAATATGGGATTTCAAAAAAGAGATTAAGGAATAAAGAAAAATGGATGATGTGTATAGATGAGTTTAACTCACATGATCTATGCTTTGCATACTTTGATTTTAGATGATGATGGATTGACTCACCCCAAGTAGGGCAAATTTTGGATAGATACATCCTGAGATAAGCTACACACTTTGATTTGTCCCAAATAAGGCATATTTGGGAAATAAATATCCCAAAAAGTTATGGAATTGGATTGTAAATGATCTATACTACGTAAAATATGCACACTTGACTTACCCTAAGTGGAATAGAATCTATGAACATAGATTGGATGGATGAGTGGCTGATTGATAGATTTATTGATTGGCTAAAATAGATCAAGGATTTAATTAATTACATGGATTAAGGATGATATTATCACACTGATGGATTATATGAAGTTTATACATTGATGTAAATACATGTGTAGATGGTACAATGATCATTCAAAGTATGAAGTAACCATAAAAAACCAGGTACACAATGATGTCTAAGATGATGTAATAATGATTAAAGAATGATGTGATGTGATTAGACATGGATAATTAGTTAGATGAAATGATGAAAAAATAATAAGAATGGAAAGAAGAATGAGAATCATTGAGCTGACCTTATAAACTCCTGTGACTGAGTGATACCTACATAGTTTGAATATAATTTAGGTCTATGTAGTTCTCCCAATAAGTGAGGAATGTGATGAGGAATTATGGATATGCATATATTATTTGACCTTAAATTTTTCTAACACAAATAATATTATTGGATTGGATTTTTTTAAGGGGATATACTACCATTTTAGTGTAGTCTTCACATGATTTTCAACTTGATTTTTTATTTTATGCACAATAGTATGCACCATGATATAAAACATAATTATGACCTCATTTTAGTGTGCATAAATATTAGCCCCCAATCCAAAAAAAATCTTAACCCTAATTTGGATTTTGGAATCCTACTTGGGTAGATAGGTTTAATGATATATAAATTATAGGGTACAAGGTAATGAACCAAAAAACTATCAAGACAATAAATTATCAATAGGAAAAGCTTCTAAAAAAATAACTTATTTTTATTCATATTGAATGAATTTAAATAATTATAAACCCAAACCATGCTTAAATAAGCATCATATCAAAATTAGAGTTGACATGAAAAAATTAAAAAAAAACTAAAATCTAAAAATTAAGTTTCGCATACAAGAACGTGAAACTCTAAAAATTTATAGAAATATAATAAATAATATAATTAGCCTATGGGAATAAATTAAATTGAATTTGATATCTGGTCCTAAAAATATATAATTTCTAAAAATAAAAAAATCTTGAAAAATCATTCAACGGTAATTTTAAACCCTCAAATGATCACGTATGGCCTCCTAAAAATATCAAAAACAATTGTAAGTGGATAGAGTAGTTTATGGTATAATATTTTATATGGTCATTTTGGCACATGTAAGATCTCAAATGGAACTATGGATCAAAATTTATGGCCTCTGAAAGATTGGTCTATTTTTTTGCATCATTTTCCTCTAGTTGAAAAAAACTTAGCTCCTTTGAGTTACCTTGATTATACTGCTACCATTTTTATTTGTCAATATTATTTAGTTCCCATTGTAAAATATAAGTGTTATATTCTTGATACAATCCGTCCCACTATAAAAAATATTTATTATAATTCCCTTACCTTGTGCTCAATATCTTCATATCTAAAACCTACATTATCTTTTCCTTCTTCTTCTTTAGAACCTATTGCTGCCAATTTAATTCTTCATCTTTGTCACCTTCACCATCTTCTCCACAAAATTCATACAAATATAAAACATTATATATATATATATATATATATATATATATATATATATATATGTACATATACATATATATATATATATATATGTACATATATATATATATATATATATGTACACATATATATAGATGTACACACACACACACATATATTCTATGGTAAACTCACCTCATAAGCATTGTCATGGATTTTATTTACAATTCTACATGGTCCAATTTTCTTGTACTTCAACTCGTTGTTCATGCCTTTTGAAAATATTTATTTCATCAAGTAAACCATTAAAAAATCTCCTTATTCAAATACCTTGGATTTTATTTTAACATATACTACTAATTGATATTTCCCATTACTTTCCTACAACTTTCTTCTTACTCTTTGCACCTATTGCATATGCTCTACAAATGTTTTTTCACCGTCACTAATTTGATCTATAATTGGTAGTTGTACCAAAGCCAAAATACCCATATGATTTATCCCATCAATAATTTTAAATGGTGATTTTCATATTTATCTATTGACTAAACTATTATATGCAAATTTAGCTTTTATTAAAGCCAAGTCCCATTGTTTGGGCTTCTCTCCCACCATGCATATCAACAATTTTTACAAGCTCCTATTCACAACTTCTGCCTGCCCATGTATTTGTGGGTGATATGAACTACTAAATTATATTTTAGTACCCATATTCTTCCATTAATTCTTCAAAAAATGACTTATAAATTTCATGTCCCTATATGAAGTAATAGTTTTTTGAACACCATGCAATCTCACAATATCCTTAAAAAATTATTCTACAACTCTAGTGGCATCATTGGTTTTTTTATATGTAATGAAATGAAGCATTTTAGAAAAAAAATCTACAATAAAAAAATTAAACCATTACCTCTTTATGTGTTTGGTAATCCCAACACAAAATCCAAACTCAAATCTATCCATGGTCCTCTTGGAACAAGTAATGGCATGTACAGTTCAGTATTTTTTGCATGTATTTTAGCCATCTAACATATCCTGCACCATGAAACATACCTTATCACATCTCTTTTCATCTTTGGCCAAATATAATTTTTCTCCACCAAAGATATTGTCTTCATCTTACTAAAATTCCTAGCCAATCCTTCACTATGTAATTCTCTTATTATATTGTCTCATAGAGACCCAACTAGAATGCATAATTATTTCCCTTTGAAGAGTAACGTTCTTGTATAATATATTAATCATGAATAGTATCTATACCACCTATTAATTTATTCTTTCACTACTCAAATACATTGAAAAAATATGTATATGTATCATATAATTCCTTTGATAGCTTCAAATCTAACTAACTTACTCACCATAATAGTTAATAATGCTACTCTCCTACTCAATGCATCAAGTACCTGATTCTTTTTTCCTAATTTATGTTTCAACACAAAAGTATACCCCTGCAAGAAAAAAACCCACTTTGCATGCCTACTATTCAACTTATTTTTTGTATTCACATAATTCAAAGCCTCATGATCTGTAAATAGGATAAACTCCTTAGGCACCAAGTATTGCCTCCAATATCTTAATGCTTGTACAATTGCATAAAGTTCCACATCATAATAAGAATAATGTATTCTTACCTCATTCAATTTCTCACTAAAATAAGCTATTGGCTTTTCTTCTTGACTGAACACAGCAACAATTCCCAAAAATGAATCATCATTATCAACCTCAAACACTTTGTTGAAATTTGATAATGGTAAAATTGGTATTTTTGTAATATTCTTCTTCAAAAATTCAAATCTTTATATAATTTTTCTATTCCATGTAAATTCCTTCCCTCTCATGCAATATATTATTGGTTTCACAGTACTAATAAATTTTATGTAAAAAGTTGTTAAACCATGGAAATTTTTTACCTATGTAATGTTTTTTTGAATAGGCCACTCAAAAACTACAAATCCCAAAAATACCAAACTATTCTACATAAACCTGCACTTCTTTAAATTTGCATACAACTTATCTTTTCTTAACAAATCTAGTACCATTCTCAAATTTTTTAAGTGTTCTTCTTTAGTATTACTGAATATTAAATTATCATCAAATAAACAACCATAAAATTACCAATAATTCTCATAGTATTATATTCATCACCCTCATAAAATTCTAAGTAAAATAGACAATCCAAATGGATTCACCATCCACTCATTTAAACCATCCCTAGTCTTGAATGTAGTTTTCCACTCATCTCCTTCATGAATTTGAATATGATAATAACCACTCCTTAGATCAATCTTGGTAAAATATTTTTCTCCTACAATCACATCCATCATATCAACTAAACAAGGTATAGGAAATCTATACTTCATTATAATTTTATTAATTGCTCTACTATCTACACACATTTTCCATCATCCATATTTATTTGGATTTAATAACATTGGTGTTGTACATGGACCCATACTCTCCCTTATCATATTATTTATTAATAATTTAGTAACCTATTTATTTAATTTTTCATGTTCTATTGGACTCATCCTATAAGTTTCTTGATTGGGTAGAGCTGATCCTATAATCAAATCAATGTGATGTTTAAAATCTTTCTTTGGTGGTAAACCATCTTGTAACTCATTAGGCATAACATATGAATATTTTTTCAACACTCTTGCTGATTTTTTTGGTATTTATACCATTTCCATATCTTCATTCTTTGCTACTAATACATAACAATAACCTGCTACCTTCATATCTTGGATAAATTCTTTAGTAGAGATCATGATTTCTATCTTCTCTTCCTCTTTAAGAGGTAACAAAACTAATTTTGTACCACCTTTCCAAAAAGTGTATGTGTCCTTTGCTACATCATGAATTAATTTCTTGTCAAATTTTTAGAGTTTCCTCAATAACAAATGGCATGCATCCATTGGAATAACATCACACCATATTTCATCATTATAAGTTTTTCCTATAGAAAACTTGATTAAGAACCTTTATCTAATGTAACCTCATTCCATTTCTTAAACCATGAAATATTATAAATATTATGATTCTTTTCACATTGTAAATCTAATTTCTCTATCACTTATTTAGAAACCATATTCTCACAACTACCACCATATATAATTACTTTGCATATATTTCCACTCAAAGTACATCTTGTTTGCTCATAACCATGCATCACCACCTTATTTATTCTTCACTTTTTATTTCCTTAGAGTGATCATTATTATTATTATCATGAGATTCTCTCCAACATTTGCTAGTGTAACTTTAGTATTTTGATCTTCTATCTCAGCATCAACTAGATTGACTATTGAGTGATCATCTTACCTCCTTTATTAATATTCATAGTGTCAACACTCAAATTCTTTTTTCCCTTCTGAACATATATAAAAAACATAGGATCTATGATTATTCAAAAACCACCCTATAGCACCACCATAACATTTTCCTCTCTGAAACTCTCTTCCTCTTTACTGGTATTGAAACCCTTGCCTATCCTCATCTTGCCTTTCTAAACCACATTATGATTCACCTTTAATGGTATTAGACCCACATTTTATGGTATTAAACCCACCTCATCCCATTATTATAGGTTATATACCTCTTCTTATACCAAGAGACATTCTTTTGAATCTGTCTTTTTTGTTTTTCTTCTACCTTCAAAGCTAATTGAGAAGCCTCCTCCATGAAAAGTATTATATGCATGCTTAATTCATATTGACAAGTAAATTTCAAACCATTTACATGACTTTCATCCATATTATTTTTAAGTTCATCATGATCCACTCATATATAAATTTTATAAAACTCATCAGTATACTCTTATGTACTATGATATATTTGCCTTAAATTTTGAAGTCTTTTGTATAGGGTTTGTGCATTATCCATAAGAAGAAATTTCTCCCTCAACTTATTCTCCATATTTTTACACATATTAATCTTATATTTAAATTTTCTCTATCTCTCTTTCTATAGGTTATCCCACAAAATCATTTCATGACATTTTAATTTCATGCATGCAAACTTGACTTTCTTGTCTTCTCTCATAGTCTTCCACTCAAAGAATTTATCCATGCTATTCATCCAATATATCAAGTCCTCTGGTTTTAAATTGCCTCCATAATCTAGAACATAAAAATTTATTCCTTAATTTATTCCTTCTAAATACCAAACCATCCTCTCTTCCATTTATGATGGTTGTTGTTATTATTCTTCTTCATGATGAACTTCTTCATCATGATTTATGTCCTCATCACCACCTTGTCTTCTTCTTTGATTAGTGATAGCATCAGTTAATTATTCCACTTTCCTATTTAGCTCTTGTATATTCCAATTCATCTTTTCAATACATCCTCATCTTTTTTCCATGTCTTATTCCTTCAATATGTAAACTTGCTCTGATACCAAATAATAAACCTAAAAACTATCAAGACAATAAATTATCAATAGGTAAAGCTTTGAAAAAAAATTATATTGATTCATATTTAATGACTTGAAATAATTATAAACCCAAACCATGATTAAATAATCCTCAAATGAGAATTATATTTGACATGCAAAAATATGATAAAAAATAAAATCTAAAAAAAACTTCTATTTTTAGTAGTTGCTATTTTTTGTAAGTTTTACATGCAAGTACTTACAGCTTTAAAATTTTCCAAAAATATCCTAAATGCTAAAATTATCATATGGGATAAAATTTAACTAAATTTTATGTCTAATCCTAAAAATATACAATTTCTAAAAATAGAAAATTCCCAAAAAAAATTATTAAATGATAATTTTAGACCTTTAAATGATCACATATGGCCTCCAAAAATATCAAAAACAAGTATAGGTAGATAGAGTAGCTTATGAAATCATCAAAATTATTGAGATGGTCATTTTGGTGCATGGAAGAGCTCAAATAGAGCTATGGATCAAAATTTATGGCCTCTAAAAGATTGGATTATTTTTCTGCATCACAAGGGTGAATATCAAATCTACAACATGTCAATTATATGTTAAAATTAGATGTACCATATACTAAATTTATTAAACTAAGATAGGCTATAAATATAAAGTATAATTATGCTAGATATAAAAATGACATAAAACTAGGCACTTATTAGGCTTTGATGATAATGTAGATCTAGATCTAGTATAAGATGAAAATAAGTGGGAATTAGATTCTAGAACAATAATCAAATTCTTGATCTAGTGCATCTAGCTCTCTAGATAGTTGTGTTAGCCTGGAATGGTTATGTCGATGCTACTATCTATGTTTGGTACTAGTTTAATGTATGAAATATTAGCTAAAACATGATGCTTTTGGGTTTGGCTTCATCTTATAGACTGTTGCTCCTAGTGAAATGGAAAAACCCTAGCTTTTCATATTTAATGGGTTAAGGGGCACATAATGTTGAGATGACCCTCAATGACCTCACTATCAAAGGCCATTTCCTACATATATAATAGGGTCTCAAATTCATGTAGTTATCCCCTACGTGTTAGCTTGTGTGTGAATCATGTGATGTATGTAAATCAAGTACAATAGTGACCTAGCTTATAACTTGGAAACTAAGACCTTATGATTGCTCCTTTAATAATTCAAACATGTAGTTAGGTTATTCTTCTAAATTATATTAGAATAGGCTATAATAGGCAATCTTTTGATAAATTGAGTGTTTCTTAAATGATCTTTTGATCTGATTTCTAGGTGTTCATAAGTGAGGAATGAATGAGGTTTGATATTATATTTATATAAATCCTATATAGATATCACTCACATAAAAACACTTAGGCTAACCATTAGGATACATTTTATTTTCAAATTGTATGATTTTAGGGAAATATACACTTGCATCAAGTCAAGACAATAATGTTGATGTTATTATCTATCCTAGATGTTAGTGTATAGGGAGTAGTTAAATAGGTATAGGATCAAAACTTATAGAGTTGTAAGATAATTATATTTTAAGCATTATGGGAAAGATAAGAAGTTTGTGTCATCAATATAAGTCTGGTCAGACTAATAAATAGGCTAAGGGGTACAAGATAGAGTAGATGAAAGGGTTGTTGAAGTAAGGCATGTGTATAACTAAGAGGAACAACCAAGGTCTGATTTTGCCAAATGTACAAGACCGAGGTGCCACATAATCACAAAATATAATATACATTCCCCCCTCAAATCTAGTAATTAAATTTATAGTTTAAATGAAATGAATAAGTACCTAGGTGTGTATGCACAATTTATCTTTACTTGAGTTGAATTTGAGTGCTTTGCTAGAGTTGATTTTGAGTGTTTTTATAGTGAGTGACCTACAACCAAGAGCATGTTATAGTGTAAAATAAGTGCATGTATCTAGGTTAAAAGTTCTTGAAATATATTGAAATTGAAAGAGTAAGGTTTAGGAGTACACCTATGTGTCAATGTAATGGCATTGCCTATTGGAAAGTTTTTTAACAAAATATGCATCATTATAAGGATATAAAATTGAGATTAGGATAAATATAGATAAATATTTAAATTTCATATATCCAAGTGTGTGTGTGTGCATTGCCTATTGGCAAGTTTTTTAACAAAATATGCATCATTATAAGGATATAAAATTGATATTAGGATAAATATAGATAAATATTTAAAGTTCATATATCCAAGTGTGTGTGTGTGTGTGTGTGTGTGTGTGTGTGTCTATATATATATATATATATATATATATATATATAGAGAGAGAGAGAGAGAGAGAGAGAGAGAGAGAGATTTGGAAGGCACATGCCCCTAATCTTGGAGAAAAAGTGAGTTTCCACCTAGAAGTTGAGATTAGTTCAACCATGAAATCAAATGATACTTATAACTTGGTGAGGTTAGATGATTAATTAAAACCTAAAAACTTGGCAAGATTGAATGATTTAATCACCTCAACCATACCAAAATGTGAACCAAGTATTACAATAGATTGATTTGATAAAGTCCATAAAAGTTTGTAGGGTATCAATGCATGCAATGGATTTAAAATATAAAACTAATTTATATTTTGTAATATTATGTACATGTTACATAAAATATGCACCTTAAATATGTCTCATGTTAAAACCATATATAACAATGGTACCATGTATGGAATTCTACCATAACTATGAATGTGAATCATATAACTGTGTGCTTTGGATAATTTGGATAATTGTGTGTGGAGTACATGCTTTCAAAGCATGCCCCCACTATATATGGATAGATATGAAATTAATATAAGTACCAATGTGGAGTACATGTTTCTAAAACATGCCCCCACTATAAATTAGAGATGTTGAATATTTAATAGGTGTATATAACATGCTTCCAAAGCATGTCCCTACTAAATTTGTGAATTGATACAAGTGCCATATTAAATGAATGTGGAGAACATGATTCCAAATCATTCCCCCAATGAATATAAAAACTTTGAAAGTGTGGAAGCCATGTCCATATGCCATTCCTTCACTAAATTTTCAAACTAGTATAAGTATTTAATATTGAATGAATGTAGAGAACATGCTTCTAAAGCATGCCCCCTCTTTAGTTTGGAAACTATGAATGTGTGGAAGCCATGTCCATATGACATTTCCCATACTAAATCTAATAATTATAAAAAGTGTGGAGAATATGCTTCCCAAGAATTCCCCCACTAATATGCCCTCCCTTTGAGGTGAGGTAAAAATAGTACCTAGAAGATACCTCACCTCAAAAGAATAAGACAAATGTGAAATTTATGAATGTAACCATGTAGCCTATCAAAGGAAAAATGTCTAAGTAAATGTATCATTGAAGCACACATAACTAATGTGATAACATTTAAGTCTAATATGCATGATAAATATCATGGAAATATCTAGATGGTAATAATATAATATCAATAAGAAAACAAGCGCACACACAACAACACTCAAAATAAATTCAAAAAGCAATGGTCCAAAGAGACTACAAATAAGGGGCATGTTCAAATGCCATAAAATAAAATGGAGATGACTTAGTCAAATGTACAAAAAAAAGGAATGGAATATTCAATTATCCATATAACAAGTAATTACATATTCAAATGTCAAATAAGGAAACATAGACACAAGGGCCACATATAATGGCACAAATTCAAATACTCGAACAATGAAGACAATAGCAAGGCAAAACACTCAAAGAAGTGTATAAAGAAAAATCATAAGAAACCAACATAAACATGTCATAGTGGCCCATGGGTCAAATGTGTTAGAAAAAAATGTCAAGTACATACCATATCAAGTACCATGTGCAAGAGATAATCATGGATAATATGCATGTGTAAGTGAAAATGTAAGCCAAAACATGATAGTGTAAAGTGATCATTGAATAATATAACCTATGTATATCAAAACTAAAAAAGTGGATGCCCCTAATTTCCATATGACATGATTAGAATGAAATTCAAACATCCAAAATACGAGGGTATCATGTATCTATGTATGCATGTATATTTGTATGTAGGATAAATTATATGTTAGCCTTCAACATCAAACTAACACATAGATGCAAAGGAGCCAATAAAACATTTAGGTGATAAAATTGTTTTTATATTTTTTAATGTTTTATTTTTGGGGTATTTTTGTAATTTTTTATGATGAGGAAAGATCATCTTATGATTCTATCCAATGTATTGTCATAGATATCTCCCCCCACTGTGAACCTTACAACCTTAAGTTAGATCTTTCACATTATTTTCATCATGATTGGCTAGTTGAAAAGGTACATAACATGTTCCTCTTCACATTTTGCATCTGTAGTAGAATATGTAATGCTATCACTTGAAATATGTATTAATTTTCCTTCATGAAAAAAAGAGATGAGTTATTGATTTTGGTCAATTGTTACTTTCATTTGGTATATCCAAATATTTATAAGGGTAAATGAATGTGGAGATGTGGTAGGCATAATCCAAACCTATGTTTGAATTACTTTAGGACCACAAGTAATTGGTATTGTTATGTTTCCCAAGGAGTCTTTCCAAGTGATCTTATTTTTCAAGTCTTGTAAATTAAAATTGAGCTTCTCAAAATGCTTTATATTTCAAGTGGTTTTTGTTTGTGTAGGATCAATATGTTTATGCAAAAAATAAGCACCACCCATGTATAAGGTAATTTTCAAATCTTGGTGATGTGTGCACTTTTTGATTTTTTTTCACTTGAGGATTTAGCATCAGATGAGGACCTTGTATGGCCCCCATATTAAGTAAGTTTTGTGAAGTATTAATATAAAGATTAATAACACTATATTTTGGCTCATAATTCTAAATTGGTAATTTATCTCCATCATTAATATAAGGGATAAAAATTTGGTACTTGGAAGGAGAAATATTGGTTAAGGAACCCTTTAGTAAGCTATAGAACCAATTGTGAGCCTCATTAGAAATGCTCATATGGAATGCCTTTAATAATAATCAATAATTTTTCCATTAACCAAAAGAATGTAAATAGTTTATCATGTTGATCCAAAACTCAGAAGTTTTGGTTGATAAATATCACAATAACATATAAATAACATAGTAACAATGAATTCTCTGAGAAGAGATGTAGTATTACTCAAAATCGCAATACAAATATATGTTTATCTCTGGGAAGAGATGTCTATCTTCACATTTTGGGTTACCTCTTATTTTATACACAATTTGAAAGCATGGGGAGGATGTGGAAGGTCATTAATATTGAGGTAGATGAAGTGGTATGACTTCCAATATTTAAAACAATACATAATTCAAGGAATTACTATTTTTAAAAACTTACTATTTTTAGATAGCACTATTAAAATTGAAATTTGAGGCACTTCCATTGGGTTTTCGGGGGTAAAACTTCATTGATCAGATTTTGATGCCATTTTAAGACGTTTCCCTCATTCTTAGCTTTCCAACGGTTCAA
This sequence comes from Torreya grandis, assembly GCA_037957365.1. NCBI lineage: Eukaryota > Viridiplantae > Streptophyta > Pinopsida > Cupressales > Taxaceae > Torreya > Torreya grandis. The sequence goes on along the minus strand of JARHVA010001401.1, from coordinate 1,702,191 downwards.
ACGGTGAGTAAATTGGAGCTACAGTGCAAAAGTTATGGCTCCCAAAAGTTCCATCATCAATTGGGGTGGAACTGTCACCCGAATTGTCGCCTAAATTGATGCCTGGATCACATGTGCTCAAATGTATATTTATGGTTCACAAAAATAGGATAATTTGGTAATTCAAAACCAAGTGGATAAGGGTATTCAAGTATACATTGTTCAAGAGTTTGATTATTGAATGTGATAACATTTACATTTGTAAATTATGGAAAGCCACATGAATTTGAAGTATAGAAACCTATTTTTGAATATTACCAATAGTGTTCATCATAGATATAAGATAATCCATGATAATGGTGGTGTTTAACATAGGTGTTATCATTGATTCTAAACAATAATTTCTTTTATATCTAGATATATGAGTATCATCATTGTCATGGATAACAAGTTCAAGTTTGTAATACTTGAATTTAGTATGTTTTGGTAATGATTATTTCTTTTGATGTGCGTCTATGTTATCCTCAATATGTAGTACCTTATTTTCATCTTGATATGAAGGAGCCATTGTAATTGAATCACCTATTTCATAAGTGTGTATATGCTTAAGAGGAATGCATTATTTTGATGGTATTTTTATAGGAATGCCTTTGGTTTCATATTGTATTTTATAAAATTTGAAAGGTTTATCATTGGTAGGAATTTTAAATAAAGTCCCATCATGTATGAATTTTACACATCTGTGAAGTGTAAATGGGATGTCTTCCATTGAATTTATCCAAGTCTACCAAAAATTACATTATAATTTAATGATTGAGGCATTACCTAAATATTAGATCAAATATTTTTTGGTCCCAATATCATGTCAAATGTAATTTGACCAATTGGAGGAATATGTAAATTATCAAACCTTTTCATATGCATAATCAAATTTTGAAGTAAAGTGGTGTTAATTCACATGATGGCTATAAATTTGATACTATAAGTGTTTAGGCTTGATCCATTATCAATGAGAACCATTTTGATGCACTTATTTTTTGTTTTCACTTGTATGAAATAAGATAACTCTTTATCAATAATATATTTGGATGGTAGGATAGTTGGATTAAAGGTAATAAGTTTGGCATTATTCTTGAGATATTTCATGATATTTTAAAAATATTTGAGATTAATATCATTTATAACCTGATTTTCATGTAATGTCATGTATAATATGTCCATGTAAACATTAGATTATTTTTGGAGCTCAAGTATTGAAATCTTAGCATGTGTGTTGCTCAATTGTTCACATTGGCATATAACTACCAGATCTATAACATAACAAGTCTAATTATAAATAGATTCAAATGTTTTATTTATTGTAACACTATCTCATTATACGCATGAATTTTTTTAATAGTTTTACAAGATAAGTAACGTAAAAAACCATAACAACTATAATATATTGGAAAATGAAATAATTTACAAATATATCCATGGAAAATATGATTTCAAGATTTTATCAATTAAAGATTAGCCACATGAAAAGAAATTATAAAACATTAGCTGACCTAGGGTTTTGTGTTTAAAGATTAGGTTCACCAAATGTTTAACCCTAATTTAGATTGTGAAATCATACTTGGGTAGATAAGGTTAAGGATATATAAATGATAGGGTATAAGGGTGAATATCATATAAATAGTAGGCCAATTAAATAGTAAACTCAGATGTACCATATGTTAAATTTATTATATTAAGATAGGATATAAATAGAAAGTACAAATATGTTAGATATAGAAATGGCAAAAAATAAGGTACTTATCTGGTTTTAATGTCAATGCATATCTAGATTTGGTATAGGTTGAAAGAAGGTAGGAAGTAAATTTTAAAACAATCATTAGATTTTGCATCTAGTGCCTCTGACTCTTTAGACAATTGTGTTAGCCTAGGACAATTGTATCAATACTATTATTTGGGTCCAATGCTAGTGTCCTATGTAGAATATCAATTGAAATAGGATGTGACCACCTATATGCTTATGGGTTTGGCTTCACTCATAGATTATCATTCCTATTGAAATGGAAAATCCCTAGCTTTCTACATTCAATGTGACATTGGGGGAAAATGTGTTAGTGGGAACATAATGTCGAGATGACTTGTAATGACCATGTTGTCAAGAAGCATTACCTAAATATCCAATAATCCAAAAGATATCCTCAGACACGTAGTTATCCCTTATGTTTTGGATTATATGTGATTCAAGTAATGTATATAAGGTAATTAAAAGAGTCACTTATATTATAACTTGGAAAATAAACCTTATGACTAATTCTTTAGTACTTTAGACCTATAGCTAGGTTATTCCTTTAACTTATATTAGAACAGGTTAGAATAGGAAATCTAATGATAACTTGAATTCTTCTTAAATGCTCTTTTACTCTGATTTTTAGATGTTCATAGGTGATGAATGAATGAGGGTTGATATTGTATTTATACCAATCATATTGGGAGATAATTTTCATAAAATCACTTAATCTAACCATTAAGATACATTTAGTTTGTAAATTGGATGAATTTAGGGCACCAAACACATGCATCAAGTTAGGATAGTAACATTGATGCTATTATCTATCCTAGATGTTAGTTTCTATAGAGTAGTAAAATAGTATATAAGATTATAACTTACAAAGGGGTAGGATAAGTACATTTTAAGCATTCTAGGAAAGATAGAATGTTTGTGTCATCAATATAAGACTGATCAGACTAATATATATTCAAAGGGGCATGAGATAGATTAGATGAAAGGATTATATAAACAAGGCATGTGTATATCTAATAAGAATAACCAAGTTCTAATTTTTCCAAGTGTATAAGATTGAGGTGCTACATAATCAAAAAATATTATCTACATAAAAAAATGGCAAAAATGCACCATGATATGGAAAAATCATGATGTCATTGTTATCATGGGATGATGGATGGGCTTAAATATAAGCACATGACAATAAGTACCATGATATGCAAAAACCATTATAACTCTATTGTCACACACATATGGACTGAATCAAGGCACAACAAGAAAAGTAAATAAGCAAGTAAGCAAGCAACCACACAAAAACTTGAAAATAAAAAATATAATACATCTTGTCATTAATCAAGTAAAAATTGATAAGTGAAGGCTCACTAATATTAATAACTATATGGTTCCCATATGAAAGGATATATCCAAGGGGATTTATTTTGGAAGGACATATCTCAAAAGATCTAATTGATTATTTACCCCAAGTAGGGAAAATGTGGGAATGAATATCCTAAAAAGAAAGACTAATTGGATCAAGGATTCTAATTGAATTTAGGATAAGACAAATGTTTTTTATACTTTGTGGATTTAAATATCTTAAGAATTTTTGTCATTTTATTGTTTTTCTATTTTTTTAGGTTTATTAAATTTTATGATGTTTTTTATATGTTTAATTATTTGATGTTTTTTGACTTTTTAGTGCATGGACAAAGGCTACTAAGAATGAGAAACTTATTTTAGAACTGATATGACATATAATAATGGATGGAACATATTAAAGATGATGTTAAATGATATTAGAAGCAATGAAAAGGAATGGATAGGGATCTCCAAGGACACATGGTAACTAAGTGTATAGTCATCAAAGTATCATTCATATGATTATGGCAAGATGGTTTTAAAACAAATCTCAAGACTTCTTCTAGTTCCATATCAAGGTCAAAACTAAAATAAATGATGGGAAAATAGGATGGATATGAGGATGATTTAGGATGTAAGGATAAATAAGGATGGTTAAATATAATTTAGAATGGATGTGTAGGATAAAATATTTAGATGGAAATGGGGCTACCCCCAAGTGGCAAGGTACTTCTAGGGAACAAATTATTTCGGTATGATGCCAAAAACTCATTTTCATCTTGGTAATTTTCCAAGGTACCATAAGCATAGTTTTCACCATTAGAAAAATTATTTATATTTATTCTTTCATTATTTTTTAATTTTTTAAATTTATTATTATAGTATGGGATCCTTTAGGTATGTGCTCCAATGATGTCATCCTGAATTTTTTTGATTTATAAATTAGATTTTTCCAAATTGACCAAGATGTCATCAACCCCCCTAAATTAGAGGGCATTTACATGGATAGTAAAGTGGAATACATATTGGATTATTTTTGTTGATTATGTAAAGGATTTGGAGGTAGGATGTGGTCTTGATGTGAACAGGGATTGGGACCAACAATCTCTCATTTTATGAGACTAAGAGTATATGCTTGTTAAATGTTCTAGAGATTTTTTATTATACATATGGGGTTTGAAACTTGTGATTTGTAATTGTCTTGTAATTATAATGATGTATGAGGGAGAGTGATTTCTTCATCCTTTGGTGCCTTAAAAAGGTTTTCACTAAGGGATTCATTTTCTTGACTTTTTTTATTTTGATTTGGGTCTAATAGTGCCACAAAGAGGTTTTCAATAAAGGACCTTGATTTTTTACATTGATTTTGATTTAAATTTTCCCATATTTCCTCAAGGAGGTTTTCACTAGTGGATGTTGTTTTTATATTTTGATTTGTTAGATTGTTGGATGTTGATGTTACTTTATGCTAGATTGAAAAGATGTCAATAATGAATTATTCTTATTTTATTGTTATGTAAGTAGGGTGATGTTAGGTGGTTTGGAAATCCCAATCTATGGGTATAGGAGATTGAATTTCAAAAAGGTGGAAAGGATAGGTGGCATTGATAAGAGGATGGGTGGTAAAATGGTCCTCATAAGGACTATGAATGGATTTTTTTTTAATGTAGGATGAGACATTCTAATAAATCATGAAAGTGTCAGGAACATATTTATGTTGATTGGAAGATGGTTTGTAACCAATGTTGTGAGATATTCTGTGTGAATGTAAATAGATGGGTTTGATGATGACTTGAACATGGAGGTTGATATCAGACTTTCCCATTGTATTTAATTATTTTGATGATTCTATTTATTATAGGATATTTTCTACTTTGTAAATAAGCTATGGGATTATCTCCATGTAGCCATGTAGTATTATTATTGATGATATCTTCATCTATAAGGAGGATGAATTTGACAAATGAAGTATTTATGAATTGATAGGATATTGATGTTGATGTTGGTTATGATTTTGATGTTAATGATAATTTGTTGTTTAGGATGGTCCTATCCACATGGAATGTATTTTTATGTTTATTATCTAAAAGTACCATTTTAATTTGAAGCACCAAATTTTGAGTGACGTAAGGTTTGATACATAATGGGGTGTGGGGTGATAGACCAAGGATGGTGTCATCAAAGATCGGTTCATCAAGGACTAGTAGTTCATAAAAAATGGGTTTTTTAATGATGGGTTTACCAAGGCTGGGTGATTGGCAAAATGATGGTTCATAAAAGATTGGTTAATCAAATATGGGCCATTCATCAAATAGGGGTGGGCCAAAAATTATTGGGGATTGGATAAAGATGGTTAATTTGACAATAATAGGTTAATCAAATATGGATTCGTCTAAGATGAAGTAATCATATTGACCTATAATTGGAAGTGGAGGAGTTTGATTATGATTTGAAAGGGGATATAAACATATCCCTAATGGATGATTCTCAAACTTAGATGTACCTAGGGTATATTTTGGTAGCGCATAGAGAAATGAACTTGGGTTTTCTAGTGAAACTCTAAGTATGTGTTTCAAAAATATGGTGAAAGTTAATGGATGGTGTTTAGGTGAGTAGATGAATTGATAAGATAAATGTCATGGGTCATAAATTTTTTGTTAACATGTGACTATATTGAAAATTAATGGATAGGTGGTAACATTTTTATTTAGATGAAAAGTCTTTGTTGCCTCACAATAGATATGATATCACATAATATCTATGTTATCACTCAATAGTTATGTTGTCACTTGATATATATGTTATCCTTTGAAAACATTGTTATCATTCAAAATCATTTCTATCATTCGACAACATTATTATCATTTGGTAACATTGTTATCATTTTAGAGGGTTATTTTTGCTTATCACCATAGTTGCCTATAATAACTATGCTATCAGATGGTAGTTATGCTACCATGTGACAACTATGCTACTAAACTATTGTTGTATGATAACTATCTATTGATAGACACAAAATACTTTTAAATACTAGTAGACCACTTAATTATACAATATCACAACTTGAAACCTCTAATTCAACCTCTTAGAGACCTGATTTCCTATAGGTCAAATTACAATCTAAGAGCTAAAGACCACCTATAACACATTGGATTCCCTAAACTCATCCTCACCAAATATATTTTATAAAAACCTCATGTGCCCATAAATACTTTGAATATTATAACAATAATACACATACATGGATTGGGTTGAGAAGTTTAGTTTGAAATGGATTGTCAGGATGCCCCAATATGGCATAGACACCAATTTACTTAATTCTTTGCTTAGGAGATATGATTGTGCAAAGTGCATTTCACTATGAAGGTGAAATAATGGGTTTTACAATTTGGGATCAAACCCAAAGACATTTTTATATTGATGAGGCTCCCCCACATAAATGCTAACCCTATGACCACCCATGCCTCACTGATGGATCAGGATGAGAAGTATATGATGCATCACTTTGACCTGTCAATTGAGGGTTTCTACTATTTCATTACATTAATATTATTTTCATTTAAATTTTGTTTTAAAATATATACCTTTAGTAAACATATTTGCTTTTGTTACAAGTGGCAAGAATTATAAATCTAGTAAGGGCCTAGTTGTATAATCTGTGAACAATTTTTGTCTAAATGACATGATAGAATTCTTTCAATATATATTTGTATTGTAGGGTACAACATTAGACATTCTAATATGGGATATATTCTACATATTACATACTTTGAGTGGCCAATATTTTTATTGGTATTCATATTTTTTAAATAATATTACTAGTGATTTAAATTTTGCTCTTATCATTGAAAATTATAATTTTGCATGTATCAATTATATTATTGCTTTGTATAATGAGGAATTTCACTAATTACAAATGGAGAGAATGAATATTACAGCTACTCTTCATGAAAAAATGAAGCTCATGGTTGTATAACAAGAGGTAAATTAATGTTTGCAACTGTAGTTTAAATTATTGAAAATTATTTAGTGGTTTTTATTTTATTGAACTAATAGTATCCTCTTTAGAAAAAATTGTAACTAATTGCAAGAAGATAGGCAATGGTAAGAGGTCGATAACCCACTAAGGCCTATAGATAATTAGACATGGATGCATAATAATCCCCTCATCCATTGACTAGATAAAAAATTATGTATAGTTCTATTATGCCTCCACCCAATATAGTTTCACCAATGGAAACTCAAACCTACTCTCATGTTGTTAGTAATACCATTGTCTTGTTCACATTATTAATAATTTAATTGTATGTTGTAGTTGTATTTTTTTATTTGATTCATGTTATTTTTACATTGTCCATAGAATTTACCCCCCAATATTCCTAATGATAAAATCTAAGTATTAAATTGAAATAGAGATATTTAGGTCATCTTCAACATTAAATTATGCACTTATCAATGTTGTTTGCATTATAATTATTAAATATTAACTTTTTTCTCATTTAGTATTTATCTAATATCTTTTCAATTTTGTATGGACCCCTTCTTAAAGGAAATATTTTCCACCATCACCACCATCTAACCAAGTTATAACCTGGGGAAAATATTTATTGTTTTCAACCCTAAGCAGTGGCACTATACATTTAACAATGTCATATTTTCCAAACCTTTCTCTTGGTGGTCTCCCTAGATCAAGAACTACCATTTTACAACAAATAGATCTTTATGATGATTTTTTGGGGATGGAGTGTGGGTATCAATATACTCTTTCTAATTCCCATGATATTATTAGGGATTGCAATTGAGGTAGCCAAATGCCAATTCCAAATAATTATTGAAACCTAGCTCTCCATGGTCTATTTCACCCCCTTCCCCTCCCAATCCTAATATTTCTAAGAATAATGATGAACTTACCAATTTTCCTTTAGATAATTTATTTGTGAATAATACCACCACATATGTAAAATAAATTATTTTTGGTGAGCTGGAGTGTTTGAGAAAATGGGTGGTAAGGGATAAAGTTTTGATTCAAGAAATAAATGCCCATTTTCAAAATCATAACCAATATTTAAAATTGGTTTAAAATCAACTAGAAAATTTAATGTTTTGTTGAATCAAGTTGTTTCTAAAATAATAAATTTTAGTAATGATCACAATGATAAATTTTTATATATTATGTTTAACAAGATTGATTATTTAAATGTAGAGGCTCAAGTGTACTATAATAAATGGGTAAAAGATAAAAACTTTGTGGATATTATTGATGAAAAAAAGGAGAAGGCTATGGTAAGTTATATTCATTCTAAGTTGTCTTCCATTTGCACTTTAATTCTTGTAATTTTAGCTAAATAATAATCATCATTTAATTGTAGTGAAAATATGAAAATTTGAGTAATCAAGTGAAGGTACTCAAAGTTCACCTCAAAATAGTGTGGAAACATTTAAGTGCAACTATTTACTTGAAATAAAAACTTTTTTTGTTGAATAAAAAAAATAATACATTGAATAAAATAATCAAGGAATATGGGTTATATCTACAAATTTTATTTAAGTAGAAAACTGAAGTAGATCCCTCATTATTTTCAACAAGAGATGCAACATCAGATGAAAGCACAAATATTGCAAATATTAATATTGAAGCCAAGGATCTTATCCAATTAGTAGTCATAAAATATGATACAAGCCATAGAGAGGGAGTGTCTTCTACAATAAAAAATCAAATAGACACTCCACATGAAATTCAAAAATAATGAATCAATCAGTTGTAACATGAATTTATAGTGGAAATATTATAATATTATAAGACAATTAGTTTCAAACTTATATATATTTTGTATTTATGAATTTTTAAAAATGCATTGGATTATTTAATGTATTTTAGTTGCTAATGTGTTATATATTATCTTGAAATATAATGTTTCATTTGTAATTAGTTTAGATGTATTTTGTGTATGATATATGTTTTTAAATATGAGTGTTGATTTTTGATTTCGGTTATAACAATGCTGATTTTTAATAGACATGTTTTGATGACTCAATTTTTGGATATAAATAGATTATCAGGTGTTGATTATGTTGGTTATTGATAAGATAAATGATCAACTATTATATTATTAATATTGAACCTAAATTTAAAGAAAGGGTTCTTGTAAAGTTGTCTTTATGGATTTTTTTAATAATCATGATTGTTGAGCATCAAATTCTTATGTTTTTTTATTTACATTATTATTAATCAATAATCCTAATTTAATAAATTATTAATGTGATTAACATGAGATAGCATTTAAATATCAATCACATGATAAGTGGGAAAGATTTTGTAATAAATTACTATATCAATATGGTACCTATGACAAGGTTGATTTATAATTATTAATTATTTTCTCTTTACATAATAAATAATTTGACTATGAATAGCTAATTTTGCACTTTTAACATTTTAATGTGATAAATTTTATAATAATTGAATTATCATTGATAATAATTTATAATAAATACAAAAAAATATCATAATTGGAAATGAATTAGATTTCAATGTTTGAGTTTATAATACTACAGAACTAGAACTTAGGTAGCTAAAAAAATCATTTTGTAGTTTGTTCTTTGAAGGTAGTATTTGTATCTACATTCTTAGAGGCATTTTAATTATCAAAACTAACATCATCTCTATTATTGTTTGTATTCATGAAATCTCTTCTTTAAATTAGTGGAATATAGTTTACAAGCACTCTTTCATAAGGAACCCATCCATGAGATAATGAGAAACATACAACCTCAAATAAGTCTCTATATTTTTGTCCAATCTATCCTAAAGTTTGGATTTAATAAAAAAAATACATTAAATACACTTTCATCTTCCACACATTCCAAAATCATTGTTTGGTAGAGATTATATAATCAAAAATATTCATTTATATCTTCCTATAGGATGTTGTTTGGGTAAAGTTTTTCCATATCCTCATAATAGCACCATTTTTTGTTGGTTCATTTAAAAATCGATATTGATCAATCATTGTAATTATAAAATGTGTTGACTAAGGTGTTAGTAAATATTTTTGAAAAATACCTTTAATTTCAACTCCATTGATAGCCACAGACTTGATGAAATTCTTAATAAGACTACCCATGTATTTTAAAAATAAATTACTTGTTAGTTATTCACCATTTACAGTGTTCCAAAATATTAGATTCATCACTCCCATGGCTTCAAGAAAGTAATCCATTTTAAAACAATATTGAATATTAGTATAAAATATTTTTGAAATTAAGCTTAATTTTAGTTGTGTCTCATAAATAATAGTATCATATAGTACTCATGCTATAAGGACTTCAATTTCTAATCCTACTAAATCGACACATCTTTAGAATGTGTGTATTGGCATCTCCTTTCCATTAATAATGATAAAAATATGATCACTAATATAAAAATTAAAATAGATATTAGGGTCCTTAATATCTATTAAAATTACCCAGATACCAAATATATGGCCTTTAAAATAGTCTTGTGATAAGTATAACATACCTAGAGATTGGCAAACCATTTTTTCTCAATCAAATGAAGTCAACAATATATAGATATCTCTTGTGCATGTTTTTATCAAACACTACATTCATCTCAACATAGGAAGAATACCACATAATGTTAGAAAATTTTCTAAATATGTTAAATGGTACAAAAAAATTCTTTCCTTGTCAACTTCTATCCGGTATTTAAACATAACACTTGCTAATGAAGGATATTCTTCAAAAATTCTGCATATTGGATCATACATAAAAATCTATTTTGTATCAACATATTTCAAAATAATTTTGACTGTCTATCACTCCAATCATAAATTTATAAAACTCTAAATAAATTTTTGGATTATTTGAGATGTATGCATGCAAGGCATAGATAAGCTCTTCCAATTTTGTCAAAACATCAAATATTCTAATAATCTTGTAAGAAAGATTCATTCTATGATCCATGTAATGAATTGGGATCATATATGGGGAAACTATTATTTACAATCAAACATAGAGGCTAGTTATGTACCCTTGAATCATAAATGCACCATTATCACCAACACAGACTAACTTGGTACCTATAGCATATTCATCCATCCCAACTATATCCTTTAAATTATAATTAATTAATCTATAAAGGTTTTTGGCATTAAATTTTTTAGTCATTTCTTATGTAGCTAACATATGAGGTTTTCTCAAATGGTTATGAAAAATAAAAATATGAATGAAAACCAATGATTTGTTGTCAATTGATGTGACCTCATCAATTGATAACAAGATAAATCATGCATTTTTTACTTTTTCTTTTAAATCCTCATTCTCAATCATGGTGAGACATTTTTCCATTTCCCAAGAATTGATATCTAACCAATGGGATTGTGAAATGTTATGAAATCCATTATATTAGAATTGAATCTTATATATTAGGAATAAAATATCCAATACTACATGTTATGATCAATAATCTCTATCCTATAGTGTAAGTAAATAATATATAATAAAACAACCTACAAAAGAATGATACAAGAGAGAACACATTACATAGATATTATGTGGAAAACACTTACAAACAAACAAGGGAAAAAAACCAAGGGAAAAATGGAAGCTTTAGACTTCATAGTAATCATCATAATCTCTCTTCTATAATATCTCCTCCAACAACTCCTTTAGTGCTAAAAACCAAGCACTCAATGTTTACACATGAAACATTTAGGTTGTGAACCAAATATAATAATGGCCTCCAAGATTTAACATCTAAGTATACAAGCATAAGATTGTATGGATCCACTACCTAGATAAGAAATACAATCGAGAGCTTCATGTTTTATAACATTTATAGCATACAAGAGAATAAAAGAGAGAGGATAAAATGCACCATTCTTGAAGTGGGTGCAATATTCATGAATAGGGAACCATGTATCCCCCATGTACCAAGTCAATCTTTTAATGGCATATCATGATATCCCCTTGAATACTCCATGCACACTCTAAAGTGCTACACCCCACTTCACATATGACCTCAATCTATCATAGTGTTCCTTATCCCCCACTTTCCCATGTGCATTCACATGAGTCAAAATATTCCCAACTTTTGGCCTCATTCAATAGGATCTCACACACAAAATATGCCCCACAAGCACATGAATAAATTGAATCATGAGAACCACTAACATCATGTCCTCACATGCATCCATAAAATCCAACCCATGTGACTAAGTGGATAAATGTGCTTCATTTCTCTCTCTTTAGCTTTTCAACATAAAAAATGCTCCATACGCCATACCACATCACCAACCAACCACATCACTAACCATTAACATCACTAGCATGCCACATCATCATGAATAGTGTCCATGAATAGTGAATGTGAATAGTGATTCATGAATAGTGACTATGAATTGTGATTTCACATCTAGAATTATAATCTAAAAAAATTGATATAGGTTTCCCTTTTTTCAAAATGTGATAGATGGTAGAGAATTATATATTTTTGGCATCAAGATTAACTTGATTAAATTTTCCTATTTAAGATTTTATTATTCCTCCTTTCTCAATGAGATTTTTTAGATGTTTATAATGATCTTAGTACTCTATTTAATACCTTACATACATGCATTATTTTACATCCTTCCATCTCTATGTTTTTTGTGTTTGTCCATCTATTTTTTTACTGACACATATTTTTTCATAATGTTTCTCAATTGTGTCCAATTTAAGTTACATTTTGTGGTCATTTCCTAGTTTCCAACTACATATTATACATATAAATTTTTTTGGAGTATCATTACCATTTTTAGTTTCACTAGTTTAATGAATGGATATTTAGCTACCTAGTAAAACTTAAAAGTCCTTCCAATTTTCCATGTACTTTTATTATTTCACATAAATTTCTTAGTGTGGTGTTTGACTATATTTTGTGTTTGATGAGTACAAACATAATCTAGGATTTGAATATCATTATCAATAATGCCATCTAGTTGCCTCTTCCTTTACACATAATTTTGAGTTGAATCTTTAACAAAAGTTGGTGTTTCATGAGATCTAGAAGTCTATTCTTTTTTTTGTACCTCATCTAAGCTATTTTGCTTGTAATTTTCCTCCACTTGAGGCATTATATAGACATACTCAGGAATATATTTGAGTGCTAGAATGGCATCATCAATAATGTCTTCAAATTGTGACATGTGCTTAATTTGTTCAGTCAAAATACCATTATCTATAGGTTTTGCATTTAAGAGGATTTACCTTTGATTTGATATCAAAATTTAATATGAAATTGAAAATAAACAAAAATATATTTGATAATTTAGTATCATACTTGTATCTAGTGTGGATGCTAGTTATTTGGGTTTTTTTTTTTAAGGGGGGGGGGCCTAGATAAAATAAGATAATAGGGTTTTTTATTAGTTGATTGTCCCACCCCCTTAAAATTTATAGTATATGCCATGTAATGGGAGATTATAATACAAACATAGATGTTTTTGAGTGACACCAACACTATTGAGAGCCACCAATGTTATTGGGTGAACCAATGCTACTGGGCGATAATAAAGTTGATGTGTGATAGGATTACTAGTGATTGAAACAAATGTTTTCATGCAACATGACTAATAAAAATTGACATAGGTTGTGATGGGTGAAAATTTTATGGGTAGGTGACAACTATGCTGTCAAGTGATAAGTGACCTCCAGATGGTAGATATGTCAATATTATTTAGAAATTTAGACCTCAAATGATTATATATTACATATAAAGGTTAATAAACTCATATTGACTTTTGATGGAGTGGTGAACTATATTTATATGTATGATTTTTTTTAAATAGTAGGTGAGCTAACCTAGAAAACTAACTTATACCTAGATAATTTAGGTGAATCCATGCTATTCACCACCCCCTAAAATTAACAAACACTAATTTTTAAAACTAATATATTCATGAATTAATGAAAAATCACCACTAAAATTTACCATGGATATACCTTGTTCTTGTATATATAAATATCCTTAGATGGGTGATGGTAGAATAAGATTATATTATTGGATTTATTATAATGGGTTAGATTTGCTATGGATTTAAGATGCTTAGATTATGAAGTGTTGAATCCTGGATTGGTGGATGAAGGATCAAAAAGGGATCCTAGGTGGGATACTTATTGGCTAAGTTATTATAGTTGGTTGATCATGTTTTGACATTGGAATGGTGGCTCTATAACTAGATTGAGATTATGGGGGTTATCATGACTTAGATGGTCACTAATAAGAGGGGGATTTTGATATTTGATGAGGGATGGCATCAAGTCTATATTATATTTGGATTGGTTTTTTTATTGGATATGATTTAGATAAAGCTCATATTAGATTTAGATTTGATCATGTTTTATTAATATTTCATTCAATTTGATTTTCATTAGGATTTGACTTGATGTTTGGATCAATTGATTTTTTTAATTATGATTTTGGATTTCATTTGATGTTTGATGTTTAATTTTTTTTATGTTAGATGTTTGGTTGTGTTTTATTTGATATATATGGGAGAAAGGATGGATGATATGACTTTGTCGATTTCAATTGATAGTTTAGGAGATTGAATGGGAATATGTCAAAAGCTTCAATTAATGACATGTTTCAATTATTTAATTTGATTGGAATTTTACTTGAAATTTTATTTGACTTTTGGAATGTGATTTGGATGGTGGACTTTGGATGTGAATTATCTTTGGATGGTTAACTTGATAATTTTGGATGTTAGATGTTTAACCTTTGATTTGGATGTTGGACTTGAATGTGAGGTGTTTTACTTATTGACTTGATTTATATTTTGAATTAGACTTAGTCCATGTTGTATGTGTGAATTTATTTGGATTCTTTGACTTAAGATGATTATATTTTGGACAAAATTTGATTTTAAATGGTTGACGTAATTATTTAATTTTGATTAGTTAACTCAAACTTTTTATGTTTGATTTTTACTTTGATTGGTTGACTCAAATGTTTGATGTTTAAATTTTGATTTCTATTTGGCCTTTAATTAGCTTTGATTTATGATTTGGTTTGAATTGGGAAAGTTGACTTGAATTGACTTGATATTTGACTTTGAATTTTAACATGGACGGTTGACTTGATGTTTGATTTGAATTTATAAGGTTTCCTTGATTTAACTTGAATAGTTGAATTTTAAATGTTTAATAAATTTAATGTTTGAATTTTGACTAATTTTATGTTTAACCAATTTGACATTTGAATTTTGATGGATTCAACTTGTTTTGACTTGATGTATAACTTTGAATTTTTAAGTTGACTTAATTTTTGATGGTTTACTTGATTTGAATTGATGTCTAACTTTGCTTTAACTTTTGAATTTTAATTTTGACTTGACTTGAATTAAATTTTAAAGGTTGAACCTTTGATAAGTTTGATTTGTTTGAAATTTTAAAGGTTTATAATCAATATTGGTATTGAGAACAATCAAACATAAGCATAAAAATGGTAAGACATATGCCTAGTAAAAGGTGTACAACTCAACCAGCAACCCAACAATCCACTCATGTAAAGTGGTGACTAGATTGGTATCCCAACCCTCACTCTACATATATATGTGATGAGTAATATTCAAGGATGTTGTTTCCCTTGCATTTATACTATTTATAGCTAAAGGGTCCTAAGCTAGGTATAGATAAGGATTTATAGGTATGTCCCTTATATACCTCAAGGTATGATGGGTCCTAAGTCTATAGAAGAGGTTTATTAAAGGTTTGAATGAGAGATTTTAGTTCTTTCACACCCATTCAATCCATAGGATTTTAATAGAGTTTTTTTTTAAAATAAATCCTTGATAGGTGTTATATATGGCCTATGTGTTAGAGCATGTAATATCCTCCCTTCATGGCATGATTAAAACACATAGTTACTTGGTTAGTAATGATTACCCTTCCCTAAATTCTATAGCCTATCAAAACACATTTTTGGTCCTAACATTAGGGGATGAAATCTTAGACATTGAATCAAATATACTTCTGATTTGGAATCAAGGTCTAAGTTGCATAGCCAAAATAAAAGAGATTCACATTATTTTTGATTCTTTGGATTGATAAAAGGTGTGAGGCAAGAGCATATGTAGCATCTATTTGAGATTAAAAGAATTATAAATATAATCCATTTTTAATCCTTATATATCACCTTAGGGCACAAAGGAAGAGCATAAATGGTCTTATATTTCAAAAATACACACATGTAATAAAAAAAGGAAATAAAGAAAATATTTTTTGTTACCTAAATCAAAATGTGTGTTTAATTATTAAGCCCAAAAATAAGTGTGAGTTTTCTGGCTGATTTAAGACTTTGACAGGTAAAAACCTACAAATAATATATCAATAGTTTATTTATTATAACTTTGACAAGCATAAAATCCTACACAAACTTTTAGATCACAAACTTCCAACGATTCCACCAAAATTATAACTATTTTTCCAAAATGTGGGATGAATTTTCCATTCTATATAAAACATAGTCAACAAAAAAAAATGATTTCATTAAAATCAAAATGATTTCATTAAAATTAGAATGATTTCAATAAACTTAAGGCAATTTAGCCACCTTAAAAAACATAGACTGTCATAAAAATAGATATGATTTCACAAAAATATGAATAATTTCACTAAATTTAGGATGATTCTATCACCTTATAAAACACACTTTCAAGAAACCAGAGATGATTTCATTAAATTCTGAATGATTTCATCAAAGTTAGGATGATTCTACCAATCTACAAACATGGAATGCCAAAAAATAGAGACAATTTCACTAAAATTATAATTATCTCACTAAAATTAAGATTACTCTTCCACCCTATAAACATACATTATCAAAAAATAAATATGATTTCACCAAAATCTGAACAATTTCATAAAAACACAAGATAATTATGCCACTCTGTAAGAAACATAGAAAAACATTTTCACCAAAATAGAATACATTACCACCAAATTTTTTATTAATCTACTAAATTTTTAAAACATGGATTTGACGAACTACAATTATACCAATTAGTAGGTCTATTCCACTAATTTCACTATGAATCTACTAATTCACAAGATGATTCTACTAGGAATCTTGGAACAAAAATTTTATTGATTTTTGGGAATTGTTGGAGAAATTTTAGTTAAAATAGTGAAAATTTATTGGGAATCACTGGGTAATTAAGATTTAGATGCATTTTTAGGATGAAAAAATTCCCACTAGGCATGCCATGTGTAACATCATGGAACAAAGACTAGTATTTAATTATTATAAATCAAAATAGATTTGTAATATCTAACCAATTTGAGCATGTGTCCTCAAATTGATCAAGTAAAAAATAATGAAATTATAATTAGAAAACAACACTTGTTATACCTTTGGTATCCTCTTGTAAAATTTGGATGATCTTAGAAGTGAAGTAGTTTCAAAGGTGGGTCAAGATGTGTAGAAAATTCAACAACACCTCCCCCTACAAATGGATGACTTGGCTAGATGTTTGATGACATCGGTTGAATATTTCATTCACAAATTAAGAACACTTAATTTTAACAAATAATAATGTTAATAATGGAGATGAAGCACTTTAATTATATATTTGGTTGATTGATGAGATCCATTAATCTTGGTTGGAGATCAATGGTGGAAGATTAGTACACCTCATAAATGAGGATGATTAATTGTGTAAGAAGGTTGAAGTGTGAAAGAGGATGAAATGATGAAGGATTTAAGTGTCTAATATCATTTCATAACTCCTTCTTACACATTTTCCTATATACATTAAATTTTCCTTGGAAAATATGGATGATATTATGATGTGATGATTTATTGGATTTATGAATTTGGACAAATATGAATTTATAAAATCTATGGAATTTATTATTGGGGATGGATTATTAGATTAGTTTTAATTAATTATATAATGGAATAGGTTTTGATTTTTATGGGATTGAATAAAGTTATGGAAGGAGAGATTAATTGATAAACATGGTGAATAGTCAGTAGACTAGGGATTTTAATGTAGATAAAGCACTAAAGTAAATAATTGAAGGGTGATGTTAGTGTTGTATTAGTGGATAGTTGAAGTTTACATGAGGTGTCTAATTTTACGTGTCTACATATTTTGTTCTAAAAATGGCCCATTTTGAGGCATTATATGGTAGAAAATGTAGAACTTCAATCATCTAGGATAAGATAGAGAATAGAGTAAGCATTAACCCCTAAATATTGGTAGAAATGGAATATTAGGCCATAAAAATTAGAATAATATTACCTAAATATAATGATAGACAAAATATATATCCTAAATTAAAATTGAAACAAGAAATTTTAAGTTGAAGACAAGGTTTTTCTTATAGTTAAACCTCAAAAGAACTCAATTAAGTTTGTAAAATCTATAAAACTGGCTAAAAGATATGTGAGACCATTTGAATTATTTGAAGTCATTAAATTAAATACTTACATACTTTATTTACCACCATTTATTGATTTATTTCATACTAATTTTTATGTCTATTACTTAAAGAGCTATGTGAATGATATCTCACATGTTATTGATTTGGACTCTTCATAGGTTTTGGACCCATGAGTGGTAATGAATTAACCATTGATGGTGCTCGATATTCTAAAGCTTTAATTGCATAACAAATAAATATCTCAATGTAAAGTCTAGTGGGACCAATACTCTTAGTATAGTGTCACCTAGGAGGAATATGAGGAGTTATATAGAGTATTTACAAATCTATTTACTTATCTATTATGAAATTATAATACTTTCTTATTATGTTATGTTTTAATTAATACATTAGGATGATGAATTTTCCTTAGTAGGGAAGGATATTACATCCCATATTCACCTACTAATAGTGAAAAATAAATAGTTTTTAATAATGGTTTATGGAGTACATTTTATGATATGTTGTGATTCTATGTTTGATTTGATACATATGTTTTTTTGGGTAGTATATATGCCAAATTTTTTTATTATATTTGTTTTACAAATTTTTTATTACAACATAGATGATGTGATAATTATTGTTATAATACTTATCATGCATGTTATACCTTTGCAACTTGGTTGAGATGATATTCACTGATGATTTTACTTGTGATGGTTTATATGTATATGTCATTATAATATGTTGATATTAAATGAAATCAAATTGATTATGGCAGAGTTGGTTATCATTTTTTATAGTATTTTGATGTTTTTTTTAGTATTTAGGATGTACTATTTTATGTCTCATGCTAACAACCACACGTTAGGCTTGATGTGGATACAATAAATATATTTCAACCCTAATGAAGGATTGTCCTATAGGAAATGAATCATATGGTAGAGGGAGGTAGATCATGACTATGTGTGGATGTACCAAACATTCTAAGAATCCATCACACACTTTCATAAGTCTTTATGATGTTTTCTTGATGTTATATTTGTTAGAATTTTAGTGATACCTCAGTTATTTTGACTATGTGATCATATTTTGGATGCTACTTGAGATATGTGATTGGATTGATTTTAATTTTTGGTTTATCATTTGGTCTAACAAAAAATTTTAAGTAACCATTCCTTAGCTAATTTGTAGGTATTTTTTTTAAATCAATACAATTGTATTCAAGACTACCAAGTATGGAAAGCATAGAAAAAGACCCTTTTTCCTAGGCTCCTAACCCTCCTTGGTAGTATTTAATACAAATATACCTAGTAATTATATTACCTTAAGGTGAGTTGATCAAATTTGAAGTTTTTGAGGTATGTTTTTTTCAGAACAAAGGAGTTTGTGTATTTGTAAATAGTAATAAAATAGTGAGAAAGGTATTAGAGGCACCATTGGAGTCATTTATTCATTTAATGACCATGACATTTCATTTTCATAAATATTAAAACTTGACATTTAACAATATTCATATTATTTGGTTTGAGGGTTGAAAACCCACAAGTGTAGGAGGAATGAGTATTTTTTCATTTGTTGACCTTTTCATTGTTGTTTTTTGGATAACAAAACCCTTTTTTTTCTAAATGGAGGTATGTTGTTGAAATATAAAATTAGGTGAGAAGGTTTCAAACTCTCTCATTCACCATTAGTCAATTTTTCATAATGAGGAAGTTTTTGGGCCAATTCACCACATTTGTTTTGACAATTAAATGGTAAAATCTAGTTAAAACACCTTTCCTAGAGGTTGTATTCTTAGGGCTTGCTTTCCACGAAGCCTAGGAATGCATAACAACCACATTCAAGCTATAAGAGTGGGTTTTTATCTTGTAATTTAAGGAGAGTATTCCCTATATTTTGGTATAAGAAGAAGGAACATGGAGATTAATTGAGTTAGTTTCATGGGAGGAAAAACAAACTACATTTTCTCTTGCTATAGTTAGTTAAAAAAACAAGGAAAGAATTTTAATAGGCAAGTACTATTTATATTTTCAATTTTTTGTTGAATAAATTTTTAGATTGGAAATTGTTACCAACTAGGTAATGATAGTTTTAAAGCATTAAATATATCTATAATGAACTAGAAGAAAACCTAGACTATAAAGTAAGAGCTTGTGATTTATTATAGTTGTGATATTGATATATAAATGAGAATATAGAAGGAAATACATACATTTTTATAGGTTTGATTTAGGTGATAGTGCATTATAGTTATTATTACCAAAAATGGTTACTTTTAGGATGCAATCCAAGTGTTTCATGAAATGTCATTGACAATTATTTACTTTTGTGAGCTATATTTATAGGATGCAAGCTGATTGTTTGACAAAATTTAAATGAAAAATATTTACTTTTCTGAGCTATAATTATAGGTTGAAAGCCAAGTGTTTGAAATAATATTAATGATAATATTTTATTTTGTGATCCATACGTATAGTATGCAAACCAAGTATTTTATTAAATATAAATGATAATTCTTTACTTTTGTGAGCCAGACTTATAAGATGCAAACCAAGTGTTTGACAAAATGTTAGTGAGAATTATTTAGTTTTGTGAGCCATAATTTTAATATGTAAGCCAATTATTTGATGAAATGCCATATATAATCAATTTACCTTTGTGATCCATATTTTATACTATGTAATCCAAATCTTTGATGAAATGTCAAAGATAATTCATTTATTTATATGAGTCATATTTTTTATTATATCATCATATAAAGAATATTTTGAGTTTAACAATGCTTGATTATGTTTTTTATATTAATGTTTATTTTCCTTCCATTCATCTAATTGAATATTTCTTGTTTATGAAGTTAAGCAATTAAGGCTTTTTCCAAATTTTCACTAAACCCCTCAAAATAAAATGGTTATATCTTTGGATTGGTTAACTTGGTTTCTATTAAATTTGTTGGTTTTGTTAATTATTGATTTAGGATGAAACTATAAATTTTTTGCTTAACTTAGATCATTGTTTTTAATAAATCATGAAAATAGTAAATGAATGTATTATTGAAAATTTTGTATCTTTACTTAGTCTACTTATGTTTTGTTCTATGTGAAACTATAATAGACTTTGGAGATACTTTTGAACTAACTCTGGAGTTGCCTGTCTATTTAATCAAGATCTAATTTTGAATTGACTTAGAAGATAATTTTTAATTCACTTCAGAGCTAGTTTTTGTAGGAATTCAGTATTGATGTAGGTCTCTAGAGCTAGTTTCTTATAGGTCTCAAAAGATACTATAGGAATTTGGAGCTAATGATGTTTGAAATTCTAGAGCTAGAAGTGTTTTTTTACAAATATATACTATGTGACTAAGTTGATCTTGTTTATCATTTTAAATTAAACTAGCTTAATAGATGATTTAGTTGGAATTAAATTCTTTATAAACTAGAAAGTATTCCCATACATCTTATTTTAAGCATGTAAAATTTAGAAATAATTTTTAATAGTGAGTTAAGCATGAAATAGTTGTGTTGTGAATAGATGACTCATAATTTTATATATTTATGAAATATGATTATAAATTAAATGCTTTGGCCAAAGTGATGTAATCATTATATGAATTTTCAATTCAATATAATTTATAGAGTTGCATATTTTGTTAGAATTCATGAATAGATAGAGGGTATCTATGTCATTAGGAATCTCCACAAGTTATTATTAGTCAATTAAAAACATACAATAAATGAAAGGTGCTTAAACCTAAGACCTTGTGAGAATACAAAGCTTAGATAATAATGCATAAGATTCAAATCAAAAGTATGAAAACCTCCATTAGAAATATATTTTCATAGGATGTGGCTTATATGTAACATTAAATGATATTTTTCAATGCCAGTTTGAGTTAAGACATCTTCATTTAATTTATTTATTAGTAGAATTTGATGATAAATTTGAAAATATGATATAAAAGGGGACTTTTAAAAAAAAATAGTACTTTTTTGTATATCTTGAGCATGATAATTAAAATGTAATGAGATATATTTATAATGATCTATGATTATTTAGGACCCTTTATATTGAAATCAATATGAATGGTTGTAAAAGATTCCTCAGTAGTGCACATGGATCAACACATGGATCACCAATGTGATCCTTTCATCTTAATTGAGATGAAGGGTGGAGGATGATCTTTGAAAATATCAAATGAGAATTAATATAATCCATTCATATTATTTACAAGATGAAGGGTGGAAAATTCTCCTTCTAAGATCTTTGTGAGAGTCTAATTATACCCTTCATCTTATTTCCAAGATGAAGGGAGGAGAATAATTACAAAGAAGGCACATGGATCACTTATATGGGCCATTCATCTTGTTTCAAACATGAATGGTTTATAACTCATAAAATATCCCACAAAACTCATTAAGGGCCCTTCATCATGTCTCCAAGATGAAGGGTGGATAATAATCTTGAATATTAATTCACTTTATCAAATTGATTTAACTCAAAAAAACATATTCCATATAATCTCAAGATATTTTCTTGAATGAAGATGCCCCTTTGGAGGAAAATAATAATTAATTAAATAAAATGAAATTATAATTCTAGGTATGTACATATAGCTGGGGGATAATTCTATGGACATTTTACGTAATGTGGTCACATTATTTAAATTATGGCTATATAATTATCGATCTCTAACATGATCACGTTATTGAGAAAACAATAATGTGTATGTGTTATGTAAATTCAAATAATTTTTATGAATTATAAATGTATTATACAATGTGTACATGTTATATAATGCATATTAGTTGTTTTGTTATAAGATGAAAACCATATCCACAAGCATGTGGGAGTTGTACATGAAGCCAACTTTGGTCATAAGCTTATATTTACTACTATAAATGTTAAGTATAAGAAAATAAATGTAACATTACATTTATTTTCTTATACTTTAAATTTATTTTAGTAAATATAATAAATTAGGGTCACTCAAAATCTGATAGAGTTAGTCTCATAGTTTCACACCTTATGATGTGGAAAATAGTTTTTAAAAATACAATAAGGTTAGTACTTAGGCATTTTTAGGGTCTAAGTATTAAACTTAGGGATTTTAGGACATATCTTTTGCAATTGATATTTATTTTTGGTAAACATATTGTCATTTTTTAGGCTTTTATGCCTTTCAGATTGATTCTTGGCATTTTTAGGAGTCTTATTTTTATCAAAATTGAAGTTTGAAAACCCACTCACTATGAAATTGATGCAAAGTGGTGGGATTTGGGTAGCATAGGTCAAATTAATGACCTAAACACATCAAACAAACACTTTGTGTTAATTTTACTTATTAATCATCCCTCCCTCATACTTGATCACTTCCTACTCATGCCTCATCAACCATAATCACTCTCTCATCATTATTAATTATCCCTAATCACTCCCTCATTTACCCTAGCTATCCCTAGTCATCACTAATCAATCCTTCATGATCCTTGATTATTCCCTCATTAACCCTCACTATGCCTCATCATCCCTAATAAGTCACTACTTATCCATCCTTATCTATCATCACTCCATAATTGACCCTAATTATCCCTCATCATCTTTAATCACTCCTTCATTATCCATAATAATTCTCTCATTGGCACTCACCATCCCTCATCATCCCTAATTATTCCTCCATTGGCTTTTACTATCCCTAATCATCACTTCATCATCCCTAATCACTCCCTCCTCATCCCTCATCATCTCTAATCACTCCCTTATTGAAACTCACCATTCCTCATCATTTATAATCACTCCCTCATTTCCTCTCACCATCCCTCATGATGTCGATCCCTATTCCATACTCTGCTTGTCCAAGATCTCAACCAATATTCACTTATATTTCACTTTGTCTTTTCTTTCTTGATCTCTATATTTAAACCTTGTATACATTCAAAATTCACATCTACATTTTATTCATTTTTTTTATTCTCCACCATTCTTAATATGGTCGCACTAAACTCTTTAATCTATTCTCCTTACTCAATGCATTCAATCTTTCTTACTTTGAGGCTATCCCCTTAAATAGTCTTTATGATTTATAACAACTTGGATCAAATATTGTCTTAGCTTCCATAGTCATTAATAGGGATATAAAAAACTTCCTTCCACTCCTTTTATTTCTCTCTAACTTCTTCTCAACCATACTTAACTTCTCAACACAATCCTCATATCATACACTACCTATTACTCTATCATAAACTCTTATTGTATGGACTCAAATCATCAAATCAATCTCATTTATGGATATCCTATAGCATATCCCATCTATTAATAAATTTCCAAGCTTTATTTAAACTATTTGATGACTTATTTTGGCTCTTTCTAATCTCAGATTAGGTCTTTAGGTTTCCTTCAACCCTATCTACCACAGAGCCTCCCACATCCATAATTATCCATATTTACACAAATTAAAAACACTATACTATCTGTGTGCATGTTTAAATTAAAATTTTCACCAAATTTCATGAATTATTTATATTTACCACTCCTAAAAACTCTCTTTGAAATTATAAATCCAAATACAAGGTTTGGATTGGTTTTACAAACCTGTGAAGGGTCAAAATGAGATTTCAATATTCCAAAGGCATTTCCAATGACTTTGACTATTGTATTAGGTCTTATTTGACCCTATTAACATTTTATAAGTGTTATATTTCTATTTTTATCTATAATATATTGACTTAACCAAATTTGAATAGATTATGTACTCAGTCACATGTCTGTACTAATTCGAGATGAGGTTATTTGTTCTAATTAATTCCAAAAAGGGTTATAAACCAACATGAAGGTTTAAAATCCTTTTAAAAAAATTTATACACTTTAAAAATCAATTCCTTCTATATATAACACTCAATTTTTGAATTTCCATGAGATGCCACTTTGATTGTATTAAGTTTCTTGATGACTGCAGGATTGTGTTAGTTTTATTTTTGATCATCCAAATATATGAAATCTAATTTAAATAATATAATACTTCATGATAATATGCTAATAAATTCACCAACATATACATTTTAATATTCACTTCAATACATGCATATACCCTCTTACACAACTCTATACTCAAAACTTTTGCTCATAGAAGAATGTCCTTAGAAAAATAACATAAAATGTTTAAATACTATTAATTAATTGATATTTTAAGTTAATAATTACTCATACATTCCAAAATACCACTAGCTATAATTTGATCTTCCACAAGACTTTGACTTTCACTCAAATTTCAAGGCATAATTTGTAAAAACACATGGTATATAGTTTATAATTTGAACATTCAAAATTTTTGAAAGTCAAATGAAAAATGATATAATCACCATAAAATAAATGGTATTTTAAGGTTACCATTCATAACAATATCATAAATAAATATTTACTAATCATGTTTCATGATCATGCACACTGTCAACTATCCTTGCTCATATTCAAGAAGATGTGGGGTCTATTTTCTTTATCATCTACAAATAATCAAAACTTGTCATTATTCAATTTTTTTGGGTTCTTTAAATTCATAATTTTGAATCCTACCCCCTCCAAATATTTTGAATCTAACTTTGAATACAAAATAAGACATGGATAAGACTTTGATTAACAAATAATCATCAACTGAATTCTAAATTCTTTTGTATGTTGAGTGTCCTCAACTAACTAAACTACTAACATATTTATCAAATATTTTTTTATGTATATGTGTTTTAACATCTTAAAATATTTTGTAAAGTCTAACCAAACCAAATTCAATATTTTACTTTTTGGAACAAGATTTAATTCTCTATGAAATTTCAAAAATTCAAATGAAAGATTTGGAAAGAAAGTATAATACAAATATAATTAAAAATTGACACAAAACTATAAACTTATAAATACTCCTATAGACTTCTTATGACCTTGACCACCTTCTAAAGACTCAAAAAATGTAAACTAGATAACTATTTATATTAGGTAGTGATGTTGCTACATCACCTCATTATCCCTAATCACTACTTCATCATCTTGATCATAACTCATCATATCTAATCATTCATTCCTCATCCCTCATCTCCCTTAATCACTCCATCATTAATCCTCACCATCACTCATCATCCCTAATCACTCCCTATTCACTCCCTCATTGACTCTCACCATCCCTCATCATCCCTATTAACTCCCTCATCATCTCTACTCAATTATTACTCATCTCTCCTCATCCTTAATAACTCCATATAAGACCTTGATGGTGGTATTTTGTTGGGGTTTAACAATGTTAGGAGCTAAAAGTGGAGAGTTAAGTGCTAGCATAAAATATAAGACATAGTGATCAAAATGATGTGGAAGAAAATTTGAAACATAAATATTTAACACCTATGAAAAAATATGGGCCTATTAAAAATGATGTAATTCACAATTAAAAATATGCCAAAAAAAGAGAAGAAATTAAAACCACCATAACACCAAAAATGTGTAGTAAATACTTGTGGATCACCAAGCTATGTGATTTCCTGAAACCAATCAATTGTTTTCTATATGAAGACATTTTATGACTAGAATAATTATATTTAAGGCCTTCTCTTTTTATGTATAATGATTGAGTCATCATACCAGAGAGTGGAAAATAATTTTCAAATGATTATAACAAGTAGTCCAAGATTGGAAAGTGGTGCTTAATTCATAACTTCAATATTCAATCCAATGAAGAGTGTCACACTATGAGATCTATAATTTCACATCTAAAGAAGTGGGTAAAAGTTATCTAGAACTTTAAAAATTTAATTAGATAATAGATTATGAAGCTAAAGATATGGTCATTACTAAAAATATCTCTACTTCCCCCAACAATAAATTATATGAATTAAAAATATTATTTCATTAAAAAATGTAGATCAATGGTGAGATAATACACTTCATCATTTATAATGGAAGTCAAAATAATTTAATTTCTCCTAAATCATATTTTAAAAAATTGAACTTGAACTTTATACATCATCTGTAACCATTCACTAATGTATGTTTTAGTGTAGACCTTGCAAAATGGATCACCTAGTAGTGTCACTTGGTATACAAAATCAAATTTTTTTAAAGATGCAATCCTTTGTGACATCTCACCATTATACATGTGTTTTTTTTTACATTTGGTCAAACATGTATTTAACATTGACATGTAGTCTATGAAGTAAATCCTTAAAATGTTGTGATATATTGTCATGATCTGAAATACCATATATCATAGTTAGTTCATAAGCTTTCAATCATTAGTGCTAAGAAGTGTAAAAATATTGTCATTTATAGTAAGAAGTATACTCTTAATGGTAAGAATTAATTTTTTTAATTACATGCTTATGTCACCATATTATAGTGTCATTTATCCAATAATAACAAAGAAAAAATAATTGAACCATAAACTAGATGAATATAAGGATAACTTTCAATCACCTAAATAAGTTCCTACATATGATAAACTCAAAAATACTATTGATTTGATCCCTTAAATACCTCTACCTCAAACCTATTTATACAACATATAATTTATAGAGGATGAATAGATCAAGTGGTAGATCCATGAAATCATAGATAATGGACACATCATGCCCAAATCATTGCCTTACAAAAACCCAATTGTGTTTGTGCCAAAGTTGTGAATCAATTAAAAAATATTAATAAGATTAAAGTGAAGAAATATTATCCACATTTAAATATTAAGGCATTATTATACCATATCCATGGTTTATAATCATTTTCCAAAATTTATCTTAAGTTTGGGTATCATCATATTCATGTTAAACCTCCAAACATTTGGAATATAGTATTAAAAATAAGGAAGGATTAATTAACTATTTTGTTATGAATTTTAGGTTAACTCATATAATTAATTCATTCATTTCAAAATGTTGAATGACATATTCAATCCCTTTACCTATGTCCTTTTTTAATCTACCTTGATGACATCTTAATCTTTAAAAAACATGGGATGAACATCTACACCATGTTGAACTAATGTTTCACAATTTTTAGAAACATATTTTTGTGATAACATGAATAAATGTTCATTTTTCATGTAATATATAAAATATTTGTGGCACATTACACACACAAGGAGTGCATGTGTGAACCTAACCAAGATTCAAGCCATACATGAATGGGAAACACTAAATAATTTTGCATGTAATTCAAATCTTCTCAGAATTAGGAAATTATACAAGATATTTGTGTTTAATTTTTATATTTTTAACCAAAATACCAAAGGTGGAAGAGAATAAAGATTCATTTATTTAGCATCACAACAAAGGTGATTTGATGAAATAAAATTTAGACTTTATTTTATGTTAGTACTTATGTTACTTAACTATAAATTTGGAAAATCATCTAATTCATTCAGTAATAAAATTGACTATCACAAATGGGTTTTAACAACACAAGTCCTAGAAAAGAGCTAATTTATATTATAATGGATTAAACCACATATTATTGGATTGAAATATATATTTAGAGTATATACTTATGCTAGATGATGAGGGAGTGATTAAGGATGATAAGGTATGGTGAGGGTCAATGGAGTGATGAAGGATGTGATGAGTGTCGTCTAACTTCTCACTTAACCAATATTCAATTGGTGTCTTATCAACTAGTGCCGGTGTTCAAAGCTATCTATAGTAAGGTATGGGATGGTAGATCTAGAAGTCTGATTATGGGGGTGTGTGTTGATCTTATTCTAGTTTTGACTAAAGAAAGGAATACATCCTAAATTACTTGATTCACACTTTTGCTATAAAAAAAGAAATCAAATCAATCCACTCCTTTGCTAGAAGTACAAGATCACACTCCTATTTTACATTTGTAGGGAAAATAAATTCACACTCCTACTTATGAAAGGAAATTGCTTCACACTTCTACTATAAAAGAAAAGATACTTTGCATAGAAAAGAAATGAAATAAGAAAATGCTCTTTTTAAACTATGAATTTGTTTTGATGTTTTTATAAATAAATGCAAATAGTGACAAGATTCTAACTAATAAAATAGAACATAAATACTATACATAGTTCTTAGTTCCAAGGAGAGTGGGCCCTTGCTCCTCTTTGACTCAGGAACAAACCTTAATCAGTGCTAGAAACTTGAAGTATTAATTCATAGAAATGAAATAATTATAGTCTATTTGAAACCTATATGCTTATCTAATTCTCAATCCTCTATTTTCTTCTTTTCTAAAAATCTATTCTTTTTTAAAAATATCCATCATCCTATCATAGTCGAAAGTCTTACACTTTATACTAATATAATTAACTCAAAATAAGATGCAAATAAATAAGATTCTTTGGTCAATCCATTCTTCCAATGATAGGAGATTGGATTCCCAAGAGATCCAATTATTTTGATGAAGTAAATATCCTATTTTATAATAGTCCTAAAATATGATTATATACAAATTTATCAAAAGTAAGTCCTTCAAAATAGTAGGTAGTTATTTTCCTTATTTGATTCTAGCTGGAATGGTTCTTCTCTATCCTATTTGGTCTCCAGATCCCATTATCCTTACAAAATTCTTGGTATTGACCCTACAGAGTCCATAGAAATGAGCCTGTGGAGTCCATAGAAATAAGCCTATAGAGTCTGTAGAAACAAGCCTACATAGTCTGTATAAATAAGCCTACAGAGTCTATAGAAACAAGCCTACAGAGTCCATAGAAACAAGCCCATAGAGTCCATAGAAACAAGCCTGTAGAGTCCGTAGTTATATTGGATGGAGATCAAAATGGAATGTTCACTATACATCACCTATGTATTCTTCTTGAGAATTCTTCACATAAAAGATCACTAAAACATGTTATATATTAGACATTAATGACAAAGTAAAGATTCAGTCTTTGGTTTAATATAAATAAGACAAATATCTATTTTCCATGTAATAGCTATCTAAGAATCTAAGATTTGTATAAGATAATATCCTTCAAGAGATGATTTGAAGGAAATAACATGTCAATAATGAGCCATATTTTTAGCTCATCATCTCCCCCAAGTTTTACTTTTTGCAAGTCCAATTGCAAACATGTATTAGCGTTCATAGCTCTAGCTTCTACTTTCTACACTCTGACTCAAGTCATATTCATCAAAATCATTTGTTATATGTTTATCTGAGTTGCTGGTAAATCCCTAATGTGTTTTAATCATCTATTTCCATATACTAAATTGTTCTTCTGATTTTGGAGCCTAACTCTACCATCTTGGAATAGGTATGATTAACAAAGAGGGTCTATATCTCATGCTAATCCATTTCTATTCTCCCCTAGATTTGATTACTTCTATTAAAATTTCTAGAATTGAGGATGCTCTCCTCATACTCCATCTTAAGTTATTTGGGGACATGAATTCTTACCTTTTAAGAGGCACTAAAATTTGGTCCCATCTATTTACACATGCAGTCACTATTGAGCCAAAATTGTGTCTTGAAAACAAATCAAAAGAAATAATACAATCATATAGAGCCTGTAAATAATGTGTTTTGACCTCATCATTTAACAAAGCATAATGAAAATTTTGTTTAATCAATCTGGGAATAGGAAAGTCTTATCTGACACATAATCCTATATTCATAACATGATTTGTATAGTCCTTAAATCTACCTTTCCATGTTATCTAATTTTTGAATGTAGAATTTGATGCTCTCAGTTTAACTTCTCCTACATGAAGATTTATAAAAAACTTATTATGCTCATGATCTCCTAGAATCAATTCATGGAAATAAAATTCACAAAACAAATCTTGCTGATCAGGTTCAACACTATAGAAAATTTCCAAAAATGTTGTTGGCTACAAAATTTTATAAGGAAGATGACAAGAGATCTGTAGAAGCTACCATCTATAAAATTGTTCAAATAAAAATAAACTGTATGTAGGAGAAGGATTCATACATGCCAAAAGAGTTTCTCCTAATTTGAATGCATCCTACAAATTTTATTCAAACTCTTGGAATTTAGCCTCTAATTCTTTCTTTTCATTTTCCAAGATTTTGTTAGAAGATGTTGCATCTTTGTTTTTCTATTTAAGTATAGAATATTCTTCTTCAATTTGATGTAGTATTTGCAAGGGAGGAATACCTGGATCACTTGTTTAACAACCATGGTCAACAAATATTTTGGGGGGATAAAGTGCCATAACAAGTGCTTCATAAGAATTCACCAAATTCTATAATCTCTTATTTTCCTTCTTCAAACTTTATACATATAGCCAAAGATCAATCTATTCATCTTCATGTTATTTTCTTATTTCCTTTAACCTATTAATTTATGTGGCATAATTAGTAGGTATTGTATCTAATTTTTGTACTAAATATGAGTTGAGATGGTCATTTTCTTGTAATTGACTGATCAAGGCGTCAATGTCAATTGTTTGTTGTTGTTTAAGAGCTTGAGCTTGAGAAAGCTGCAAAGTTATCTACATAATAGGATCATTTAGATTTGATGATTCACCTTTCTCATTGGTACATACAATTTTCCCTTTATCCATTATAGTTTCAACTGGAATAGGTGGTTTTTATGCCATACTTAATTCCTCTATCATGTGTGGCTCTTCCTTTGGATTTGGCTCCTCTGTTATGATTGGAGAGTTCCTTTCAAAAGGATTTTCTCCAATATCTATAGGTGCAAGAATATTTTGATATATGGGGGAATGAGACACCATTTTAAGACTATCTAAAATATCTACAACTTCTTGTTCATCTTCTTCTATTAAAATGAGCCTTCTCCTTCTTTTAGTTACTTTTTAAGCTACACTTGGTTGATTTTCCTTCTCAACCACCAAACCCTTAGTCTTCTCAAGTTTTGTAGCAACCTTCCATCTCAATTTTCTTCTTCCTATCAAAGGAACTAGTTGTACTATAAACTCATGAGGTTCTTGTGGAGACCTTGAAATTTTAGGTTTTTGAGACCTTGTAATTCTTCTTGAAGAAGGGATTTCTATGGAGATTACAGTCTGAGATTTTTTTCTTGGTGTTGTATTCTCAGCTAATGGGATAGGTGGAGATGAGTGTTCCTATAGTACATTTGGGGTTTCTTGTGATATACTATTCTAAAATTCCTCCCAGACCTCTTGACCTTTTGAAGGAAATGATGCTGGATAATAAGCTAAATAAGGCCATGATGCCTAAGAGCAATAGTAAGGGTTGTAGACATGACTTGTAAAGCACCATAAAAGAAAGATGGGAGGTTAATTTTGTACTGAGGGTTTTGTCTCCCATGCTTAAGATGTATTAACATTTTCATGGCATCTCCCCCTAAAATACTGTGTTTCCCTTCATAAATGATATATTTAAGTACCCACTTGGCTACAGATTTCCAAGGTTTAGGAAGTGAATTCCTTTTAATCCCTTTTGATTTTCCCTTAGAATCTACTAGACATGAAGTTCTAGTCTACTTATTACCATTAAACTAACTGATTTAATCACTAAATGAAACTCTACATGTATCTCTAATTCCTTCTTCTATAACTTGTATGATTTGGCTTATGATTTGAGTTGTAATAGGAATAACAATGCCTTTCACAATTGAAAATTTAGGGGTGAGATTGGTAATAAATTCACTTACCATTATTTTGTTGAAACCCTAGAGATTTTCAATGAAAGGTAACCAACCATTGGCTCTGAACACTACTATATAAACTTTGTCTTTATAAAACTTTGTTGGATCCTTTGGCTCTGATCTTATCTTCTTTCCCATTATTATGCAGAGTTACAGTCAGCTTAGTTCCTTTAACTTCAATTAAGGTGTAGACCAATATTTTTTTGAAGTCAATAGGTAAAATGCTCTGAGGATCAATTTCTTTTAAAGTCCTTAGAAAGGAAATGGTTCATTTGAAATGTTACAGCTACATGAGTTTGTAGTGATGTGGTACAGTTAGGCACCACACATTTCTATGGAGTGTGCCAACCATTTGATCTCATCAATACAAGTCATGTGAAATGATGATATGTCATATTAATGGTGACAATGATTCATTACTTCATTTTAAAAAACCTCCTTTTTATGATGTCTCATCATTATGGTACTTGATGACTGAATTGATGATATCAAAGCCGTACACTTATCCATGCACCTTTGGTGGCTTCATTCCATGTTTTTCATTATGGCATGTGTCATTCCATTTTGGAAGATTCAAATATAGGTCATCTCTAAAGAATAGGGTCTTAATCAAATTAAAGATAATTAGTTAACTAGGCATAGATAAATGAAATATATGTCTTACTTACTTTAACCTTAGACATTATCCTTTGCTCGCCACATGTCCTACACAAATAGGTTTCCTTGGATTAGTTTACTTCATGGAGATGACCAATTATAGTGTCATGATGAGATTTATAAATTTAGTTTTTGCCCCTTGGTTAGCCATTGCTAGTTTTCTAGCCAAAACCCTTTTTGCAATGCATAGCCAGCCAACAAGCTAGTTTTTTGGGCATGCATTGTCAATAGCATCCCTAAAAGGATTTTCACTATTGATTATTTGTTTTGTTTTTGTTGGATTATCAAGGAGCATGTTTAATGGAATAAGTAGAGATTTCTATAATAGCTACTTGATCCCTTACTTTTTGAATAAATTTGTCTTTATTGAGAGGTTTTTGATAGAGCTTCAACCTATGTCCATTGACTAACAGAGCTCTTCTACTGTCATCAATAGGTATCAGCTTAACAAAACCATTTTCATAGACCTCTTCAATATCATAAGGTCCCAACCATCTTGTTTGTAGTTTTCCTTTAAACTGTTGAAATTTAGAATCAAACAACAGTGCCCAATCTCCTTTTTGAAACTTCCATTTCTTGATTTATGCATCATGCCAAACTTTTCATTGATGTTGTACTAGTTGAGTTCTTTGTAGTGTTTCCATCCTCATTTCATCAAGTTGATTAAGCTATAGGAGTCTTGCTTTCTATATTTATTCTAACTCAATTCCTACTTCTACAGCTATTTTCAAAGTTTGTAATTCAAATTCAGTAGAGAATAAAGGCTTCTTACCATAAACCAATTCATAAGGTGAAAATCTAGTTGTTTTCCAAGTAGTATTATAGGCCCAAACAGCTTTTGGTACCTTATCTACCCAATCCTTTATACTAAAATTAACAACCTTGGTTAAAATGGTTTCCAATTCTCTGTTGGTGACTTCAACTTGTCTATTTGCTTGTGGATGGTATGGAGATGTTTTTCTATGCTAAGTTTGATACACTTGCATAAAATTCTTTATCATGTTTGACATGAACTGCGGTCTTTGATCTAATACTATCTCTCTTAGAGCACCAAATCTTTGCATGATTTTGAAATATAATAAATCAACTACCATAACCTATCTTTCATGAGTTAATGCTTCCACTTCTGCCCACTTGGTCCCGTAGTCTGTACAAACTAGAAGACATTATTTTCCTCTAAAAGGAGGATCCACTGGACCAATAAAATAAATTCCCCATTTCTCAAATGGTTCTAAAGCTAATTGAGGATGAGGGTGCAGGGTCATCTCTGTTGAAAGAGTAGGCTATCCAATTCGCTGACAAGCATCACAGTGTTTGACATATCTTTTACTTGCTAATGAAGATGAGGCCAATAATATCCTACTCCTAGGATTTTATGAATGGTTCTTTGAGTTGAGTAAGGGCCTCCTCCTGGGTCATCATGACAAGCTCTGATGATATCATAAGCTTCACCATTTGTCACACACCTGTGAAACACATGATCAAGTCCAAGTTTAAATAACATTCCATTAATCCATTTAAAATAAAAACTTTCTTTGATTAAACATTTTTTTCTTTTTGTGAAAAGTTCAGAGGAAACTTCCCTATGGTGAGGTAATTGGATATATCAACAAACCATAGAGATTGTGCTAAAATAGAAAATAATTGTTCATCTAGAAATTTATCTTCCATTAGTTCTTCTTCACCTGTAGTGTTGATTCTTGACAAGAAATTAGCAACCACATTAGATTTCCCTAGTTTGTCTATAATAGTAACATCAAATTCTTGTAAGAGCAATAGCCATCTAATCATCCTACCTTTTAAAATTGGTTTATTGGTAAGATATCTAATAGCTGAATGGTCTGTATATAAAAATCCTTATAGCCTGGTATGTAGTGTCTGAATTTGTTCATTGCATAAATTATAGGTAAGAATTCCTTCTCAGTTGTGGTGTAATTTCTTTCAGCAGATGTCATGTTTTTGCTAATATAATATATAGCATACATGTTACCTTCTTCATCCTTTTGTCCAAGAACTACTCCTAGTGTTGTATTGGAAGCATCTATGTATATATGGAATGGCTTAGTCCAATCTGGTCCTCTTAATATTGGAGTAGTAACAATTTTAGCTTTGATGGTTTCAAAGGCCTACTGGTAACTATCATTCCATTTGAATGTATTGTCTTTTGTAAGCAAGGCAAACATAAGGGAAATTATTTGGCTAAACTTATCTATGAAGCATTTTTAGTAACTACCATGTCCTAAAAAACTCTTAACTTTAGTTTGTGTTTGTGGAATGGGTACCTTAGAAATTATTTCAATTTTCTTTAGATTTACCTGAATGCCTTTTCCATAAATATGATGTCCCAGGACTATTCCTTCATCCATCATCAACAAAAATTTCTCATCACTCAAAGATAATTGATGTTCCTCACATCTGATCAATACTCTTTCCAAGTTGGTAAGAGCTTCTTCATAAGTTTCACCATAAACAGTGAAATCATTCATATATACCTCAACACAATCATTTGTAAGGTCAGAGAAGATTTCTAGAACTACTCTTTGGAAGGTTGATGGAGCATTACAAAGTCTCAATGGAAGTACTTAGTAAGAAAAAGTTCCCCAAGGGTAGGTAAATGTGGTTTTATCTTGATCTTCAGCTACTACCATTATCTGGGTATACCCACTGAACCCATCCAGGAATGAAAAATATTTCTTTCCTGCCAAGTTATCAAAAATTTGATCAATAAAAGGTAAAGGAAAGTAATCTCTTAATGTTGCCTTGTTTAGTTCTCAATAATCCACACATAATCTTAACTTTCCATTTTTCTTGGGCACAATTACTAGAGGTGACACCCACTGGCTATTTGAGATGGGGTAAATAAATCCAACTTCTAACAACTTTTGGATTTTTGCTTTAACTATTTTCTTTAATGTTGGGTTTATTATTTTTTGTGGTTGTCTGACCAGCTTGATAGATTCTATGTAAATGTGATGAGTGCATATGCTAGGGTGAACTCCTTTCATGTTGATATAATCCCAAGAAAAATCCTTGGTATGTCTTTCCAACACTTTAAAGAGTTGATCTTCCTCTTCATTTGTTAACCAACTATTGATGTTCAAACATTTTCCAGGTAATACCATGATTAGTTTTGTACCTGGGTAGTTGGATTCTATTTTCTTAAACTCACTAATTAATGATTTTAGAGGACATGGATGAGGAAGTATCTTATGAAACATAGTTACATTATCAACAAACTCTTTTCTAAGAGGAATCAGTCTTGCTAAGGAACAATGAAATGCATCTAAGGAATGAGTTTGTTTTTATTTTGCCAATTTCCACACACTTTTCTCAATCATTCTATGATCATATGATGAAGTAATAGTAGAAGTAGAAGTGGAGGTTTTAGAATTTTCTATCTAACCCAAGAATCCTAAATTAAGGTAGTCCATAGCTTTTAGACTGGTAGAGTCTACAGTTTCTAGACTGGCATAGTCCGTAGTTTCTAGATTGGTAGAGTCCATAGTTTTTAGACTAGCAGAGTTTGTAGATTTTGGGTATATGCCTCCATTCAATTCTTCCAAAAAAATTTTAACTATGATCATGGCTAAAGAGGAAATGTTGTTTAATGTATTGTCTAATTTATCCACCCAAAGTTCTTATACGCAATTTGTTCATGGTTTTGTAGGAGGATACAAGGAAATGCATTTGGATTTTAACCCATTAGAAATGGTCATGTCTCCTCACCTACAATAAATCAATGCTACTACAGTGGCCAACCATGGCCTACCTAGGATTATAAGATATCTAAGATTCATTATTTTGGATTATAAGACCATGAAATCTACTAGATATTCCTAAGATTCTATTAACACTTCAACATTTTCTATCATTCCCTCTAGTTTCGTTACCGACTGGTCTGCCATTTGAAGAATGGTAGTTTTAGGTTACATTTTCATAAGAGATAATGCATGGAGAGTATCATTTGTCATAACATTGATTGCTTCTCCCAAATCTGCCAAGACATTAGGAATTTATTTTCCTCCAATTGTGATTGTGATCACTGGGCTTCTCGGATCTACATATTTTAGAACTAATAGTTTTCCCGCTATTAAATTAGAAACTTTTCCATCAACATGAATGGTTTTAGGATATTTTACCTTCCTCCTAGGTGTCTTAATATAGAGGTTTTTGATGATCTTATTTACTTCAGGTATATCCCTAATAGCTTGTAGAAGGGGTACCTCAATATTGATCTTTTGCAACTCATGGACCAAGTTTGAGTCTAGTTTCATATTAGTTCCTCTTAATATTTTTGAAAAAGGAACTACTAGTGTATTAGTGTTTTGTCTATTTACTTTAAGGCTCCTTTTGATTTTAGCTTCTCTAGTGCTTAATTGAGATGATTCTATCTTTTCATTTTCATCATGTATCTCAAAAATGAGTACTAGAGGTTTTTGTATAGTTTTTCCTAATCTCAAATGTATGTCTGAACACTCAAACACTCAATAGCTCCCACATTGATTATTTCTTCCTATTCATTGACATAAACATGTGCTAGTTATTTATTTTTTAGATTTTCTATTAGTTGTGTAGGCATTGAGGGCTAATTAATTTGTCCTTGTTGCTAAATAACTGGGGGTGGCATAATGGTTTGTTGTTAAAGTGGTCTTCTTGGTTGGGTGAATTGTGACTAGGGGTTCTGCTACTAATTCCATTATTGATATGGCTATGTCATCTAATGATGTTGTAGTACCCATTATTGTTGTGGTTGTGGCACCATCCATGGAGGTGTTGGCATCTAATTTTGTCCTACCCATGGATTTTGAATTGATGGAATTTGGGATTGATTCCAAAATGGTGAAGGGACTGGAACATTCCATGGTGCCATCCATGGATTAACTAGATTTATTACACTAAACTATTCTTGAGTCTAGTTTTATGGAGCAAAGTTTTGTCTCTAAATATAATTTACCTCTTCGGTAGACTGGACTTGTGTTTTCATTTTATTCTTTAAAATAGGCAAAAGGGTGTAATATTTGGTATCATGATATATTGCATCACATATCCCACATGATGAAATATTGGTTCTATTTAGAGGGTAGTCTCTGAGGGCATGTTTTTGTCTACACTTAGGATAGTAGATTGCTAAAGGCCCTATTGCATTTACCTTAGCTTGAAGGCCGTCCAAAGTACTATTTAGTGTAACCAAAATATTTGTCTTAAGATTAGCAAATTCTTCCATTAATTTACCCACTTCATTATATTTCCCCAACTTTCCTTTTTGAAGTCCAGGTTTTGTTTGAGAGTAATTGGTACAAAGTTTAGAAATCTGATCAAAAGCAAACTTATTTATGTCTCCTCCACACATCAGATTTAAGGCATCTCTAGTGTCTTCATCCAATCCTTTCAAGAAAACTAATTTTTGAATGTCTTTAGGGAGTGGATAATTTCTTCTTTTATGAGTGAACATAAATCTATCCAAATAATCCTCTAAAGATTCATCCTCATTTTGTTTGATTTTAAAGAAATCCTCTTCTCTTTCTCACACTAGATAGTAATCTTGGTATTTGTTCAAAATAATGTTTCCATGTCATCCCATGTTCTAATAGAGTTTTCAGGTAAACCCATGAACCATCTCATAGCTACATCTTTAAGTGTAGAAGGAAATAGTTTTAATTTCTAGCTATCAGTTGTGTAATCATAGGTTTGACATAGCACCTTATATTCAAATAGAAATTGATCAAGATCTTTTATAGATCATCCCTAAAAATTTGGTAGATTAACTAGTGAAATATTTTTCATGGGGGTTTGATCATTAGGATCTGCAACAATAGGAAAGGAGAAATCCCTTCCTAGTTGTGTGAATTGTTGATTTGTTGGAGAGCCATTTCTTTTTTTAATGAAATTTCAAAACTGGGATGTTCTTCCCACTAAATGTTTGTGGTCTCAGTTATAGGTTGTTCCAAGTTATTAGAATTTTCTTTAGCTATGGATCTTTAAAATGCTTCTTCTAAGTCTTTGGCAATTTCTAAATAATGTCTTCCTACAAGAGATTAATCTTGAGGAATTTGTCTTATGGGGCTTACGTGTAGTAATGACCTAGTTCCTATCCCAATTTTAGAAGATTCTTGCAAATATGTTTCACTTGTATCTTCTAATTCACTACTCAGAGATGTTGAAGGAGTGTCCACATGTGTCCTTGGTGAAAACTTTGAAATAAATCATCCTTTAGAATCTTTAGGATGGTACATCAATTTATTAATTGTTTTCATTTTATGATTTTTACAATTGTTTTTGTTTTATACTCTATATCAATAATTATTACCTTATTAACACCTTATGTTCCTTGACAACGGTGCCAAAAATGACGAGTGTCATCTAACTCCTCATTTAACCAATATTCAATTGGTGTCTTATCAACCAAGGCTAGTGTCCAAAGCTATCTATAGCAAGGTATGGGATGGTAGATCTAGAAGTCTGATTATGGGGGTGTTTATTGATCATATTCTAATTTTTACTAAAGAAAGGAATACATCCTAAATTACTTGATTCACACTTTTGCTATAAAAAAAAGAAATCAAATCAATCCACTTGTTTGCTAGAAGTAAAAGATCACACTCCTATTTTACATTAGTAGGGAAAATAAATTTGTACTCCTACTTATGAAAATAATTTTGTTTCACACTTCTACTGTAAAAGAAACGATACTTTGCATAGAAAAGAAATGAAATAAGAAAATTCTCTTTTTAAAATATGAATTTGTTTTGATATTTTTATAAATAAATGCAAATAGTAGCAAGATTATAACTAATAAAATAGAACATAAAATACCATACACAATTCTTGGTTCCAAGGAGAGTGGGCCTTTGCTCCTTTCAGACTCAGGAACAAAACTTAATTAGTGCTAGAAACTAGAAGTATTAATTCATAGAAATGAAATAATTATAGTCTGATTGAAACTTGTATGCTTATCTAATTCTCAATCCTCTATTTTCTTCTTTTATAAAAATCTATTCTTTTTTTTTAAATATCTATTATCTTATCATAGTCAAAATTCTTACACTTCATACTAATATAATTAACTCAAAATAGGATGCAAAGAAATAAGATTCTTTGGTCGATCCATTCTTCCAAAGATAGGAGATTGGATTCCAAAGAGATCCAATTATTCTAATGAAGTAAATATCCTATCCTATAATAGTCCTAAAATCTGATTATATACAAATTTATCAAAAGCATGTCCTTAAAAATAATAGGTGGTTATTTTCCTTATTTGATTCCAGCTGGAATGGTTCGGTCATATCCTATCTAGTCTCTAGTTTCCTGTTGTCCTTACAAAATTCTTAGTAATTACCCTACATATTTTGTATAAATGAGCTTGTGGAGTCCATATAAATAAGCCTATAGAGTCTATAGAAACAAGCCTATAGAGTCCATAGAAATAAGCCTATAGATTCGGTAGAAACAAGCCTACAGAGTCCATAAAAACAAGCCTACAGAGTCTGTAGAAACAAGCTTGTAGAGTCCATAGTTTTTCTAGATGGAGATCAAAATGGAATGTTCATTGTACATCACCTGTGTCTTCTTCCTAAGCATTCTTCACACAAAATATCACTAAAACATGCTATATATTAGACATTATTGACAAAGTAAAGATTCAGTCTTTCGTTTAATATAAACAAGACAAATATCTATTTTCCATGTAATAGCTATCTAAGAATCTAAGATTTGTATAAGATAATATCCTTTGAGAGATGATTTGAAGTAAATAACATGTCAATAATGATACATATTTTGAGCTCATCAAGATGGTTAGGGATGGTGAGGGTAAATGGGGGAGTGATTAATGATGTTGAGGGATGAAGAAAGATTGATTAATAACTATGAAGTATGAGAAGTGCATGATTAAGGGTGATGAGGGATGGTTATAATCAATTAAGGAGTGATTAGGGATGATAAAATCAAGTGATTAGAGATGATGAGAGACAATTAAGGTCAATGAAGGAGTGATTAGGAATAAGGAAGGAGTGAATAGGGATGAGGAAGTGATTAAGTATGATGAGAGATGAGGAAATAATATTTAAGGATGATTAAGGATGGGGAAGGAGTGATTAGGGATAATGAGGGATAGTGAGGTTAAATAGAGGAGTGATTATGGATGATAAGGTAGTGATTAGAGATGATTAGGGATAGTGAGGGTTAATGAGGGAGTGATTAGGGAAAATGAGTAATGATGAGAGAGTTATTAAGGGTAATGAGTGATGAGTAAGAAGTGATCAAGGATGAGGGAGGGATGATGATCAAGTGAAATTAACTTGAAAATTGGTTGTTTGATGTGCATAGGTCATAAATATGACCTATGCTACCCTAATAACACCACTTTGGATCAATTTCAAAGTGAGTGGTTTGAAAACCTCAATTTTGACAAACTTAAGACTCCTATAAATGCTAAAAATCAATTGAAAGGCACAAAAACCTAAAAAATGACTATATGTTTACCAAAAATGGATATTAATTTGAAAAGTTATGTCCTAAAATCCTTAGGTTTAATACTTGGACCCTGAAATGACTAAGTACTAACCTGATTATATTTTGAAAAAATATTTTCCACATCACAAGGCATGTAACTATGAGACCAACTCTATCATATTCTGAGTGACTCTAATTTTTTATATTTACTAAAATAAATTTAAAGTATAAGTTTACATTTATACTTAACATTTAGAGTATTAAACATAATATTATGGCCAAAGATGGCTTCAAGTGAAACTCCCACATGCTTGTGAAGATGGTTTTCATCTTATAAAAAGCAATGTGAAAATTTTATATATTGTGTGTGCATTATATAATACATTATATAATGTGTACATGTTATATAATGTGTACATGTTATACAATGCATACACATTATACAACATGTACACTTTATACAACATGTATGTGTTATACATTGTGTATGCATTATATAATGTGTACATGTTATAAAATTCATATTTTTTCTATAATGCATATGTGTTATTTTAATTTGAATTGAAAATTGAGCCTCTATGCTCATAAATGGCTTAGAATTCTGAGCCAAAGGCTTGTGACTAAGCATTTATAACTGAGACCAAGAATTTTGAGAAAAACCAACAAATTTCAACTTCAATCACCAAATATGCTATGGATTTCAACATCAAAATTTTAAATATTATTACCATCATGATGATCACATTTTCTTCTTTCTAAATATATGATTTTTATAATTTTTGGGATATTTTAAGAGTTTAAACTATATTTACTTCTAGCAACACCTTTTTTAGGACACTACATGTTGCACCCATACATGGCTATTCATGTTTATATAATTTGTTTTTCATTGATCCATGTGGAAAAAAATTATATGGTAACAAACTATGCCTAATTCTACACACATTCAAAAAAACTCAAATTTCTTTCTTTTTGAGGTAGTTAAGGTGGGCCGCATGACTGGCTATCCTTTTTTTTGGTCAGTTTTAAGGACCTACTTAATTTTAAAATTAATTAAAAAATAAAAAAAATCATAACACACTAGAATATCTTATCTAAATATTCACCAAATGGTTTCAAATAATATTTAATGATGCTAAAAAAATAGTGTGTCACACAACCATCTATCTACTATGTTTTCTTAAAATTTTAGATGTTTGACCTTTTGATACTTAACTAGTTTTCAAAAAAAATAGTTTTTTGGAAGCTAGACTCAAAATTATATAATTCATGTTTTTATACCATCTTCAAATTTTGAGTGTATCCATCTCAAATTATCTACAGAAGTTCACATTTTTGAAATTTTATAAAAATCATGTCCATGGGTAAGCCCTTTTTTGTCCCCTAAATGTCTACACTTACCCTTCTATTTGTAATATAAATATAATTTAGAAGAATTATTTAGAGAAGGAGGAATATATTAATTAATTAATAAGAAAAGAGGAATTAGTGAATTGAACATAAT
The DNA here is from genome assembly GCA_037957365.1 of Torreya grandis. Taxonomy (NCBI): domain Eukaryota; kingdom Viridiplantae; phylum Streptophyta; class Pinopsida; order Cupressales; family Taxaceae; genus Torreya; species Torreya grandis. Next base: position 1,658,466 of record JARHVA010001401.1, on the reverse strand, counting down.
ACCATAATTGACCAAATAAATTAACCATAATGGTAATAATTAAATAGAGAAATTGATTAGAGTGATAATAATTAAATAAAGAAATTGACTAGAGTGATAATTTAGAATATTTAATTCAATGAATTATCTCACATAGAGATGCCCCAAGTTGGATTTGAACACATGTATTATATGAACATATTATTTTAGACTAGATTGTGTGCATTGTTTGGAATCATTCCATTTTGTAACTTGGCATGAAGTGATAAAAGTGAAGTGTTTACACTATCTAGAGTATACTTGACAATATGCATACAATAGTGGATGTACTTTGAAAACACATGGTTCTCAAATGGTTTTGGTATTTTATATGAATGTTCATTATTTTCCACCCTTGGGAGGTGTATGGGATCTGTAAGGTCTGTGGTTGGAGAGAAATCATGATGCTCTCTTTATTTACAACTAATTGAAACTAAAACCAAAATTGCGTACTCAAAATTATTGGACACATTTATTATTCTCTTGGATGTATAACTATGTTTGAAACTATTCCATTCAACCAAGAACCATATTTTTTAGACATTTATATGCTAGTGAGTAGGCAATTGTTCCCATGGATGATTTTAACACTTATGTACTTTGTATCTATATTTTGGTAGTTAAAATCAAAATATAATATTACAAATTATGTTATTAAATTTTTAATTCAATTTTATTATATGATTTTAAAATATATAATTTGTTACTTGTGTTTTTATTAAATACATAAAATGGTTATTTTTAACTTACTAAATGAGCTGTACATAATTTTAGTCAAAAAATGTGTTGAATTTTGAGATTATTATCAGTCAAGATTTTATATAACTATTCCAACCAATGATTAATGTTCTTTAGTGATATCTAGTACATCATCCTTTCTTACCATTATATGAACAAAACCTGACCCATCCTTATAGTGAAACCAAAATGCTAGTTGTCTAATGGTTACTTGTGTTTTATCCCCTTCACACATCCCAACACTTATTTCTTTCTACATTAGCATATCACATGATTTTGTGGTCATGTACTCATTTGAGGTCTTGAGAGAGCAAACTAGGATGGTTTAAGGTTATTTGGTAATGGAAATTCATACTTTATCTTATGTGCATACCCTTGTGTTCATGAGATTTATTATATCCATCTCTACCCTATCTTAACAATGTAAGGAACAAACACACATTAATACAAGAAAAAGTAAAACAATGTTATTTTTTATAAACATTCATTCATTTGATAAGTAAAGCTAAGTATAATCAAACATTGATCATAATAATGATATTATATATCTATAATCTAAGACAATGATAATAATAAATTTGTTCATTACTTAATAAACCATGACTACAAAGCTTATAAGGTGCTCAAAAGCACTTAATCATATTTAAAAACTAACTATACTATCTCCTTTCTATCTCAAAGTCAATAATATTTCATTACACTTATATTGATCTCCCCTTTCCTTCTTGAGTGTCTTCCTTTTATAGGATTTGAATCAACCTTGTGTGTCACTTGGTGGCTCATCAATAGTAAATGTTGTTATCCACTTGATAATTAATGTGGCGCTTCACTCCAAGTTAGCTACCTCAATGTATTATCAACTACCTAACATAATCAAGTTTTGGATCATAAATTTTACATTTATCCCCATAATATCCATATTGGTTCTTATATTTATGTGATCGTGCATGTCATGATCCTGGTATTATCATATGTGCATGTAGATTGGGTCTTATTGGCTCACACATGTCTTTATATAAATATCAGTTGAGTACTCATGCATGGAATGGTTAGGTATTCATGTTTCATTCTCTACTCCCTCAGACTATTGGTGCTTATCTCTACCTTCACATATTATGCACACACTCTTAAACTTGGTTATACTTATCCAAAATTTGGGGTCAATAACTACCATCATTCTATCATGCATGGTGGGGAACCCTAGCTCTTTTGGCTATACTAACATGTATATTAAAATATAATATAAGCTTAAGGAGAATAATTGGAGTGGGCTAATAGCTATCATGACCTTAATATCTAGGTAGGGAGGAACAAAAGGAGTCATACATGCCCTTTGATGTTTGGTAGTAATTTTAAGTATATTAGATTGGATATTTATATAATAGGAATTATAAATGAGAGAATAATTATTCATCATTAATTATATATTTGATTCTATTACACATAATTTTTACCCTTTTATTACATATTTATGAAATAGATTACATATGTTAGGAAAGCAACATGTAATTATGAAAATCACAACTTGAATTAGAAATTATAAACTATGTATATCCATTTTAGCCATGATGTGTTAATTATATTAATAAGGGTAATTTATAAATCAAATTTGAAAACCTAATATTTACATCTAAAACATTTATAAGTTGTAAATGAAACCCTAAGGGAACCTAGGGTTTGTCATGCTCAAATGAATAATGGGTTCACTAATATGTTGTATCATATTTTGGATTTAGTGGTCTATTAGACAAATGAACAAATAAAAATTATAAATAGGGAATCCAACATCTCACTTTTACATCTCATGTGACTTTTATTTCCACACTCAAGAGTAATAATGGATTCATTGATATGTTTTATCTTATTTTTAATTTATTGGCCTAAATATAATATAGCTAGGGGCTAATTCAGAGTGGATAATATATGTCTAAATTAATAAAATTTGAATGTAAATGGTAGAGTATGATTGATTTATTACACTTTACTATTTATATAAATGACCAAAAGGATAAGGTATTTCATTTTGGTTCTAATTTATGATATTGTGCAATCATAAATAATGATTTGGAATGGGTATATGGTTTTTTAGATCTATAAAGTGACTATTAGAACATGTTGGGATGGATATAGTAATGCATAGATGCTTAAGGTAAGTGGATACATCTAATGTTTATCAGATTTGTTCTTGTGAATAGTTTTATATTTTTCCATCTTAGATCATTACATCTACCTATAGAGAGGTATTATATGCAATTTCAAAGGTTTGGTCCTATGGGCATGTTCATATTTATATTCCTCATAATTGAAACCATAGTTCCACTTTTAAAATTTATTTATATTATAAAATTAGGTTAGAAATGATGGTTTGAGTTAACTTCAAACACCCCTCGCTAAGTGGACAAATTTTTCCTATGTTATAATACTCTAAATAGGGATAAAAATATACATAGTTATCCCGCATAACTGTGTGTGTGCTCAATAATTGATATGATGGTATATAATGCAATCTCATGTTTAGGTTTAAACACTTGACAAACTATGATTTTAACCTTGTAATAGTATACAATCTTGAGTTGATGGTTATTCCTTTTAGGTATTACATATTTGTATGTTTTAGGGCCTTCCCTCAAGGATACATGGATGTATTCCTTAGATTAATATATGCTTTCTAGAGAATCTATAGATAGGAATAGACTTAGCCTTGATGTGTATGAATTAATGACACTTTGGTAATTTCCATATGAATAAAAATTGGGATATAAAGGAACTGGGAGCTCTACAAATGGGAAGATGAAAAGTCTATATCCATTAGTGAAGCTTTAAATTCCTCATTTGAACTCCTTTGTATTATTCACCACCTTTATCTAGATTCCTTGCTTTTATATATTGGTCTTAGTCTTTTTCATGTTATTTTATCCCTTGGCATTTCTCTTGGTTCTTACTTCTCTTTTTTATGTCCCTTTTTTCTTTATTTTATGTGGATTTATGAATCTTATCTTGGTTTCTGTGTTATGGTATGATAATCTTATGTTTGAGAGATTTAGTTAACCTTTATTCCTCCCCAATTTATGGAATATGGTGATGATGGTGGTCATTCTCATGTGAGTTGTGAGAAGGATTTGAATAATAGAGAGTAAATTTATGAAATTTTATAGGACAAGGACCCTGGTAAAAGTTGATTTCATGAAAGTTCTCATTTGAACTTTGTTTTTATATAAAAACATGTGAAAGGAGAAGGGTTAAAAATTTAGTGAGGTATTATGGGTAGAAGATAATTGAAGACTCTTAAAAGGAGAATCGTTAGCTTTTGATAGATTTGGTGTGAAATAAGATAGAGGTGATAGATAAAACATCAAACAAATTGGTAAGTCTCTTTCCTTTATGAAAACCCTAACCTTATTTCCTAAAGAAGTAATGGAAAAATATATTCACTTGGAATAATCTAGGCTTAATAATATTGGGATATTATTTGTGTGTTTTCATAGAGACTTTCTCTCATCTAGAAATTTTTTTTATAACTAGTTGAACAAAGTATGGGGTGAAATATGGGTAGGTTTGTTAGTTTTTGAAAAAATATATAGAATTGAGTTTTCATGATATTTTTTTATAACTCTAATATGTAAAGGAGGGATATCAGTAAACCCTTGTGGAATGTTTGTCTAATTTATGTTTAAGGCTATTCCCTAAAACTAAAACCTTGATTACAAAGATATTTTCTATAAAACATCATTGATATGGATTAGTAATGAGAATGTCCTAATTAAAATCTATAAATTTATACCCCAAGATCTCAAACCATTGAGGGAAGTGCTAAGGATAGAAGATACGAGAAGATATTTAACCCACATGCATGTGAAATTTTTAATCTCTTTGGAACCTATTTAAGTCTTTCCAAAAACCCTATATTTCAAAATAGAATAATGGTCATTCTCTTAATTAGTTAATGGTTTGGGTGGCCTTAATGTTTGTTTCTTATATAACAGAGATGGTCATTAAAAAACTACCCCATTTTGAATAAAACGTCTAACAAGATGTAAATTGAAAGTAAATTTGTTCTTCAAAATTCAAAGGAAGAGGTTAAGTATGCTTTGAATTTGATTGATGTTGGTGTAGTGTTTAATAAAAACCTACACTATTAATTTGATAAAGAAAGAGAGTTAAATTCATCAGGGAATGCCTTGATTATTCCATATGTGGTAAATAGGGATGATGGGATTATGATCCCCTCTATCCTATAACTCTCTAACACCCTAATTTGGACCCTCCCCACAAGAGTATGGTTGTCATTTTTATTGATTTTTCCCTTCTTGAACCTCCCCCTAAACTTGTTTTTCCTTATTTGGAGTGTTGGAATAAGAATGTTTTATTAAATGGAAAAAATCCTATTGATGAGTGATTATCTAATTATTACATTAGTTTTATTATTACACCATAAACTATGGACATCTCAAGGTCTAGCTCTTTGTTTCCCCTTGAAGATGGGCCTCTTGATAATAAATTTATGTCTAGTGATATTTCACACCTACTTGATGTGATACCTAAGAAATATATTGCTTTATCTAAGTTGTCTTTTGTCCCTATTGAGTACTGTTGAGTAGAATCCCCTAGTAAAACCTAAAATAGGGGTCTAGAGTCTTAAAATTGAGAATTCAGGTTCCAACCTTCAAATTTTTGGTTTTTTTGATGAGGGAAAAAGACTTAAAGGATAATATAAAAATATTTAGTATTATAAAAATAATTTGAAAGATAAAGAAAATAAAATCCCTTGGTGCTTCAATAGGTTATACCATAATAAAGGGGGTTTACGTTCCCTAGGTTAGACTAAGTAATAATTTTTATTATCCATTAAAATTATAAGTTGGAATGTTAGGGTCTTTGAATCATTTAATAGAAGGCCCATTGTTAGGAAATTTAGACATTCGAGAGATCAGATTGATTTTATTCTACTGTAATAAGATAAGGAGGTTGGTCCCAAGATTTATATGACCTTAAACTTTGTGTGTCCAAATTGTATTCAATTCTCAACTAGCACTCTATAGGTAAAGGTTGGGCCTCTAACCTCATTAACCTTGAGTGTACTAACACCATAATTGAGCATAGTTTCTTACCATCTCATAGAGTTTTTTGGGTCACTTGATCTTATCAAAATAAAACCTTTGGGATATTTAATGTGTATGCCCCCAATGTACATATAGAGATGACTAATCTCTAGGATTATATAGCTTCCCATTTAAAGGAACTCCCTTGGATTATGGGTGGTAATTTAAACATAATTGAAGAAAAAGAGGATAAATTGGGTTGTGAACCCCTCTCATGGAAAGTTAGTTATCTATTATTTTGGTCAAAGCTAAAGCATATTCATAGACTTGAGGACCCCCTTGGAAAATTTAAATCTTATAGTAAAGGGATTTAGTACACTTGGTGTAATAGTCAAACCAAGAATAAGAGAGTTTACTCTAGGCTAGATAGATTCCACCTACATAAGTATTCATTTAACCTTAAATAAATTTGTAAGGGTAACTTAGTGAATGTTATTCCATTTACTATGTTTTATCACCACCCCAAATAAATTATTGAATCTCTTAAAACTATGATGATATTAAGAAACTTGTTTACAAAGTCATGTATAATCACAATGTTTTGCACTTTCATGATAAATAGTGTAGAGAGGAAATTCAAACTTCATATAATATTGCCAAAATGATGAGTAATTATTTTTAAAATATTGATACTTTGAATTGTTGTGTGAATCTAAGAAAATTTTTATGAGAATTTATATGAAAATCAAGGATAAAATAAAGAGAAATTTCTATAATTAATCCCAAGAAAAATTAATTTTAGTTGAAAGTGATCTCTAGGATAACCCCTTTAATGATCATATTCTAAGAAATTTGGTTGCTCTCAAGAATAAGATAGGAATGAGACAATAGTATATTACAAGAGGGGCTCAAATTAAGTCCAAAGTTAATTGTTTGAAGTTAGGGGGATAAAGGCACTAAATACTTCTTCATATTTCTCAAAGATAAACACTAACCAAAAATTTAAAAAAATTATATTGATGGTGTTCTTACAAAATATATCAGTGAAATAAAAAATGCTTTATTTACATTTTACTATAACCTATTTTCTTTAGATGGCTCCATCTAGAATATTGAATTGAATAAGAGAATTTATTCTAATTGTATTACTAAAAAGGTTACCCTATAACATGTTATTTTCCTTGATAATGAATTCTCTCTTGATGAAGTATTAGTTACCATTGATTCTCTCAAGAATGACAAGGCTCTAGTATTGATAGTTTCCCAACTAAGTTTTAAAATAGAAAAAAAGAATGGATTGCCAAAGATTGACTTGATGACTATAAAGATTTTTTGGAAGTTTGCTTTATTGGTCCTTAAATCAATAAGGGTGTTTTAAAAATCACCCTTAATGATGGAGATTAGTCTCAAGTAAAAAAATAGAGGCACATCAACCTTTTAATGTTTCTTATAAAATGTTAGCTGAGATATTGCTAGGAAAATCTCCTCCTTACTTCCATACATTATTTATGACACCCAAATAAGAATTGTTGAGGGGAGATACATTACTTATAATATGTTGTCTAGCTAGGAAAGAATGTAATGGGAAAAAGACTATAATCCAAATGTTTGGATTATCCTTATCAAGTTTTAAAATTCTTATGATAGAAATGAGTGGCCCTTTATGAACATTGTGTTCTTTTGGTTTTTAGGTTAGGTTTTAGATAATGATGATTATGTTATTCAAATATGCCTCAATTATTATTTAAGTTACTAAAACCCTAACTAAATCTCTTATCATGTAACACTCCATTAGGAAAGGGTGTCCCTTAGCCCCTTCCTTCTTTGTGATTATAATAGATACTTTCCATTATTTTCCTAAAGATACTTGTTTGGGCCCCCTATTAGAAAGTTTTCTTTACCCAATTCATATGAGTTATTAGATGTTTTGTTTATGAATGATATTAATATAATCCATGTCCTATAAAAAACAATTTCCTATATATTACCAATAGAATTAATGAGTATTTCACTACTTCTAGTTTTAGAGTTGCTTAACACAAGTCTTATATAATTGGGTGGAAATAAAACCCTCCTAACTAGATGTTTGAGTTTGGATGGATTTGGAAAGGTCCTAAGCATTTAGTTAGATATATGGGTATCCCATTTTAATTATCTCCTTCCTTAAAATAAATGTGGGATTGGCTACTTATGAAGGTCAATAAGAATATTGGTAAATGGAATGGTCAAATTCTCTCTTTGCTTGGTAGAATTTTAGTTTACTATAAACTTATTTCTTCCTAAATCATATATTATTCTTCATGTTGGCTCTTAAATAATATTAATTCAACAAGCTTCATAAGATCATTAAGGACTTATTATGTCAGATGGAAATGGGAATAGTAAATGTTATGTCATTGCATGAGATATTTGTTGCAAACCCAAAGTTATAGGTGGACTAGGTCTTAAGGATTTAAGATTCCAAGGTATCACCATAGCTGTCAGCTAGATCATTAGATCCCTTGAAGGTAATGAGCCTTAGAAACTATTGATTAGGAATAATATGGTGAGGGTCTTTCCAAAAGGTAAGTAAAAGTGGCATGGTTTTCATATTTATGATATTAAATTTAGGTATTTATTTGTTAAAGTGGTTATATCTATTATTTTTGAACCAATCTAGAAATATTGGGAAAGCATCAAGTATTTTTTAGTGGTAAAACCTAGTTTTAGTGGGTTCGAGTCAAGGTGCCAGTAATATAGATCTATATGGTGGAACCTTCAATTCAAAAACTACCACTTATGATTAAATAGGGATTTTTCTACTCATATTTGGTATTATAAGTGTCTAAAAAAATTTAGTGATATTTTCTACTATGGTATATGGGCCTCATGGATTGAGATTAAACATAGATTTTAAACTCCTACACACAAAGAAGAACATACACATTACATAAATCTTAGCATAATACTAGATTTATTTCCATTTTATAGGGTGAGGTTGAGTTTTTTTAGAGTATAAAATGATTTAATGGCCCTCCCTAGAGGAATTTACTACAAAAATATTGTACCATAAGCTCTATTTCACTACAAGTATCTACCTTAGGCTTAATAACAAAAAGGGTTATTTATGATGTTGATAATGTGTTCTAAGGTATGCATGGAGTTTTAATTGATGTCATGAAATTTTCATTAATGTAATTTTTAGTTATCTTTGATGTTATTGAGGTTGAGTTCATGAGTCATATACTTGAGAAACCTAGTGTGAAGGTATAGGCTTGATTGCATGTTGAGGTGTGCAATTTGAGTCTCATGAAAAGAATATTAGAAATGTATGATAATTATATGAGGTCATATGGAATTAGTATGAATTTTTTATATTAATTAAAGTGGTTTTAATTTATGTCCAATGTCTACGTGTGACTCACATTTTAAGGCCTAATGTGTAAAGAAACCTAATGTGCTCAAATGAGGGGTCAAGTTCAGTTTACAAGGTGATAGATCTCATGTGAGATTTTATAACTATGTGAGAGTGTGTTTCAAATGTTTTTTTAATTTTTTAGGTCCTCATTTTAATATTACATCATGAAAATTGGTTTTGAGGTTTTCTATGTGCATAAAATGACGTATTATAAACCCAAGAAGGATTTTCTTGTGTTCTTTGGCATGTGAAACATTTTCATGGGATAATCAGTAGAATAGTAGTTGTGTAAGTGTCATAGGTATATTTTTTAGGAATTATTTTTGTGAATGAGGACCAATCCTTTATGAATGATGGCTAAGAGTGGAAACTAGTTTTTAGTGCCTTAAAACCTTAACAATGACCCAATATGGAAGATATTGATATAAATAGATCAGAATGTATAGGATGGCATAGTTTGATGATTGTATCATGTATAATAATCTCCCAAGTATCTCCAGGTATCATTGGTCTATCAGATGAGTGAGTGGAAGCTATAATAAATCCCTTATGTCTCATATTTTTGATGTAGTAAGCAGGGTTGAATAGGTCAAAGCATGAAAGTGTATGGAAGTTTAATATTGAGAATTATATACTATGTCCATGGTGGTTTATAATAAAATTATATAATTAAAATATGATAAAATATTCATGAAATTTGACCTATCGTGAAAAAGGCCTAATGAGAAACATAGTGAGAAAAATAGGCATAAGTGGGAATGAGATTAGGGATGTGTTTCCATAGATTAGGGATGGATAAAATTACATTTGGTCTCTTTTAAATACCTATAACACATATAAATAATGTATATAAGTTTTGAATAAGCTTGTGTATTGTATAAAATTGATCTCAAATTGACTCATCTAACACAGTGAGGTCTATGTACAGTGAAGCCATGAGATTCATCTGTAAGATAAATATTGATATTGGAAATTATAATATATTTGTTTAAATTTTTATAATGATTATTAATGATCATATAAACCCATTTTAAGTTCATGAAAGTGATTCTACATGTGTCCTAGGTTTTTATTTTCATGACTATGTTTTTGAAGTCTTTAATTATTTATAGTAGTCATTTAGCAGAGATGAGTATGAGGTGATTTTTCCTAATTTAAAGAGCATAATTCATATTAATTTGTTATATATGTCTCATAGGTTAATTTTAATATTTTTTTATTCATGATAAATTCTTATGGAGGTGTGAAAACTCAAAGGTTCTTGATTGGTTTTTGAGGTCTATTTGCAGTTATGAGTGAACATATGGAAGTGATCAGTTTGAGGTATTTTTCCATTTATGGTGAATTATAATTTAAATTATGATTAATATTATGTAATTTTATTTATAAATAATTTATATTATTATATATTTATGTGGAAAATTTGAGTGTATAATTTAGATATTCAAAGTAGACTTTTTGTTAGTGAGTAGGCCTAATGGTGTGGTTCAAGGTATGAAATGAGATAAATGGTGTAGGAGAAATAATATGATATTATAATGTGTCTAATTGAAACTTTTTTTAAGTTTTTAACCCATTTATGTAAGCTCAATATTTTCCAAGGTGATCAAGATGAAACGTGTGCTTTGAGAAGGCCTAATTGCATTAGGTCTCCTTTAGGCCTAATGATGGTGTTGGTCCTTATGAGTGGTGGCTGACCTATGTAGTTGTTTTTTCTCCTATGAAACATGTATTTTTATCTATTCTAATTTTTATCAAAGTATGGATATTTTTTTACCAACCAAGGTATATGAAATCAAGAGTCATGTATAAGAAGTTGTATAATAGGCCTAATTTGACTAGTTAAAATATTTGGTGATATAATTGAATGATATAGAATATTGGAAACCATGTATATCGATCTAAGACCATTATATAGGTTTGTTAAATATTTCATGAAGTTATAATAGTGATTGTATAGATGATGAGCAAGGTTATATGACCTAAATCTTCCAATAAGAGGCTTAATATGTTGTTTGAGAGATATAAAAGAGTTTGAAGAGCAAAATAGAGTGATCATCATCATTTGAGTGATAAAAAGGTTTTATAAGGTGATAATAGGTTATATATGTCTGATTTAGTGCTGAATCACATAGGGGGCTAGTGCATCCTTGCAAGTTGGTGCTTGTTAAATGACTAGTTGAGTTGGTGCTTGACTGGTAAGGGGTTAGTGCTCCTTATGGGGTTAGTACCTAACTAAATATTGATTAATTTCTTATAATAATATATTAAAACTTATGTTTCAATGGTTTTTATTCCCCATGAGGGTTTCCCATGTAACTCTTGTGTTCAGGTGTTATGTTCCTACTTTATGTTCATATGAATGGTTGATTATGCATTACTATATCTTTATATTAGTTTAAATGGTTAATGAATGATAAGTGAATTTTAAATAAAAGTTTGTACACTAATTCACCCCTTTAAATTTAAAAGGTTTTTCTTCTAATAATTTGTATTAGAGTAGGTTCCTTATGTAGGCCTAACAACCTAAGGGAGACTTTAAAGCATAGGTATGAATTATGATAATGAAAGAATTTATTATGATTGCAATGAAGATATATCAATAATAATTGAAAAAAATTTAAATGTTGTATAAAAGAGAAGAATCATATGAAATAATGCACTAGTTTTAGAATGAAATTAAAGTATTTAGATGCACAAGTAGAACAAGATACAATCAAGATAAAAGCATATCATAAATTCTATTAGAGTACTAGAAAGTTTAACAATATATTGAATAGTCAAAGTTCCTATCATGATAAGATAGGTTTTGGTTTCAAAAAAGAGCAAAAGGAGATCAAGGATAATCAATTTAAAAAATCATAAAGGAGTGATAATGCTAGTAGAATAAAGACCTATGTAGAAGTAGTCAAGTTTAAAGTTAACCATCAACAAGCCAAGAAGGGATTTGTTCTATCAAAGGATATCAAAGGTAATGTTGTATCATCCAATGATCATAAAAATACAAATGAGATTAGATATTCAAAGTCTGTGGATTATTTTAATGGATATTATTTCTCATGTGGTCAATTTGGACATAGAGCTATAAATTCTAGATTGAAAAGTAGAATCTTGTGTTATAACTACAACCAAAGAGGATATATTATACGAGATTTTAAGATAATACAGATGAGGAAGACTAGCCAAGTTAAGAAGATATGTAGTCATGGGACTAAAGAATGAATCAAGAAAGTAGAACATATGGGTAAGATGAAGGAGAATCAATAATCTAGAGGAAAAGAATATATGATAGATCAAATTGCCTTTCATACTTAGATTGAAGAATTGAAGTGGTACATAGATAGTGGTTTTTCAAGTCCCATGATAGAAGATAATATAAAATTCATCACTTTAAAGAAGAATACCATAGGATCAGTGAGGTTTGGAGATAACACATCTGCTAATATAGTTGGCAAAGGTGCCTTTAGCCTAGATAATGGGAAGACCAAGATATAAAATTTATTATTTGTAGATGGCTTGAAACATAACTTGTTGAGTGTAAGTCAAATGTGCACCCAAGTACATACCCTAACTTTTCATAACAAAGGATGTGAGATTAGGAGATCAAAATCAAGTATGTTGATTTCCAAATCCAAGAGAACTAAGAACAATCTATATGTGTTGAATGAGATAAAAAAAGAGAAGTGCCTAATGAGTAAGGTAGATGAAAGTTGGATATGACATAGGATATAAGGTCATATGAAATTTGAAAATCTGGTCAAGATCAACTCCAAGGGTCCATGAAGAACATGCCCATTATTTCCAAACCTATAGATGCTCTTTGCAAGGCATGTCAAATGGTAAGTAGATTAGGAGGAGATTTAAGTCTAAATAATACTCTACTACTAGACCATTAGAACTAATTCATATTGATCTATGTGGTCCTATAAGGATTCGAATCATTGAAGGGGATAGTTATTTCATGTTACTTATAGATGACTTCACAAGAATGATTTGGGTATTATTCTTGAAATAAAAGTTATAAGCTTTAGGTAATTTAAAAAGTTTCAAGGCTTTGGTTGAAAATGAGATGAATGTGAATATCAAGTGCCTTAGGCTTGACAAAGGATGATATTTTTGTTCAAATGATTTTGATGAGTTTTTTGAGTTTAATGGAATAAGAATACAATTCTTAGTTGTTAGAACACCTCAATAAGATGGGTTAGAAAGAAAGGACATAACAATTCAAGAAATGGAAAGGACCACATTGAATGACTCAAAGTTATCTGATAGCTACTAGAGAGGAAGTTATGGGTAGTATTTTTTACACTTTTAATAGATGAGAGATTGGGATCAATGCTAATAAGACTCCATAAGAATTGTGGAATACCAAACCTACTAGTGTTAAAAATTTTAAGGTGTTTGGAAGTAAGTTTTATATCAAGAGAGATGAGGAGGTCTTAGGAAAATTTGACTCAAGATCTGATGAAGGTATTTTCTTGGGATATTCATTAGTTAGTGCTACCTATAAATGTTACAACAAGAGGTTGTAAAATATAGTAGAGAGCATAAATGTGAATGTTAGTGAGATAAAGAAATCATATTCTTAGTCAAATAATGATGGATATATATATATATATATATATATATATATATATATATATATATATATATATATATATATATATATGAGGATGAAGAATAAATTGAGGAGAGAAAGGACTCAAAAGGTCCTTCTAGGCAAATTCAAAAATATCATCCTGAATCTCTAATTATTGGCAACAAGAATGCCAGTATACAAACAAGAATAAGGATAGTGAGTAATGTTAATAAAGAGAATACTACCTTGCTATCTAAATTTAAACCTAAAATCTATATAAAAGAAAGTTAAGATAGGTTTTGGATAGATTCTATAATTGATGAGTTAAATCAAATTGAGAAGGATGAGACTTGGGATTTCATACCTAGGCCTAAAGATAAAAATATCATTGGTACAAAATGGGTGTTCAGAAACAAGTTGAATGAGAATAGAGAAGTCACCAAAAATAAGGCTAGACTAGTATGTAAGGGATAAGATCAAGTAGGAGTGAACTTTGACAAAACCTTTGATTTAGTATCAAGGTTAGAGGCTATTAGGCTATTTATTGACTATGTAGGTTTTAAAGGCTTTAAGGTATACTGAATGGATATCAAGTTAAAGTTGTTAAATGGGAACTTAGAGGAAGAAGTGTACATTGAGAAACCTAAGGGTCTCCTATTCACTAATAACAAAAACTATGTTTTTAGGTTAAAGAAGGCTATATATGGTCTAAAATAAGCCTATATAGCTTGATATGCTAGAATATACAAGTATATTTTGGACCAAGGTTTCAAGAGAGGAGTTACAAATAGTAACTAGTTTATCAAGACTAAAAATGACCATCAATTTATAGTGGTAGTCTATGTGGATGATATCATCTTTGGTGAAAATAGTAAGAACATGACCAATGTCTTTACAGAGGTGATGAAGTCAAAATTTGAAATGTCTATGCTTGGAGAACTATCCTTCTTTCTTGTTATTCAAATTAGTCAATCTAGAAAAGGTATATTCATTTCACATGTCAAGTATATAAAAGAGATGTTAAAAAAGTTTGAAATGTAAGATTGAAAGGTTATAAGTACACCTATGGTTATAAGGCATAGCTAAACAAGGATGATGAATCTTCAAGATTCAATCAGATAAAATATAGATCAATGATTGGGAGTTTGTTGTATACTACTACTTCTAGACCAGACATCATGCAAGTAGTAGGTCTTATGGGAAGATTTCAATCAAATCCTAAGGAAATTAATCTATAAATAGTCAATGAGATACTTAGGTATATCAATGGAAATATGGAGTATGGATTGTGGTACTAAAAGAGTAAGAAGTTTGATCTATTAACCTATACAGATGTAGATTGGGATGGGAGTCTAGATAATAAAAAGAGCACTAGTAGAGGAGCCTTATTCTTAGGTGAATTCCTAGTTTAATTTATAATCAATAAGCAACCATATATGTATTTATCTACTTGTGAGGCTAATTACATTGCAAAAACTTCATGTTACACTTAGGTTCTATGGATGAGACAAACCTTAAGAGACTACAAAACGGAGTTTGATCATCCTAGTCCCATTTTTTATGATAACACTACTACCATAAATGTTTCAAATAATACTATCATGCATACAATTACCAATTAAATTCATATCAAGTATCATTTCTTAAGAGAACAAATAAGTTAATAAAGTATGAAACTTTAATTTATCTCTACCAAGGATCAGATTTTAGATATCTTGACTAAGCCTCTTCTAAAGGCTAATTTTGAGCATCTGAGATAGGAATTGGGTGTGATTACTACTCCTAGTAGTCACTAATAAATTAAAGTTCTTAGGGGGATCTAATAAGGAGGAGATTTAGCTTCAAGATTAGGAAAGAAATGCATAAGCTATGAGGTTAAAGGGGGAGTCATATCAGTTTGTCAAGAAGAAGATGTCTAAGGTATGCATTAAGATAGGGGGAGATTATTTCTATGATATTTTATTCTTGTTTATTGAGTTTTTTTTTAGCTAGTGATTTATCATTAATATAAAATGGGGACATTTATCTATATGGGGGAGATGTATCTCAATGAGAGAACTTTATTTGAATATTTGCCATCAATGAGTGGTTACCATCAATGACAAAGGGGGAGATTATTGAGAATGTTTTCTAAGGTATGGATGGATTTGTAATTTATGTAATGAAAGTGTCATTTATTTCATTCTAAGTTATCCTTGATGTTATTTAGGTTGAGTTTATGAGTTATGTACTTGAGAAACATAGTGTGAAGGTATAGGCTTGATTGCATATTGAGGTGAGTATTCTAAGGCTTGCAATAAGAATATTGGTATTGTATTAGCATGATATGAGGTTTTATGACATGAGTATGAAGTATTTATACAGTTCAAGTTATTTTAAGATATGTTCAAGGTCTATGTGTGACTGACAGTTTAAGGCCTAATGTGAAAATTGGACTCTATAGGTGATAGATCTCATGTGAGATTTTCTAGAGGTGTGATATGGTGTTTAAAGAATTTTGGTGAATTTTTAAGTCTTGAGTTGAATAAAAAATCATGAAAAGTGGTTTTGAGGTTTTGTGTGTGTAAATAATGAAGTATTATAGACCTGAGAAGGATTTTCTTATGCCTATTTGCATGTGAAACCTTTGCATGGGATACTAAGTAGTTAACTGTAGTTTTATAAGGTTCCTAAATGTATTATCTAGGCATTAGTTTTTGGAATTAGGTCTAATAATTTGTGAATGATTGCAAAGAGTAGAAACTAGTTTTTACTGACTTAAAACACTAACAATGGCTTGATATGGAAGATATTGATAGAAATGGCATAAAATGTATGGGATGACCTAGTTTTATGATTTTATCATGTAGATAACTCTCCCAGGTATCTCCAAGTGGCATTGGTCTATCATATAAGTGAGTGGAAGCTATAGTAAATCCATTATTTCTCATATTTTTGATGTAGCAGTTAAGTTTTACCAAGTCAAAGCATGAAAGTGGATGGAGGTTGAATATTTATACTTATATATCATTACCATGGCGTTTTTTTAAAAATTTATAGACTTCAAATATGCTAAACTGGTCATGAATGTTGACCTATCACTACAAAGGCCTAGTGAGAAAAATAGGCAAAAGTGGGATTGAGATTAGGGATGTGTTGTTATGGACTAGGGATGGATAAAATTACACTAATTTATTTTAAATATATATAAAACACACCCCTAATGGATATAATTTTTGAAGAAGCTTGTGTATGGTAAAAAGTTGATCTCAAACTGACTTGTCTAACAGAATGAGGTCTGTGTACAATCAAACCATGAGATTGGTCTATAAGACCAATATTACTATTAGAATTTATAATATATTTTTTTAAATATGTAATAATTATTATTAAGTATCATATAAACCCATTTTAATTTCATTAAATTTATTATATATGTCTTTTAAGTCTTTGTTTTCATGACTATGTTTTTAAAGTCTTCAATTGTTCTAAGTAATCATCTAACAGAGATGAGTATGAGGTTATTTATCTTGAGTTGAAGAGTATAATTAATATAAGGTTGTTATATATGTTTCATAGGTTAATTTTAATGTATTTTTATTGATGATAAATTTTGATGGTGTGAAAATTTAAAGGTTCTTGATTGGTTTTTGAGGTTTGTTTGTAATTTTGAGTGAGCATATGGAAGTGATCAGTTTGAAGTCTTTTGCCCTATATGGTGAAGTATAATGTACATGGTGATGAATTTAAAGTCATTATATTTATAATTAAGTGAATTTTTATATGTTTATGTGTCAAATTTTAGTGTATAATTTAGATATTCAAAGAAGACTTTCTGGTAGTGAGAAGGCCTAATTGTGAGTAAGCCTAATGGTGTGGTTCAAGGAGTGAAATGAGCTAAATGGCATTGGGGACCTAATGTGAGATCATTATGGGTTTAATTTAATCACATGTGAATTTTTACATCCATTTATGGAATATAAATATGTACTAATGTGGTTAATTTGAAACATATGCTTTGAGAAGGCCTAATTGCACTAGGTCTCGTTTAGGCCTAATGATGGTTTTGGTCCTTATGAGTGGTGTCTAACATATGTAGTGGTTTTTTCTATTGTGAAACATGTTTTTTTATCTATTAAAAATGTGATCCAATTATGGATAGGTTTTTGGCTACCAAGGTATATGAAATCAAGAGTCAAGTATAATAAGTAGGTCTAATAGGCCTAATTTGACTAGTTGGAATATTTGATGATGTCAATGAATGACATACAAGTTTAAAAACCAAGTATAGGGTTTAAATAAAATAATATATGTGTGTTTAATATGTTAAAAATTTATAATATTGACTCTATATATGTTTATCAAGGTTATATGACCTAAATCTACCAAGAAGAGGGTTGGTTGAGCGAAGAGGCCTAATATGTTGTTTGAGAGAGATAGAAGAGTTTAAAGAGGAAAATAAGGTGATCATAATCAGATAAGTGATAAAACATGTCCAAAGGTGACTATTTATTTCAAGTGGTTGATTTGGTGTTGAGTTACATAGGTGGTTGGTGTCTCCTTGCAAGTTGGTTCTTGCTAAAGGACTAGTTGAGTTGGTGCTTTACTGGTAAGGGGTTTATGCTCCTTGTCTGGTTAATGCCTCACTAAATCTTTATTCATTGCTTATATTACTATAGTCCTAGATGTGTGTCACATGATTTTTATTTTGCATGAGGGTTTCACACATATCTCTTTCATTCATGCATTATGTTTGTACTTCATGCTCATATGAATGGTTGATTATGAATTTTTATATCTTTATATTAGTTTGAATGGTTAATGAATGATAAGTGGATTTTAAAGAAAATTTTATACACAGATTCACCCCACCCTTCTCAGTGGTTTTTATTCCAACATGTGACCCATTTCATATCTCAAAGTACATATTTTATGTCATTTGGTCCATGTGTTTGGAGCCTAAAATTCTTATTTTAAGTGGTTACTTCTTCACAATATGTTTGTTGTTGGCGATGTCTTAGCTATATCTAGTTTTGGTAATTTGGTTTTTTTCTCTATGTGGGGAGGTGGAAAGTATTGATCATATTATTGTTACTTTCCCTTTTTCTACTTGTATATGGAAAATTTGTTTAAATTATTGGTCTAAGGTTTTATCTTGTGATTTTAATTGGTTTAATGTGGATTTTGGTTATGTTTGTCCTAAAAAGAAAACACGCTTATTTTTTCAAAAATTATGGCTAGTTTTTTCAATTGAGATTTTGTAGTTTTTTTAGAAGCAAAGGAAATTGAATGTTTTTAAATTTAAAAGTAGGCTACTTGCTAAATTATCTATAGAGTTTATTGTGATACTTATTTTTATGTAAGTTTATTTTTAGTTGAAGGTGTCATAGGGTGAGATGGAGAAATTTATAAAGACTGGAATGATGAAGATAACATCTAAATTTCTTTTAGACATGGGTGGTTTTCCCATAATGATATCTCCATTTTCCCATAATGATATCTCCATCAGGTTGGATAACCTTTCATGGAGATGCAAGTGTTTTTAAATCCTTATAATATGAATGGGACATTATGAAAGATGCATATTTTAATCAGGCATTTGATATTGACCTTGAGTTAGTAGGTTGTTCTATCTTAGATCATGATAGTAAGGAGAAAGTTGCTATAAATAATGATGAATTGATTATCATTCATCATTTTTATCTTCAACGTTTTCAATAGGAATAGTCAACTGAATCTAGAGTTAAGGGTAAAGACAATTTTTCCTTTTCTACTAGTAGCTCCTCTTAGGTATCAAGGCCAACTAGTGAAATTATTGTTGATGGATATGGGAGTGTGTTTCAAAATGGTATTGAAATTAATTTTAAATTTTTTATTTATAACCTTTAAAAAATTATTGAGAGTGGAAATAGAATATATAGAGACAAAATGTTACAACATATTTAAGATTCAAGGATTATCCACCTATTTTCTCAAGTGAAGGATGATTGTAATCAAGTTTTTGAGACTAATGTTTTGATTAAGGATATTTATTACTATGAAAAGGGACTTTAATGGTTGAACCATTTTATAAATGTCTTGGTGATGATGATATTGATAGTTGTATGGATGATGGTATTGATGTTTCATAGATGAGACATGTTGTTAGACTATTATTTCCTCTAAGACCTATTTTGGACTTTGTATTTGTTTATCTTGTTTTATTTTTTGTTGTTAAGTACACCTTTTTTATATTTTAACCATGGTGTAATATTGGTCTAACTTTAATACTCATTGTTGGGCATGTGGTTTGCAACATATGGTTTTTTATTCTCTTTTGCTCATACTTTGGTTGTTTTAACTTTTGTTCATGCTCTTGAAATATTAAAAAAAATACCTATAAAATAACCTTTGAAACATGTAGGCTCACTCAAAGGAAGAATTTGAATTAGGGAGAATAATTATTGAATATTTTATAGATGGGTCTACCCGAAGAAGATGGCTTTGGTAACTATATTCATCTAACTATGGTTGGAAGCATCCAAGAGAAAATAAATGGTGATTTGTGATCATAAAAAAGGTTACTTAAGATGATTATTTATTTAGATATAAATCATGGAAATATTTTATTTATGGATATAAATTAGGAAATTTGGGCCTAAAGGTAAGTGAATGGCTAGGAAAGAGTATGAGCAATAGTCAATTTTATATGCACAAGTAATTTATATTGAGGCTTAGTCAAAACTAGAATTTTTAAGTATATAATACTAAATATATGTATCTACATTATATAAATCATTATTATGAATATAATTCAAACAATGGTGTAGTTTATAAGGTATTACTATCAATTGATTAAGCTAATATTGCCCAAAAATAGATTGTATGATAATGTATCTAACATTACATAGAACCAAACTAGGAGGGTTCAAGGACCAACTAAAAATGATAGGGTAATATGACATAAGGATGTGGGTGCATGATGATTTTAGATATGAAGTACCATAGTCATACCAATTAAATCTCTCTTAATATAAACTCAACTAGAGAGGAATGACATAATAATAAATTTTTCACTAGAACCAATGTCAATCATAATATCATGTGTGATATGAGGATGATATTACATAAAACCATATATTTATACAAAATCATTATCTAATTCATTATTGGGTACCTCATGGTCATGGCATATTATTGAAGGTGTTTTCCTTTGATAGCTTGAAACCATACCATTAATCTTTTCAATCTCATTATCGAGTGGACCAATTGAATGATGTATATATGTTTTCATATGTACATTATTATAATTTGGAATTTTATGATTTATTATGAATCATTGGTTTGCATTAAAACAAAAAAAATCAATATATAATTATGTACATTGACTTGAAGTATGTTATTATCAATTATATCTTAAAACTTATGTTGAAATTTGAAACATTTATTAGTTTTATGTTATTAATATTGATTGTAGTCACAAAAATTACTTAGACCATACCATTTAGGCAATGCTTGATTTATATCTAATTGATATGGCTCTAGTTATAAGGATCTTATGAGGTGGATTTATTAATGTCATAAATTATTACTTAGGCCTATAATAGGAAAGATAATCATATTTCTTAGTTATAAAATTGCGTTATTTATCTAGGATTAATTTGTATCTTTAAAAAGGGTCACCCCATTAATCTTATCTTCAAAAAATTTCTCTCATTGACATTTGGACATAGTAGTTATATAAGTGATAGATGTATAAATTAAAATGTCAATATCCATAATTTTAACCTCATGTTGTATACTGTATGGAAAATCTCATAAAATACTCATATGTATTAAAAATAAATTTTGAGATGATTGAACAAAATATTTTGAAATATAGTTTGGATCTCACTGTCGGGGAGTTGACATGACATTTTTTTTAGGCATGGTCTTAAATTTCAATACATAGTCAGTAAAATGTTCATTGGGTCCTTGATTTATTTAATAAATTTTATAGAATGTGACATTTTGACTAATGTTTTTTAAAAATTTATCCAAGAATATATTAACTAAAATCATGTATTATATTCACAAATCTTATAGGTAGGGCATATAGCCAATCTAGGGCATATCTAGCGAGAATCCTAATAATTAACTTGGTCATAAGAAATTTTTCAGGTTGAGAATTAATACAAGATGTAAATAAATCCTTGATGTTTTATGATGGATCCCCATTTCCACTAAATGATGTAAATTTATAGACTTAAAATAATGAAGAAATGGGTAGATAATCACTTATGTAGCCAAAAGGTTGTACGATATTTCATATGATGAAATTGTATGTCTAGGATTACTAGATGTATGGAATAGTTGTGAAATTTGAATTTTCATGTCATTCAATTGTTGTTACACTACTAGATCAAAAGGTGTACCTCTAGGTGTATGATTATAATTGATATGTGTATGTGTAGTAATAGGTGACCTATTATGAATAACATTAGGTACATAAGAGGCATGATAGGTGTTTTTACTAAGTTTAAGACCAAGAAAAATTATGGCCTCCCCCTTTATAGGATATGGATATGGGCCCTATCATGTTTTTGGAATTACCCTAATCATTAGAATGGTAGGAGGAACCATATAATCGTTAGGTTGTATAGGATTAGGATCATTAAGCTTAGTATGTGTGGTTGAAAAAGATGGAAGCATAATATGATAAGTATCATGAAGAGCACTAGTCTTGCCACTTGAAGTATATGGAGTAGAACTATCGAATAGATCCATAAAAAGTTTCTCAAACAAAGGATCCTTATTCATAATACTTTATTTTAAAACTTTTAATTTATGTAATATATATTCTACACTTCTAATGTTTTTCTTAATAAAAAATTCAAGGCTATACATGAATTAAAATCTATGTTCGTCAACTTATTCTATAAGATTTGAATCATCATAAGCCTCATTTTCACTATCAACGTCTAAAGAAGGAATAATTGGTAATATATTATTGCCATGATCAACCATAACTATGTAGACATGAATGAGGGATAAAATTTAATGGTTTTATTATTCCTCTATTGGGACTTACATGCTCTCAAATGGTCACACACACACAAAAGCACACTACTTAGACTTGAAACTCAACATACTCATTATTTATATTCAACATATTATTACTTAAATTTGGTTACACATTTACTTCATAGTGTTATTACATTACATGAAGAATATTTTATCCCTCTTTCAATCTATTTTATACTTAATACATTCTCACTTGACACCCTACTTCAAGAAATCATTTCTTAAACTTGATTTTCACAAATTGGAGCCATCTCCCCACTCTTGTTCTTTGAATATTACTTATATACCCATTTCAAATGTTTATATAACTTCCTTTAACTCCTATATTACTTATTCACCATCATTATCATATTGGAATTTCTCAATAACTAACAATTCTCATTATGGTTTGTTACTTTCCTTTTACACTTTATGCAATAAAAACCATCACTTCATGTAGTTTAGTAGTTTTGAAACTTCAACTTAACATTATAAAATTACCATAGTATTTTTTTCATTGTGCAAATTTTTCCAACTTCTAAAGGTCATATATTTTCATAAAATTGAAATGACGTGTTTTTTTTAAATGTACATAAATTATTAAGGGGAATCAAATATGAAATCACATTCTTATTTAGGTATTTATTTTATTTTGGTTTTTCCTATACCCTATGACCTATTTTTTAATCCCTTTAATGTATGTAGTCATTTCCCAAATAGTACCAATGGTTGATAAACTCAACTAACTCACTTGTGATCTTGTCACTTCTTGAAACTAAACTTTATATAATTTAGTTAATTCCACTAATTTATAATACTTATGATTCCCTTAGATCATCTTCACCATGTCAAAATGGTAAACAAACAAACAAGACCATGTGATCTCATAACTATTCTTTTTGGTTAATGTAAATTTTTGTATACCCTTGGATATTCCCACATTAAACTTATAAGGTTTTTTGAATTTTTGATCTCCATATCATAATTTTAGGGTGAATGGTATAGACATTTTTTTGTCTAATTTATTTTATAATGATGTCCACTTCCACCTTTTTAATTAATGTTGGAATGTTTCATTTTATTACTTATTCTTTTTCTAGCCACCTATTGTACCATAGACCATCCTCCTCTACCTAACTCTATTATTATTATTATTATTATTTTATTTACACTATCCTTTTATTGGGAAAAAACCATCCACCACCTCTATTTATCTCTCTTTCTCCTCTACCATCCACTTTTGGGATTTTACCCAACACTATCTATCTAGTACCACTAAATGTCTTCAACACCTTTATTTTTCCAACCTTTATGAGATTTAAAACAACTAAATCTACCTGTGCTCAACTCCTCTCTTATCTTTCCTAGTTTTACTCAACTACTATGGTTTTCTTAATAAAATAAATAAATAATTTAAAAACTCAAGCTTGGTTAATTTAAAATATTTGATAACCATTAAATAAATGTCATTCCCAACAATTAAATTAAATGACACCTTATTACAAATATAGGTGAAAAATAATTAATCAAATTTATTAAAAGGGTATACTTACCAAGTTAATAAATTAATAGGTAATTACTCACTAAATTAGGTAAATAATAATATAATTAAATTCAAAATTAAACCTAATAATCTAAATAATTATTACCATGTAATTAATTTAAATTTTTAATTAAAAGTCAAATGACATTTTACACTTGAGAGCAGTGGAATAATTTAGAAATTTTTGAATTAATGATTTTAAACCCTAGGATCTAGGGATTCGAAGTGTTCCCTAGATTTCCTTTACTAAGATAAGAGTTCTTTCCCAAACCCATTTCTCATGTTTGCTTTGTTTTCACTCATAGGTTTTAGGTTGGAGACAATGGATAAGAAATGGTTCATGAAGACAAATTTAAAGCAATACAAGACCCATCTATATTTTTATTAACAAATTCAATTTATTAAATCTAGATATATAAGAATGTATATATGTAATTAATTTGATTTATTACATTTATAAAAGGATATATTTGAATAATTACATATTTGTTTTAAACTATAAGTTGGGTCAAAAAAATTATGAACAAAGTTATATATGGATATTCATTTAATAATTTTTCAACATTCTAAGAACCTGTAATAAATATATATAGTTTAAACAAACTTATTAATTTAGAATTCATTTCAAAAAATATTCTTTCCCATAAATATATTTTTTCATATGTATATTTATTGATTACAATATGTAGTTTAAGCCAAAAAGTCTTTTGGTGCATAATCATAACCTAAATCACTTTTATTACCAATTTATATTTTTAAATAAGGAATATATTCTAATAGAACAAAAGGACACACTTTTCATAACTTTGATTATAATAATTATCAATCTCAAATAAATCATTTAGAAAGAATAATTTTAAGTAAATTATCCAAACATTTATATTTCATTTGATATTATAATATGTGTTTGTATATCCATATATGGATACATGTAAAATTATCAAATGATTATTCATTTCATATAAAAATACATTCACACCTATATGTATTTATAAGAGTCTATATTGAATAAGGTTAATATCTACAAGTCTTTCATATTTTTGTTTACAATCCATAACTTTCAAATAGACAATTTTCACTACCCATAAATGATTTTTAATAAAATGAGAGATAAAGAGGCTTACATATTTTATTTTTATTTATTTTGTATAAATTTCAATTTCATGACTATCTTCACAATCTTCTTTTCAATACATTTATTTGAAACAATAGCTTAATTTTAATTTTCAATCTCATTTAGAAGGAAAACATTCCCATTCACTCTAAATAAGTGAATAGGAATATTATCTCCAATATAAATGTAATAATGGAAATACATTTATTTATAAAATAAATAATACAAATTCCAATAATCTAATTGCATTCCTTACAGCAAAATACATTAAGAATAACTATAAAATATATACTTCAATTATGATAAAAACACATTAACTTGTATATCATAACAATGAAAATGAATAATAATGAAATTATAAGAAATATTTCTCAAGAGATTAATGCACTCTTAAAACTTATTGTACAATCCCTTAAAAAAATGGATGCAAATCAAAAAGGATAAAAACATTGTATCACTTACAATCCATTTACAAGAGGTAATTAGAGAGATAAAAATGCTGCAATCCATTACAAATTTTATAGAAACCAACTTCAAAATAATGAAGTATAAATAGATGAAATAATTATAACATTAAGAGTGACTTAAGTAAGTCAAATTATAAGTGAAGACAAACCAAAATCTGCCACATTAAGATCCAATAGTGTGCCATCCTACACATGAAAATACAAATCCAATCATACAAAAAACTACTACAAATATTTCCAAAGGAATATTCTTAACCACCTATTTTATATGAATCATGACATGGGATCCTCACCTAGTGAGGTCCATGTATAGCCTCCCCCAAGCCAAAGGGAAAGAGGCATGTGAAAACATAATATGTACAAGGTATCAATAGTTCAAAGGTTAAGGATAAAGTACCAATAAATAAGAAAATAAATAGCTAGGATAATAAAGATCAATACACCCTAAAACATAACATTAATTACAAGTCTCCAAAACTTCTCCATGGGTAAGAGTAAATGGAAACTTGCTTTCATAATAATGATTGTCATAAAATGAATCAATGGGCTTCTAAAGGAAAATAATAATTTTCTTAAACAAGCATAATTTATGCCTTAAACCTCCCAAATCAAATTGTACCTCCTTAGACCTCCCATAATATCAAATGGAAAGTGTATTTTAAACTTTTATAGAAGATTCCACGTATCAAATCAAGAAACACCTCCAAGGCAAGAGAGGGCTTATCCAACAGGCCAAGAACAAGTACTCTACTCTCTCTTCCCACACACATACACATATTCCAATATTAAAAGGATGGCATATGTTTTATCATTAAACTCAAATCAAATCACCAACCAAAATATCAACAAGAACAAGGAATCAATAAAATATCATCGAGGAGAAAGCTTCCAAATTTTATTCAAGTCCAAAACCATATTCCAAAAAATCAAAATCAACCAACCGATCAATTTAAGAGAAATAATATCATCAAAAATAAATGAACCAAAATAGAATTTACTAAAACAAGTTTCTAAAGGAAACCCCATTATTTTCAACAAACAAATAAAATTAAATTATATAATCCATTAAACAAGATTTAATAAGAATTTTAAATAGATCCATAAATTATAATAACCAAGGCAAATACACAATCCATTTTATCAAGTTATAACATTTATCAATCAATACTAAAATATGGTAACAAGTGAAGCCTACCTCCTTTTAAAGATTTTCTTGCAGTCTTCTTCCAAAGTCTTCCTCCCAAGCACAAACTTTCCCCCAATTCTCCAAAATTTATTAAAATTGCATAACTAAAATGAGTAAATAAAATCTAAAAAATATAATTAATTCATAATCAATGATAAATGATAGGGTTCCATGTGACCATCCTCCACCCAAGGATAAACCCCTCCTTCCATCATGACTTCCAACAAGTCAAGACTTTCAACCCGACCCACATGGGTGTGCAATTTCAATAATGAGATCTAACTCACTTTGCACCCAAGAGATAATAAAAGGTAGAGGAATGAATCTAATCCATAATTATTGTCATTTTAAATGTTTGAAAATGGTCAAAACATCATAATTACCCACCAAGACAATGGATTATGTATGGTCCCAAATTCATATGTGAAATCATGTTTTTCTTTTCATTTTAACTTTCCAAAAAGTGGTCCAAGGGTCAAATCTACAAATGCACACTATGGTTGATTTTGTGGGTCAACCCAACTCCACAAAAAGGTTAAATAATCTCACATAAGATTCAAAATTTAGGTTAATTAATTTAGTAGTAGGTGTAAGATAAAAATATCTAAATTATAAAAGCAATAAAGGAAATAAGATAATAATAATAAATTGCACAAATATAATGTAGAAAAATCAAACACAATGGGCATAAGGTCAAGGGTTTGAAGGGTTTAATAGGGTCCTAAGAGTTCATATGATGTGTGAGACACATCTTAGTCCCTCATAGTCCTACCTTTGTTCCCCTATAACTTGCACACTCATTGAAACACAACAAATACCCTACCCTAGAAATAAAAGCTTCATAATATAAACATAACAAGATTATAATCCACACAAAATATCCAAGTCATCACATCATAATGGAAATACATTAATTCCATTCATTTAAACATATGCATAATCCAATTACATGTTGAAGGATAATAACTCTAGTGGTACAAAAATATTACACAACAGAATGAATATCTAACTAGCAAAAGTAAACTAATATCATTATGATAAATCATTATCTAATCTACACATATAATTTTTCCTAAAATTTCAAAACATAACATATCACAACATAAATAATCTCTTTATTAATTACAAGACTTAGAAACCATCTTGACTCACAATAATATAAAGGGTACATCTCAACAGAACATGATTAACACACCACAAGTCTAAAGGAGAGCACCATGTAAATAGGGGTATTACATCCCTCTCCATTTATGTAAAATTCCTCCTAGTAGTCATTGATGGTCATAAATATATATTTAATGCTGTTATAATAATCAAAAGGAATATAATTAACTCAACTCAACAATATCTCTAAGTTAACAATCATATATGCCATAATGGGGGCTCGTGTCTGTGCAGCCCCCCAAACCTTGAGCGTCTACATGCAGAATGCCATAATGCGAGATCTATTACTATGTGGAACTTAATTTTTTCTTTGGACTTCCTCATATGAATGCACGGCTCTGTAAAGCATATGAATGCACAGCTCTATAAAGCATAATTTATTTTTGCGTAGTTTTATATTTTCACCTCAGATTTCCATAGCATGGCTACCGTGATGAACAAAACCCTATTTTATGTGGATCGGTGTTTTCTTTGGTAATATATTAAATGCCATGGTGTTGATTCCTCTGAGTAGAGGGGGTGATCTTGTAGACATTTGGGTGGAGGAAATGGGCGGTGGCGGTGCTGGATCTGAGGTTTGTTTCTTTGTTAGTGGTGTTGTCTATTATGGGTAGTGCATTTTTTGGGTGTGAGGGCATGGAAGAGGGAAGAGGGAGCATGGTTGTGGATGTGGCCATGTTAAAACCCTAATTTTCATGGTCACCTCTTAGACTTTAATATGGTGTGAACAAGAGTGATCTATTAGTGCGTGGATCTTTATTTTGCTTCGAATTCTTGTTTTGTGGAGGGATACTGGGTTGGATTTCTAGCCCAAGGTGGACTACCATCAAGAACTAGTTTATAAAGAAAATAGTGTTTGGATGGGGGAAACTTTATTTCCTTTATGGTAAGTGAGTGAGCTATGGCACCCTGTTCAGGGAAAAAATGGTGAAAATCTTAAGCTGCAGAGGAGCCCCACTCAAGGAAAAAATGATGGGTGTGGTAGATCTACCTACTCTGTATAGGCACTAAGGGAGAACATCATGCTAGTTGTCATGGGATTAGATCAGTGGTCTTGTAAAGGTATATTTCGATGGCTGCCATTTGTGAGCAATTCCTTTGACGTTATGGTTTTGGAGTTGTTGGTTCGTACCTGGTTGCCCGCTCAGGTCTTGGAGTTGGGTTAAGGTGTCTCTATTTATAAGGTTTTAGGTCCTTGTAAACCTGGTTTTTAGGTTGTAGTGCTTGGTTTTGTTAAGGTTTTAGGTCCTTGTAAAACTTGGGTGTTTTTATTAGTTTATTTTGGTGGTTTTAGGTCCCTGTAAAACCTATTTTAGATACTATTTTTTAGTATGTTTTAGGATTGTCTTTCCTACTGGTTGTTAACACTTTATCTTTCTTGAATCTGTTAAAGGGTTTCAGGGCCCCTTCAAAACCTGCTTTTACCTTAATCTAGAACAATCATATATGCCATATAATAGATCACATAAAATAAATCAATACACTAACATATCCAATATCACACTATATCCCAATACCATCAATCTTAGAGTTAGGAGGAACATACGATAATAATTAACATAATAACCAAAGATAATAATCTCACCACCCTCACAACTTTTATAAGAAGAACAAGCAAGATAATGACTGTGAAATTGCTCTACAAGTTACACAAGTAAATACAAGATTCTCTCCTTAATTAACTGGTAGGATGCAACTCACATACTAATCCCATACTTAATCAAGGTGAAAGGTGCATGAAAATGGCTCATTAAAACAACACATCTAAACAATATTATAAAAAACCAATCCAATGGAGAAGTAAAATGAATTAGCTAAGCAACCCAACTCACTCCATAAAAGAGAACAAGATCAAGGTTTAAACAACCCAATATAAACCAAATAAAAATAGAGATTAAAATAAATAGATAGCCTAATTCAATTCAAACTAAATATAAAAAATAAAACTAGGAGCTCCATTAAACAATATAGTTTTAAAAGTAACAGTTGGCTAAATAACCTCAAAAATAATGGTAAGTAAAACATTAATCTAAAATAAGAACCAAAATAATTTAATGTTTTTCCACATCATGTCAAAAATTTCCATAATGTCAATAATAAAAAAATAAATAATGTACCTCTAGAATACCACCACTAGGGAGTATGGAGCTATCATATCCACAACTAGAAATAAATATCTTTAATACTCTGACACAATAAGAATAATGCTTCACAACTCCAAGTTTTCATAACCACCACAAACCTTCCAATTAGAATTATAAAAACAAAATATAACATGATTCCCAAAATAAGTGGAAGGAATAAACCAAATGAAGAAAATGATCTACTCCATCTAAACAACTTCTCTAGCTAACATGATGTAAAATATACCATTCTACTAAGGCTTATGAATGTAATCAAAACAATATTATAGAGAGAATTTTTTGAACAAGGAACACTTATCCAACATCATGAAAGATATGAATCCATTCGCTGGACTTACATTGATGTATTTTAATGGTGATATAGTATCAATTCATCTCAAATATAGCTAAGTGATAGATAAACCACTTCCCAAATTAAGGCAACATACTCTCAAATCAAATATACACTCTTCCACTGTGATGAGGATGTCCACCACTTGAGGGTGGTACCAATCCCTAAGGGGTCTTATGGGGAATTTCCTTTTATAATTGACATAAACAAGGCACAAGCCTATAATAGGTACACACTTATTTATGT